>JAJQQW010000015.1:1650244-2117744 GCA_025583905.1 Ia io
CCCTTTAAGGTGGTGAGATCCGCGTGCGGAGGGACCGCATGCCGGGTGCCCGGTTGTCTGTCACCGACGGGCTCTCGGCTGCCTCCCCTCGCCCGCTGTGCCTTTGCTGCTGGGACCTGGGCGCACGGCCTCGGCTGAGCCCCCGCCTCAGTGTCCTGGGCACCCGGTTCTTCTGCGCAGAAAGGAGGGCCCAGGCCCCAGACCCACCTCGCCAGCCCCCTCCTGGCGGAACCCTCCCCGAACCCTGCAGGCCTGACCACGCCCGGGGCCGGAGGGAAAGAGCGAGTCTGGGAGCACTGGCCTTGGCATCGGCTCTGTCGTGCCCGTCTTCACCCTCTCTGACTGCGACGCTGATGCCGACCTCTGACCCTTGACCCTGACCTTTGACTTCCAATCCAGGCGTCTGGTGTGGGGTGAGACCAGCGAGAGGCTGCAGGCCCTCATCCGGCTGCCTGCCGTGGCCCCGACTGACCCCGCCCAGCGGTGCCCAGCGGTGCCCACTGCAGCCACAGCCTGACCGCCTGACCCCCCGCCCCAGAGGCACCTCAGGGGCTGAGTTCTCAGGTCTCTCAGCAGCTGAGTTTTCCTCATTCCCTTCCTCGCCCTGTCTCCCTCCTTGTCTCTCTCTGTCTCTCCCTGTCTCTGTCTCTGTGTATCTCTATCTCTGTCTCTCCCTGTCTCTGTCTCTCTGTCTCTCCCCGTCTCTGTCTCTCCCTGTCTCTGTCTCTCCCCGTCTCTGTCTCTCCCCGTCTCTGTCTCTCCCTGTCTCTGTCTCTCTGTCTCTCCCCGTCTCTGTCTCTCCCTGTCTCTCTCTGTCGCTCAGGCCGCTCCCTGGCCCCGGGTGGTGACCGGTGACCGTGTCCCCGATAGGGCTTAATTAAAACCCCATCAGTCTAGCTCACGGGGCAGCCGGGCCAGCCCTGTGTGCAAACAAGCATCGTGGCCTCCGCCCTGGTTTGGGGAATTAGGGGACCGGCTGTGGGCTGCAGAGGGGCCAGTCCTCCCCTCTGCCCTCCCCGCAAACGCGCCAACACCTCCTCCCTCGGGCCCTGGAAGCGGAAGGGCAGGGGCACCTTTGCTGGGCTTGAGGCCGCGCCCCGACCCTGTCGCCTGCCCAGGCCCCACGTGGACCCTGTCGCCTGCCCAGGCCCCACGTGGACCCTGCCGCCTGCCCAGGCCCCACGTGGACCCTGTCGCCTGCCCAGGCCCCACGTGGACCCTGTCGCCTGCCCAGGCCCCACGTGGCTCCCCGACCCTGTCGCCTGCCCAGGCCCCACGCGGCCCCCAGACCCTGCCGCCTGCCCAGGCCCCATGCGGCTCCCAAGGAGGCTGGCAGGGCCAGGGGAGAGGACGGGTCTTGGAGTGTCAGGGAGCCACTTGGGGAACCGCTTGGGCTGCACGCTGAGGACACCGGCCCCGACTCCACCTCCTTCCTGAGACCACCCTGCAGGTCCGCTCTTGCCCGGGCCGTTGGGTGCAAAGTGCCTGCTCAGGGTGCGGCCGGTCACTGCGGCCGATCCTCTGTGGCGGCCTTGGGGTCTCAGAGGCCGAGAGGAGGGTCCCACCCACGGCATCCGTGCTGAACCCCGAGGCCGACGGGGCTGGCAGCCAGGGTCCCACAAGCAGAGGCCAGTTCGGGTGGCGGGGCTGGCGAGTCTCAACCCTCAAGGAAGTTCTGCTTTGAGAGGAAGCCGGGCCCCCGCAAGCCCCCATTCCTGAGGGGCAGCCAGGTGGCCCTGCTCCCACCTGCTGTCGTTCTCTCGTGAGCAGGCCCTGCCCGCCCTCACACCTGGGCGCCCCTCAGATGTGTCTGTGGGACAAGGAGGAGGTGTCGTGCGGGGCAGCCCCGGGGCGGCCGGGCGCAGGGTCCCCGCCAGCACAGCCTGCAGCCGCCCAGCCCTGGGTGCCCTCACCCGCTCAGGCTCGGCCAGCACTGCTCACGGACGGGCCCGCGAGTGGCCTTAGAGCCCATGGACACGCCGCCCGGGCAGCCCCGCACCCGGGGGTGCCTTCCGCTCCCAGCTAGACGCTGCTGCCCAGGGGCCCGGGCCTTCCGACTGGGGCGTCGGGGAGCCTGACCGGTGCTCCCCCATCCCCCGGGGCCGGGGCGCGGTCCTGAGTCACACTCCCGCCGGCCCCCTCGCTGACCTCTCCCCGGGTCACGCTCCCAAGGCCCAGCGCACAGGGGGACCGGTCTGCTTTCCCAGGCGGGGGCGGGGGTGCTAGTTTCCTTTTCTGTGAGTGAACGCGACTTCCGCTGCCCGCTCCGTCCGACTGCCTGGCTCACAGGCCCCTCGAACCCGAGGGGCTGCAGCCGGACTCGCTTCCCCGGGGCCCGGAACCGCCCGCACGCGGCCGGAAGAGGTGGGATCGGCCTGGACGGAAGGCGCACAGCGCCTGTCCTCAAACTCCGCTTTGGGGGAGCAGCGGCCCCGCTAACCCACGGCTGACGCCCACAAAGGTGCGGCCTCCCGGGTGCACGTCCTCAGCCAAGTGCCCTCCAGGACCCCAGGGTGGTCACCCCGCCCCACCCCTGGCCCACCACCCACTTCCTGTCCGTGGGTCTGACTCGGGGACCTCCTCTGAGCAGGTCTCACGGGGCCCGTCCCCCTGGGTCTGGCGTGTTCGCTCAGCACAGCGTCCTCACTGGCCGGCGGGGGCCAGCGGCAGGGTCCCTCCTCCCGCCGCGCAGTGAGACCCGCTGCGGGGGCCGCGTGGTCTGATGGGCCTGGTCTCCCGCCTCTGGGCGGCCGGGAGCCCGTGTGCGCGGAGGGCTGCCTCGGGGACTGTGAGGTCACCCAGGGGGCAGGCTGCCCGTGGCCGTGGCTGGGGGACAGGGCTGCGGCGCTAGAGGGACCCGGGGGCACCCCCAGTGCCCACTACCCAGGCCTGCCACAGCCACAGGAGCCCCCCGACCCCGGCACCGCCCTCCCTGCCCACCACGGGCCCGAGTGCTCCCGCGCCCACCGCACCGCTCCCCTTGCGGCGGCAGCCTGGGCCGGGCTTATTGCTCCCCGCAGAGTCCCGGCACGCACACCGGCGGGACCCAGCCCTGCACCCATCCCAGCGCTCTCATGTGTGGCCGGGGATTGAGGCCCAGGGTCCCCCAGCAGTGCCGCTCTGCCCCCCTGCCCGGAGCCGCCTGATTGGCAGGGACCGAGGGGCAGGCTGGGGTGTGCGGACATTGTCCAGCGGGAGGCGTTAGGGCACCCCCAGCCTTCCCTCTCCCTGCCAGGCCGGCCCGCATCGCGGACAGAGGCCACTGCCTCGCCCGGCCGCCCTGCAGGTGGGTGTGGCCCCCAGGTGACCCCGCAGGTGTGGAGAGCGGGGCAGGGGGAGCCTGCGGGACCCTCAGCTCTGGCCTCAGGGGACAGGGAGGCAGCAAAGCGAGCCGCGCCCTCCTGGCCTGGGCCCAGCACGGGCTCCTCTGGGGCGCGGCCTGCCGCCGCGGGGAGCAGATTAGCGTGCCTTCCTGCAAACCCGGCTTTATCGAGGCCAGGATGTTGTCTCAGGTGGAGCCAGGCAGGCCCGGTGTGGCTCGGCCCCCACCCACGGCCGGGGAGCGGGAGGCCGGGCCGGGGTCACTGGACGGCCTGCTGGGCATGGGCAGGGGACGGGGCCAGTGTTTCTGTCATTGGGGCAGGAGGGGCCACGGAGCGGGAGGAGGGGGCCACGGCTCAGAAGGTGGGGTGTGATTAAGAGGGGTGAGTGCTGGGGGGTTGAAGTCGGAGATTGGGGGCTGGTAGAGGGGGCCGGGCCGGTGGGTCTCCCCCACCCCCCGCCCCCCGCCCCCCGCCAGGGCTGCCTGCATCCAGGCAGGCTGAGCTGCATGCCCCCCCTCCCCCGCCGCCATGCTCCTGCGTGGGAACATTCCCACCCGAATCGCGGCCCTGGGACGCCTGCCCACTGCCAGCCCCCGCCTGAGCCTCAGCCCCGGAGACCACCTTTCCCCACGGGCCGTGGGCCCCTCGGCCAAGTCCCAGCACTGCCACATGTCGGGGCTCGCTGCAGCCAGCCGTCTGTCCTTCGTCCGTCTGTCCTCCGGGCGGGGGGCCTGGCCCGGGGCGGGCTCTGAGCAGGCGGAGGCGCTGGGAGAGGAAAGCAAACAGCTCTTTGTCTGCGGCCTTGGCTCCTGCTCGAGGGGCACAGGGGACAAAGCCGAGGGGGCCGAGCAGCCTGCCGTCTAGACAGCGCCCCCCCGTCCCCCCTTGGGCAGTGGGGCTGGGCCCCCAGGAACCTGCTGAGGGGCCGGAGCAGTGACAGCCGAGAGCCGAGACTCCAGACCCTGGCTCGGGGGGCCTGTCGCACCAGACACCTCCTTTCTTCGTCCCCCATTATCCTCCGAGCTGCTCTCGTGGGGGCCAGGATGGGGCCCCTGCAGGGCCGGAGCTGCCGTTCACCGGCGTGGGGTCCCGTGGGGCCCGTGTCCGCCATATGCACTCCAGACCCCCCGGCCCACAGGGATCACAGCGCGCCCACCCTCCCGCATCCCGCCACTGCAGCCGGTCTCCACGCCCGTCCTCAGCGCCCTCACGCCCCATGCCTGCTGGCCCAGGTGCGCGCAGCTGCGGGTCCTCTCAGCGGCCTCCACACCGGCACCTCCACGGAGCACCTGGCTGCACAGTGGCAGACGCCCGGCGTGTCACTGTCACCCGCACCCTCCCCTCCGGGCCTGCGGCTGTCTCCCTCACCCACCAGCTCCCAGGACTCAGTCCCCACGCCTGCCTGGGACCATGGCCCACACCCGCGGACAGTCCCAGAAACCGCTCCCTGTTGCCTCTGCCCGGCTCACGAAGAGGGTCCCTGGGCCGGGCCCACAGCCAGGACCCCCCGGCAGCCGGCCAGCTCGCGGCGGACATGCCGATGAGCCTCGGCCGGTGAGGCCTCCGCCGTGAAGTCACCGCCGATACACTCACAGCTGGTGGGCGAGAGGCCGGATAACAAACCTAAAATGACCCGCTCAGGCCGGGCCGACCCAACAACAACTGGCCTGCCTTCCGGGGGACCAGGGAGCCCCAGGTCCTGCGTGTCCGGCACTGGGTCCAGGTCCGAGACACCAGTGACCAGGTGCCTCAGCCAGTGGACACGCACCCGCAGACCACGGAGAAACGACGCACACATGGCAGCCCTGGGCGGTGTGCCCCGTGTTGAAAGCCTCAGCTGCACACCAAGGGGTCGTGGGTTCGAGTCATGGTCAAGGGCACGGGCCTGGGTTGCTGATTTCATCCCTGGCCCCGGTCGGGGTGAGTGCAGGAGGCAACCAATCATATGTCTCTCTTACATCAACCTCTCTCTCTCTCTCTCTCTCTCTCTCTCTCTCTCTTCCTTCCACTGTCTCTAAAAACCAATGGGCCAGCCGGCGTGGCTCCGTGGTTGAGCATCAACCTATGAACCAGGAGGTCGTGGTTTGATTCCCGGTCGGGGCACATGGCTGGGTTTCAGGCTCCCTTCCTCTCTGAAAAAAATAAAATAAAAATCTAGATATCTGGATATATTTAAATCAACGGAAAACTATCCTCGGGTGAGGAATAGCAAAATTAAAATAAAATAAAACAAAATAAAATAAACCTCCAACGCTTTGCTGTTGGGGAAGAGCAACCTGAGAGACAGCAGGTTCCTCATCGAAACCAAAGCCCCGAAGCAGGACCCGGTGCAGGAGCAGGGGGAGGCCCTGCCCTCGCAGAATGCCGCCCCCAGTGCATGTTCCCCCGACGGCGAGGACAGACAGGAGGGGGCCTGTACGGGAGGCGCACCCCGACAGCTGCAGGGCACCGGGAGAGAAAAGGGGGATTACAGGGAAACGCTCACCATTGAAATTGTAGCGCCAACACCCGTTTCTTGACAACGGAATAGAAAACAGGACAGAAATCAACACGGATGCGGAGGAACTCGACACCGTCAACAGGATGTCGCGGGCATTCCCAGGACGCGCCCGGCCGCACACTCTCAGCGCCCGCGGGACCTGGGCCGAGACGGACCGCGTCCTGGGCCCGAGAGCCGGCAAACGTCACGTCATTGAAATCAGTTTCTCCTCTGACAACAGGGAGCCAGCTGGGAACCAATAACAGGAAGTTAAAGGAAAGTTTACAGAAAATCCAAATACTCAGAAATATATTTCTAACTAATCCTGCCCCTGTCCCCGACCTGCCCCTGCCCCCAACCTGCCCCTGCCCCCCGACCTGTCCCTGACCTGCCCCTGTCCCCGACCTGCCCCTGCCCCCAATCTGCCCCTGACCTGCCCCTGCCCCCGACCTGCCAGGGCAGGGCTGAGGGATGCGGCTGAGCAGGGAGGAGGAGAACTCATTCCAGCAGCCAGCAGTCGGGGCAGGGACTGAGGTCCTGGTGCAGGGACCCGAGGGTCTAAGGGCCCCACCTCTCTGCTCGCTGCACTGCCTCAGCTCAGGGCACGTGGCCCGGGCAGCCGCGCTCCTGGCCACAGGGGCAGGACCTGGTCGGTCCCGTGTGGGGTCCACAGCCCAGCACTGCCCTCCTCCAGCCCAGGGCTCAGAGAGGGCGTCTTGTCTGACCTCGGGAGGGGGCCTGGACATGCTGGGGGGCCTCTGCTGCCCCTGGAGAACTCCCCACTCAACCTCCTGGCCAAAGGCCCGGCTCCATCTGGTGAGGGAGTCAGGGGCCCCCAGGACCCTCTGCACACCCCAACTCTGCTGAGCAGGCGAGGGCCTGGGTGGCTGAGGGGAGAGAGTCGGCCGTTCAGTGA
Organism: Ia io; assembly: GCA_025583905.1. Classification (NCBI taxonomy): domain Eukaryota; kingdom Metazoa; phylum Chordata; class Mammalia; order Chiroptera; family Vespertilionidae; genus Ia; species Ia io. The sequence continues at coordinate 1,656,963 of JAJQQW010000015.1, forward strand.
AAGAGCTGCCACGGATGCAGGGGCCTCGGCTCAGGGGACCACGGGGACCATGGAAAACGGGGCCTCAGCTCAGGGGACCTCCGCTGAGCGGGTCACACAGGGTCTGTCCCTCTGGGTCGGGCTTATTCACGGTCCATCGGGGGGGGCAGGTGTCAGGGTCCCCTCCTCTCCGAGGCGGCGTGCGATCCGTGTGCGATGGGTCGCACGCTGTGTCCGGCGCTGCTGGGCCGCGGGCGCACATGCCTCTCGGAGACCTCCGTCTCCATCCGCTGGCAAACGTGCGCGGGACCGATGCCTGGACTGCGTGTGATTGACACTGAGGAAGGCGTCTGCTGAAGAGCGGAGCCATCAGACAGGCGCCCCCCCCCGCCCGGTGCTGAGGGTCCCTCCTCCTGGGTCGGAGGGACCGGCTGAGCCCCACACCTGCAGGCCCGTGCCCGGGGAGCCCCCAGAGGGGCGGTCACAGCACAGCCGGCCCTCCACCTGCCCTCTCTCGGGGCCGACCGGAGTGTAATGGGGGCCTTTTCTTTGTCCTCACGCAGGCCCCCGCCTGGCAGGCCCCCAGGTGCGCGGGCGAGGATGCCTGTGCTTGGGCTGCGGGGTGGGGGGCGGGCAGAGGAGAGGGGCTCTGAGTGCAGAGAGCCACTCGCTACCCTCTGTGCCTCCGCCCGGGCTCGGGGTGAGGAGCGAGTGGCACGCAGGTCGGGTGGGAGCGGCTCTGCCCCAGGGTCTGTGAACTCCCCACTCGGACTCCATGGCGGCTGAGGGGCACCTGGGGGGGCTTTGGCCTGTGGGCGGGGGCTGAGGGCCTTTGTGTTTCCTGGGTCTGGAGGGGGCGGGGGCGGGGCAGGGCTGCAGGAACCTGTGCCCAGGTGGGGGAAGAGACCTCCAGCCCAGCAAGGCCCGGCCAGGCCAGGGCAGGAAAGGTGGGGGCGGGCGGGGGGAGCCCAGGTAGGGCCTCCCTGGGGCGGGAGCTGCTGGGGTCAGAACCGGGTCCTGGGCCTGAGACCTGGGGAGGAATTCTGTTTGTCCAGTGATTCAGACGAACAAACAGACGCACGAAAGCCCTGAGCCGTGGGCCCCGCCATGAAACCAAACGCACCTCCGCCACCCAGAGCGCGCCCGCCCCTCGCCCGTCGGGAGGCGGGCCCCGCCCGTGGGCACCCCGATGGCTCTACCTCAGCCCCAAAGCCAAGCAGCGGGGCCCGGGCGCCTCCTCTTTGTCGGGAAGTCCCCGGCCTGGAGAGAGGGCAGCCCACCCAGCCCTCTGCCCACAGAGGCGATAACCCCTCGCCTCCTCCAGCCGCCCTGGCCTGGGCCTCCCCGAGGGGGGCCGGGGTCCCCCGTGCCGCGAAGTCGGTCTCCATCACACGGAGGCCCGGTGATGCCTCCAGCAGCTGCGAGCCCCCACCTGTGCCCTCGGCAGTCACAGCAGCTGGTGGGGTGGGTGGCCCCGACCCCATCGCATCCCGCACACCAGGCATGGCCGCGCGGACACTACGCCACGGTGGCGGGTGGCGCAGAGATGTGGGTGCCCCCAGGACCGAAGGCGCTGCCTTAACACCCCAACGCCAGCCGGACCGGGAGGCACGGCCACTCCAGACACATAAACCTGGGAGGTGGGAGCAGCCGCCCGCTCAGCCTCATCACCACCTCTCAGACCCAGTGAGGCCGCTCCTCTTGGCGGGGGGCGGGGGGAGAGGCTGGGGGTGGGGACCGCGAGGCAGGCGTGGGCACTTCCCGGGAGAGACAGCTCCGAGGGCGCCCGGCTGGTCCATCCACGCGCTTGGTCCCGGGGAGCTGTCCTCTGATCTCCATTTTCCAGGTGAGACGCCTGGCACAGAGAGGGTGATGCGCTGGCCCAGGGCCACACAGCGGGTGGGTGCTGGGCCAGGGACCCAGCAGGTGGGGGTGCAGTGTGGGGGCCGGGGACACACAGCGGGTGGATGCTGGGCGGGGACCACCTTCCCCAGGCGTGGGGCCTGGCCGAGCACCTCGCTTCCGTGTCACCTGGGAAGTGGGGTGACACGCGGCTGTGGTGCGTTAGGACTGAATCGAAGACACGATGAGCGCCTCCCAAGGGCTGTGCCTGGAGCGGCCGTGCGGCGTCGGGGCCGGCGGGGCCTGGAGACGCCATCCACCTGCCTGTGGGTGACACAGAAGCGGGGTGGGGATCTCTCCTTTCGGATGTGTCCAGGCCTGGGGGGGGGGCGGGGTACAGCTGTGGACCTCTGGAGGGAGGTGCCCCGAGTGGGGGCGGAATTCGAGGTTCCGCTTTTCCTGGTCCCTGAGGGTGAACGCCAGCCCCACGGAGCCCCTTCTCTGCCCAAAGCCAGGCGGGCAGAGACGCAGGCAGCCCGCAGGGAGGCAGCCCCAGGTCCGCCCCAGACCAGTGAGTGACCCCTGCGCCAGGACTCGGCTGTGCCCAGGACTGCAGCGGCCCGGCCGGCGGGGCTCAGGGCTTGAGCGTCGACCTAGGAACCAGGAGGTTCGATTCCTGGTCAGGGCACAGGCCTGGGTTGCGGGCTCCATCCCCAGTGGGGGGCATGCGGGAGGCAGCCAATCAGTGATTCTCATCATGGATGTTTCTCTCTCTCCCTCTCCCTTCCTCTCTGAAATCAATAAAAATATATTTAAAAAAAAAAGTGGGGGGACTGAAACGCAAGCGATAAGCCGGCACAGGGACAGCCGGGCGGGAACTAGCCCCCCGGTCGCCTTGCCAGGAGCAGGCAGGGTCAGGAGGGGGCGGTCCTCATGGTCCCAGCAGCCCAGCTGCCTCCTTTCCTGGTGGGTGTGGAGGGAGCAGGAGGCACAGGCGTGGGTGGGACCCCCCAAGAGAGACCCCTGAGGAGAGAAGCCCCCGGGGGGCGGGGGGCTGTCTGTCCCATCGCGAGTCCCAGGGCCCAGCCTCCTCTTCATCCTCCCGAGAGGGGTGCGTGGAGGGGCATCTCGCGCAGGGCCAGTGGGGCCCCGGCCCCCACACTGCACCCCCACCTGCAGGTCCTAGTTCCCTGTTCAGGGCGGGACCTGGGGCTGGCGGGTGTCCCATCCTCCTCTGGGTGGGCACTGGCCTCACACCCCCCCACCCCAGGCTATCTGGTGCCCGCTTCCTGTCCCGCTCCCAGCGCCCACATGAGTCACACCTGCGATAGCGTGGCAGCAAGTGACGCTCTGGGATGCAGCCAGGGCCTCCTCCCAGCTCGCCACACCCCCATGGTCCACCCGTCCCCATGGCAACGCCTGGGAGATCCTGAGGGTGGGACCCCAGCTCTCTCTCTAATCAGACCTGGGAGGGGGGCTGGCATGACCCAGGCACCCAGGGAACAAAGCCCGCTTGGGCCACTGCCCTGGGCCAGGGTGTCCTCACGTGTGCCCCACCGCTCCCTGCACACAGCCCCAAACTGTGGGTCCCCTGCCCGTGTGACCCTCTTCCTGCGGGGACTTTCACGGACCCCCTTTCCAGATGAGGAGACTGAGGCTCAGAGAGGCAGTGGCTCGTCCCAGCGGGGCCTCCCCCTGCATGCCTCCCCCTGAGCGGGAAACCCCCAAGAGGGGAGGGCAAAGCCACTGCCAGGCTGCATCAGGGACCCTGTGCCCCCACCCTGCCACGGCCCCCCTGGGCTCTGGAGGTCCCAGGAAGGAGCCTGAGTTTTGAGTCCAGGCCAGGACCCAGGCCAAGGGAGGGTGAGGGTCACAGGCCGGTCCCTGTCACGCCCCAGAGGCAGGAAGGCCACAGGTCACCAGTGACAGGCCTGAGCCCACGTCACGACCCCTGACCCACCTGAGTCACCGGCCTGGCCTCGGAGGGCCGTGCCACGAGGCCGAGGCCGAGCTGACCCGCCCAGGCAGCAGGCACCGCCGGCCGTCCGGAGCTTGCACCACGAACTTGCATGCTCATGAGATGCCGGCCTGGACGCCTGGGCTTCCCCCTGGAGCCCCCCTCGAACCACCTGTCACAGGCCACCAGGCTACCCGCCTGTCCCCCGAAAATCTAGCCCAGAATGGACACCTCGGGAGGCCCAGGCCTGGGTTGCTCAGCCTGAGGTTCCCAGCTTCCGAGGGGCTGCAGGGAGGGGCGGGAGTCAGGCACAGCCCTTGGCTAAGGACAAGCCAGACCCGTCCACCAGCCCGACCCCTCTGGCCGGCTCAGCACCAGGTGACAGGTGCCCAGCCTGAGGCCGGGCCGGTTCCCAGCTGTGCTGCTGGGGGAGGGCATCGGGTCTCACGCCCCCATCCTGCCTGCACCCCCTCTCCTGTGCGATCCCTCACCAACCCACTCACTCACTCCCTTGTTCATCGTCCCCCATGCGCCTGCGACCGGTGAGGAGTTAGTTGCCTCTCCGAGGTGCCAGGGCTCGGACACTGGGCACTGGGTGACCGGGAGCGTGGGCAGGTCCTGAGCGCGGCCGCAGGTTCTCAGAGCAGCCCTGAGCCCCTTGGGTCCCAGACCCCGGCCCAGCTGCCCCCACTCCCTGAGCTGCTTCCCCTCCTACTCGGTGACCAGGGGTCCACACACCGTGGCCTGGGGCGGGGTGTCCACACGCTATGGTCTGGGGCGGGGTGTCCACACGCCGTGGCCTGGGGCCGGGGGTCCACACGCTGTGGCCTGGGGCTGGATGTCCACACGCTGTGGTCTGGGGCCAGGTGTCCACACGCTATGGCCTGGGGCTGGGTGTCCACACGCTATGGTCTGGGGCCGGGTGTCCACATGCCGTGGCCTGGGGCAGGGTGTCCACATGCTATGGCCTGGGGCTGGGTGTCCACACGCTATGGCCTGGGGCTGGGTGTCCACATGCCGTGGCCTAGGGCAGGGTGTCCACATGCTATGGCCTGGGGCCGGGGGTCCACACGCTGTGGCCTGGGGCTGGGTGTCCACACGCTGTGGTCTGGGGCCGGGGGCGGGGTGTCCACACGCCTATGGGGCCTGGGGTCCACACGGGTGGGGGCTGGGTGTCCACACTATGGCCGTGGGGCCTGGGGCCTGGGTGGGGCCTGGGGGGTGTCCACATGCTATGGCCTGGGGCGGGGGTACGCTGTGGCCTGGGGCTGGGTGTCCACACGCTGTGGTCTGGGGCGGGGTGGGGCTGGGGTGTGTCCACACGCTATGGCCTGGGGCTGGGGGCTGGGTGTCCACACGCTATGGTCTGGGGCTGGGGGCTGGGTGTCCACACATGGGGCCGGGTCCACCTGGGGCAGGGTGTCCACACGCTGTGGCTACGCCGTGGCCTGGGGCCGGGGGTCCACACGCTGTGGCCTGGGGCTGGGTGTCCACACGCTGTGGTCTGGGGCCGGGTGTCCACACGCTGTGGTCTGGGGCCGGGTGTCTACTCGCTATTGTCTGGGGCCGGGGGCTAGGTGTCCACACGCTATGGCCTGGGGCCGAGTGTCCACACGCTGTGGTCTGTGGCCGGGTGTCCACACGCTGTGGTCTGGGGCCGGGGGCTGGGTGTCCACACGCTATGGCCTGGGGCCGGGGGTCCACACGCTGTGGCCTGGGGCTGGGTGTCCACACGCTGTGGTCTGGGGCTGGGGGCTGGGTGTCCACACGCTGTGGCCTGGGGCCGGGGGTCCACACGCTGTGGTGGTTTCTGCCGGAGCCATCAGGGCTGAGACCTGGGGGGATGGTGCCTGGCCAGGCCAGGTGGCATCGCTGCACAGCTGGGCACAGACACCCCTGCCCTCACAGGCCACCATGAATCCAGCTGCCCCTGCCCACTGCCCGCTGTCGGCCCGGCCAGGAGCTGAAGCGCAGGAGGGTGCCGGCAGCAGGGGGCTGGGCTGCGCAGGTGGGGGTGGGGAGGAAGGGCCTGCCCTGGGGAGCCGCCCCCCAAGCCCCTCTCCAGGGAGGGCAAGGCTGGCTGGGGAGGAGACCCGTGGCCTCTCTGGGCATCAGGTGCTCAGGCTCTGGCTGCATGAGCACGTGCCAGGGAGATCTTCAGGGCGGGGGCCCAGCAGCAGGACGCCTGAGCCAAGCCTGGGGTGCCCTCAGGGAGCCAGGGCCCCCCCGCCTCCGGCAAACACGCTCATCTCTGCCTGGCTCCGGCCGCCGGCCAGCCCACACCGGTGCCCACTGTTTACCTGGGTGAGGGGGGCCACGGTGTGCCCCGCCCGCGGGTGGAATCACGTGGCCTCAGCCCCGGGTACAAAGCCTCCTGCCCGCGGCCCTCCCAGCGGCTGCGCTTCTCCCACCTCTCGCCATGGGTGTCGGCCGCAGGGAGCCCGCGCGGCTCTGGGCCCTGGCCCTCGCCCTCGCCCTGGCCTGCACCCAGCACACAGGTGAGGTCCCCAGGCCGCCCTGTCCCGGCCGGTGCCCCGCCGCCTCCCATCCATGGTGGCCCCGGCCCCGGGCAGCAGTGACGGCTCAGGGGCCCTGTCCTGCTCCGGACGAGCTGAGGGCGCCCGCCGTGTCCCGCTCCTGGGCTGGGTCGGTGCCGGGCTGCGGGCCTGAAGCGGGGAAGCGGAGCCCGGGTCCCCGGCCCTTGCCTGCCCCCGACCCACACGTCTCGCCCTCCGGCTCCCCGTGCTCGCAGCTCTCGGCCTCCTCCCCCTCGGGCCCTGGGGGTGGGCCCGGCGCCCTCCTGCCATGCTGGGCTGCCTCTGAGGACCCAGAAATCAGCCTCCGGTACTCGGGCAGCCTCGGGGCTGATACCACCCCCACCTCCCGGGCTGCACCCCTGCTCTGTGGCCAGCACCCCCGTAGGGTCAGCTCCTCCCCACTTTCTGCCCCCAACCTGCCCCCCGTTTTCCTGGGGAGCCTGCTGCCTCCTGACCAGCTGTCAGGACTCTGGGTTTTACTGACAGGCCCCTCAGAGGCCGCGCCCCGGGCTGCAGGGCACGTGTCTGCCCGTGTGGACACGCGTTGTGAATGAGGGAAGAGTGAGTGAGTGGGTGCCCTGGAGACCCCAGGTCTGGCTGGGGGACGCCCCGCTGGCGGACTAAGCTGAGGGGTGCCCCAGGAGGGCCCTGGCTCAGCAGTGGGCCCAGGCGGCCGGCCCAGAGCCCCGCAGACGGCCCTCCCTCCAGGCACCGCACGCCTCTCGCCCGCCCGGCTCAGGCCAGCGCCTCCTCTCCCCACAGGCGGGGCCCAGCTTGGCTCTGCACCCAGCAAGGAGCACCCGCACCTTCCTCCCGCCCCCCAGGGGCCCGGCGGTGAGTCTGCCCTCCTCTCAGAGCTGCCCCACCTGCCCAGGGACCCGAGGGGCCACCCACCCTGGGTGCCTCCCAGCCGGCCCCACCGCGGGGCCAGGGCTTGGCTGGGGACACGCACATGCATGCAGGGGGGCTGGCGGGTGCCTCTCGGGGGTGTGTCTGTGTCCACGCTGCCTGGGCGGGGACCGGAGCTTGGCCTGCCGCCCTCCCAGCCCCGGCGTCGGGGGTGGCAAGGGGCGTCTCTCAGCATGGCTCCCAGGGCCCCTTCAGGCACTCCTGAGATTCTGGGCGTGAGGAGCCCCGAGCAGACGGCCTGGGTGAGGCCTGAGGCAGAGCTGGTGTGGGAGCCACGTGGCGCTGGGCAGACCCCCCCCTACCCCGTGTGGGCAGGGGAGCGGGAGGGGCTGTGTGTCACCTGCCTGTCCCCGCAGGCGACGCCCTCCGTGGGGTGACCATCCTCCCGCCTCTGAGGACCGCCCCCGTGGTGCGCGGTGAGTGACCCTCAAGGCTGGGGGCTGTGGTCGGGGGCCTCCTCCCTCAGGCCGGGGCCCCGCTTCCTGGGTGGACACCAAGTGTTGGAAAGGGCCCCCAGGTGCTGGCGGGACCCCCCAATGCCCGGGCTCGGGCAGGTGCCGGCGGAGGGGGGCCCTCAGCACGCCGTGCTCCCCTCAGCCCTGAACCCGGCGCACAGCGGCCGGGTCTGCAGCACGTGGGGCGACTTCCACTACAAGACCTTCGACGGCGACGTGTTCCGCTTCCCCGGCCGCTGCAACTACGTCTTCTCGGCGCACTGCGGGGCCGCCTACGAGGACTTCAACGTCCAGCTGCGCCGCGGCCCCGGGGCCCCCGCCGGCGCCCTGCACAGCGTCACCATGAAGCTCCGCGGCCTCGTCCTGCAGCTGACCCCCAGCTCCGTCCTGGCCAATGGCCGCCCGTAAGTCTGCGCCCCTGGGCGGTCCTGGGCGGGGCGTGGGGTCACTCTCGGGAGTGAAGACGGGCGGCGCGGCCCAGGCCCTGCGCTTGGCCACCTGGGCTCCGTCTGCTCCTGGAAGTTCCCCTTCTGAGAGCTGCCGGGCCGTCCCTGCCCCGTCCCTGTCCACTGCCCCGTCCCTGTCCCTCCCGCTGCCCCGTCCCTGTCCCTCTCACTGCCCCGTCCCTGTCCCTCTCACTGCCCCGTCCCTGTCCCTCCCGCTGCCCCGTCCCTGTCCCTCTCGCTGCCCCGTCCCTGCCCCTCTCACTGCCCCGTCCCTGTCCCTCCCACTGCCCCATCCCTGTCCACTGCCCCGTCCCTGCCCCATCCCTGTCCACTGCCCCGTCCCTGTCCTTCTCACTGCCCCATCCACGGCTCGGGGAACTTGTCCTGCCATGGCCGTAGGACCCTCCCTGCCAGGGTCCAGCCCCCGCACCCTGTCCACACCGGCCCCTCACGCCCCGCGGCTCTCTCCCCGCAGGACCCAGCTGCCCTTCAGCCAGTCGGGAGTCCTGGTCGAGCACAGCGCCAGCTTCCTGAAGGTGGTGGCCCGGCTGGGCCTGGTCTTCATGTGGAACCAGGACGGCAGCCTCCTGGTGAGTCGGGCGAGCGCAGCCCTGCAGCCGCCAGGGAGGGAGGGCGGAGGGCTCGGGCGGAGCTGGGTGGGCAGGTGGGGGCCGGGGCCGTGGTGTCGCCTCCAGGACTGGACGCCGCTGGGTCCGTGGCTCCGTGTGGCGCGTGGGCGGGTCCCCAGCCCAGGTGCCCTCCGAGCGGCCCGAGTCCCTCCCTGGGGCCAGGCTCCACCCTCCTGTCCCTCTGGCCCTGACGCCCTGGCGGGCCAGGCCTGACGCGGCCTCTCCTTCAGCTCGAGCTGGACGCCAAGTACGCCAACCAGACCTGTGGGCTCTGTGGGGACTTCAACGGCGTCCCCGTCTTCGACGAGTTCTTCTCCCACGGTGAGCCCCGTGTCCGCGCTCCCGCTCCCGCCACTCTGCTCCCTGCAGGGGCCGCCAGGTCCCAGTCAGAGGGCTCCAGCTTTGGGCACCTGCACCCACACGCATGTACACTCACACATGCGTGCAGACCTGCACACAGCTATGTACAGGCATGTGCATGGATGCGCCTGCACACACCCACATGATCCCAGCATACACGTGCACACATGGACGCCACACCGTCCCAGCAGGCACACTTGCACACGCATGCACACACATGTGATCCGGCCCAGGGCATGCTCTCAGCACACCCATGTGCCCCCAGCTGCAGGCTCTCTTTCTCCGTGAGGCTGCTCGGGCTGTGGTAGACGCTGAGCACACCCTGCCCTGAAATTAGGCCCTGGCACTGCTCTGCGTCCCGAGGCTTTGCCACCAAGCAGCGCCCCCAGGCCCCCTCCACCAGGCCCTGGAAGCCCACCCATAGGGGGTTCTCAGCCCCGGGGGACCGAGCCTGCCCAGCGTCCAGGGGCCCTGGCCAGGCTCCGAGGGCCGGCAGGTGCTCAGGGTCACTCTCCCGCCCTCTGGGCTGCGTGCCCGCCTCAGCCTGTGCCCGCTGTCTCCTCATGGCATCTTCACAGCCCTGCACATCCATGTAGCCGCTGCTGAGCCAGCAGTGTGGACGGGCGGCGGGCATGGCCGGGATCCCTCGGGCGCGGGGCGGGAGGGGCTCCAGGGCCTGCAAAGCCAGCGGGTGGTGCTTCCCGCAGGCACCAAGCTGAGCGCCGTGGAGTTCGGGAACCTGCAGAAGATGGACGGCCCCACGGAGCAGTGCCAGGACCCCGCCCCCGTGCCCCCAGGGAACTGCTCCATCGGCTCGGTGAGCCCAGCGTGGCCGGCCGGGCCGGGGCAGGGTCACTGGCCAGGTGAGGGGACCGGGGACCCAGGCCCGGAGCCTGGACTCAGGAGCCTGCTCTGCCCCAGGGCCTCTGCGAGGAGCTGCTGCTCGGCGAGCGGTTCCTGGGCTGCCACGCCCTGGTGGATGCCGGCAGCTTTGTGCGCGCCTGCCAGCAGGACCTGTGCCTCTGCGAGCATGCCGACCTCGCCCGCTGCGCCTGCCTCACGCTCGCCGAGTACTCCCGCCAGTGCGCCCACGCCGGCGGGCTGCCCCCGGACTGGCGGGGCCCCGGCCTCTGCCGTGAGTGTCCCTGCCCCCGCCCGCCCCGGCCGCCCCGCCGTCCTGCCTGGCGCCCCGCGCTGGGCGGGGTGTGATGTGGCCGCCTCCTCCCCCGCAGCCCAGACCTGTCCCCACAACATGCAGTATCGGGAGTGCGGCTCGCCCTGCGCCGACACCTGCTCCAACCGGGAGCACTCCCAGCTCTGTGAGGACCACTGTGTGGCTGGCTGCTTCTGCCCCGAGGGTGAGCACCCCCACTCCCCGCACCGCCCTCCCCCAGGCCTGCACGGGCCTCCTGCTTCCCTCTGCCCCGAGGGTGAGCACCCTCCCTCCCCGCACCGCCCGCCCCCCAGGCCCGCAGGGCGCCTCCTGCGTCCCTCCGCCCGCTGCACACGTGACCCTGAGGAAGGCCCCTGATCCGGCGTGGCCGCTGAGCCCTGGGACGGAGGGACCGAGGCGCAGGGCCACCAGATCAGAGGGCCCACCCCTCACACGCTCACGCGTGGACAAGTCACCCCCCCCCCCCGGCACCTGCCACACAGCCTGCCTGCTTCCCCAGGGATGGTGCTCGATGACATCGGCCAGACCGGCTGCATCCCTGTGTCCCAGTGTCCCTGTGTGCACAGCGGGGCCACCTACGCCCCGGGGGCCACCTACTCCACAGACTGCACCAACTGGTAGGACCCCGGCCCTCCCCCCACATGGTTCCCCAACCCCCTGCCCTGGGATGGCCCCGCCTGGGGCTGCCGGACCTCCATCCTCTCCCCTCGGGCGGGTCTGTGCCGGGGGCCGGGGGCCAGGGGCCGGGGGAGAATGGGGGGCGGGGGGGGGCGGCACCCAAGGCCTGTCTCTGCCTCAGCACCTGCTCCGGGGGCCGGTGGAGCTGCCGGGAGGTCCCGTGCCCCGGCACCTGCGCGGTGCTGGGAGGTGCCCACTTCTCCACCTTCGACGAGAGGCCGTACACGGTGCACGGGGACTGCAGCTATGTGCTGGCCAAGGTGCGGGTCCTGGCGGGGCTGCCCGGGCTGTGGGGCCACCCCAGGTCCTGAGCGTCCTGGGGTTCGGCGTGGGCGGGAAGGGGGGTGCGCAGAGCCTGAGGCCCCGTGCCCGCAGCCCTGTAACAGCAGCGCCTTCACCGTGCTGGCCGAGCTGCGCAGGTGCGGCCTGACGGACAGCGAGACCTGCCTGCGGAGCCTGACGCTGAGCCTGGACGCGGGGCGGACGGTGAGTGCAGAGCGGGGCGGGGAGCACTGCCCAGCCCTGGCCCTCCCGCCCCCGCCGCTGCGTCCATCCCCGGGACCTTGGAGGGATCGCCCGAGCGCAGCGGGGCGGGGTGGTGGCGCCCCTCTGCGGAGGAGCACCTCGGGTTTTACACGGTTCCAAAGCGCACAGCTCGGTCCCTGGAGAACACTTGGGGTGAGCACGGGTCCGGGGGACACGAGGCCTCGGGCACATTCCACCGCCTCCGGGGCGGCTGGGGCCCGCAGAGCCGCGCCCCCTCGCGAACGCGCCCCGCTGCTCGCAGGTCATCGAGGTCAAGGCCAGCGGGGAGGTGCTTGTGGACCAGCTGGTCACGCGGCTGCCCGTCTCGGCAGGTGAGGCCCCGCCCCGCCCCGCCCCGCCCGGCTCCCGGACCCCGGACCCCGGACCCCCGGACCCCGGACCCCCCCCGCCCCGCCCCCGGACCCCCGGACCCCCGACCCCCGCCCCCGGACCCCCGGACCCCGGACCCCCGGACCCCGGACCCCGGACCCCCGGACCCCGGACCCCGGACCCCCGCCCCGCCCCCGGACCCCTGAGCCGGCCCTGTGTCCGCAGCCGACGTCACCGTCTTCCGGCCCTCCACCTTCTTCGTGGTCGTGCAGACGCGCCTGGGGCTGCAGGCGGAGGTGCAGCTGGTGCCCACCATGCAGGTGTTCCTGCGGGCGGCGCCCGCGCTCCGCGGCCGGACCTGCGGTAAGAGCGCCGCCCGCTGGGTGTCCGCCCGCCCCCCGCCCCCGCCCCCGCCCCCGGCTCACGCCCCCGCCCCCGCCCAGGCCTCTGCGGGAACTTCAACCGGAACCAGGCGGACGACTTCCGCGCGCTCAGCGGCGTGGTGGAGGGCACGGCCGCCGCCTTCGCCAACGCCTGGAAGACCCAGGCCGCCTGCCCCAACGCCAGGCGCGGCTTCGAGGACCCCTGCGCCCTGAGCGTGGAGAACGGTACGTGGTCGCCGCCCGCTCCCCGGCCGGCCCCGGGCGCGTCCGTGGGGAACGTGAGGGCTCCCGCCGCGCGTGCGCCCGGAAGGGAAGGCGCAGGGCCTGGGGGAGGCCCGCAGGCTGCGGACCCAGGCCGGTGGGGCGCCCCTGCAGCGCGGGGCAGTTCGGGGGAGCGCGGCGCCCGCCGCCCGCCGACCCGGCCCCTCTGCCCACAGAGAAGTACGCCCGGCACTGGTGCTCCCGGCTCACCGACCCGCAGGGCCCCTGCGCCCCGTGCCACGCCGCCGTGAGCCCCGGCCCCTACCTCTCGGTGAGCCCCCGCCGCTCCCGTGGCCGCAGGGAGCCCTGGGGCCCCGGGGCCCTGGCGGCGGGTCTGGACGACCAGTCCCCGTTCATCCGCCGCCTCCCGCGTGTCTGCAGCCTCCAGCCCCGCCCCAGGCCCGCCCAGGGGTCCCCGCCTTTCCTGGCCACGCCCCACCTAAGCGTCTCTCAAATCCTGATGCCCGCCCCCCCCCCCGACATGTAATTCTTACTGTTCAAAAAGCGAACCCCTGTTCACGCGGAGGAAGCCTAACGGGCCGTGAACGGTCCAAACAAGCCCCCCCAGAACAGGGCGCCCACCAAGGAGAAAAGCCAAAGAACGCCAGGACAGCGGAAGTCCTGAGGAGGAAACCACCAAGAAACGGTTAAAAATAGTAATCACAGGAGGTGACGGAAAAGAGCAAAGTTTCAAAACATATAACAGAGACCTGAAGTGCAGGAATGTGTCACAATGTGTATTTACATGCTGTACGTGGGGCCCTGGGACCGCAGGAATGCAAAACGCTCACTGGGAGTAACTCATTCTCGCGCTGCCCCCCTTAAATGTCACATGGCCCCCCCCCGTGGGCGTGTGCCCCACGCTGGGACCCTGCACTGGAGTCCGAGCCCCACCAGCAGGGCTGGGCCTGCGGCCACAGGGACGGGCCCAGGCCTCTGCCCGGGAGGTCCGGGTGCGGCGGGGCTCCGGGGTGCGGCTGGGGTCCCTGACGCCCCGGCGCCGCCCCCAGAACTGCCTGTTCGACACGTGCAACTGCGAGAAGAGCGAGGACTGCCTGTGCGCCGCGCTGTCCGCCTACGTCCGCGCCTGCGCCGCGCGGGGCGTGCTGCTCCGCGGCTGGAGGGCCGGCGTCTGCAGTGAGTGGGGGCGGCGGGCGGCTCGGCCTCCCTGGGCCCCGGGGACCCCGCGCAGGAGGGCGGCCGGAAGGGACCGGAGCGGGGCCGGGGGCGGCGGGCTGTGTGCTGAGCGCCCCCGCCCTGCGCCTGCAGCGAAGCCCATGGACACCTGCCCCCCGTCCATGACCTACCGCTACCACGTGGGCGCCTGCCAGCCCACCTGCCGCGCCCTGAGCGGCCAGGACCCCGCCTGCGGCGTCAGCTTCGTGCCCGTGGACGGCTGCACCTGCCCCGACGGCACCTTCCTGGACGACGCGGGCAGCTGTGTGCCCGCCACCAGCTGCCCCTGCTACCACGGGGACGCCGTGGTCCCCAACGGGGAGTCTCTGCACGAGCGGGGGGCTGTCTGGTAAGGGCCCCTGCAGGGCAGGGGGGGTAGGAGGGCGGGGGGGGGGGGCAGGAGGGGCGGGGCGGACCCCTGACCGCCCTCTCCTCTCAGCACCTGCACGCAGGGCACCCTGACCTGCATCGGAGGCAACACCCCGGACCCAGGTGAGGGGGAGGAGGGAGGGGGCAGGGAGGGAGGCCCGTGGTCATCCTCCCGTGAAACTTCAGGGTTAGACACCCCCACGCCAGCGGGTGGGTGCAGGTCAGCGTGTGGCCAGGCGGTCCCTGCCCCCGGGGCTCAGGGTGGGGTGCCATGGGGTGTACACACATACTGCACATGCACACACGTGCACACACATTCCACACAGACACACGCACACCACAGCCTAGGTTGGAGGGAAACCGGGGCGGAGCACAGTGGGCCGCCCCCTGAGCACCCTCCCCCCTCCAGTCTGTGTCCCGCCCATGGTGTACGTGGACTGCCGCAACGCCACGCCCGGGGCCGCGGGCGCCGGCTGCCAGGAGAGCTGCCACACCCTGGACATGGACTGTGTGAGTGACCCTGACCCCACACCCGGGACCACCAGTGACCCCACACCTGCCGGGGCCGGGCCCCTGTGGAGACCCCCGCCCAGGCCGGTCCCAGGAGGAGCCCTGCCGAGAGTTTGCGGCCCGGGGACCCTCCGCCCCGCCCCTGTCCCCTGAGCGTGTCCGCCCGCCCCCAGTACAGCCCCCAGTGCGTGCCCGGCTGCGTGTGCCCCGCCGGGCTGGTGGCCGACGGGGAGGGCGGCTGCGTGGCGGCGGACGACTGCCCCTGCGTGCACAACGAGGCCAGCTACCGCGCCGGCCAGACCGTCCGCGTGGGCTGCAACACCTGGTACGTGCAGCCTGGCCCGTCGGGGCCGCAGGGGATGCGAGGCCGCGGCTGGAGCTGCCCCCCAGCCCACGCGGGAAGGCCCCGAGCCGGCTGGGGCCTGACACCCCGCTCCGCCCCGCCCCAGCACCTGCAAGAGCCGGAAGTGGCAGTGCACGGAGCAGCCCTGCCCGGGCACCTGCGCCGTGTTCGGGGACGGCCACTACCTCACCTTCGACGGGCAGCGCTACAGCTTCAACGGGGCCTGCGAGTACACGCTGCTGCAGGTACCGCGCCCGCCCTCCCGAGGCCCCGCGCCTCGCCCGCGGGCTGGCCCCGCTTCCTCCCGCGTGAGCCCACCCTCCTTGTCCCCGCAGGACCACTGTTGGGGGAACGGCAGCGCCCAGGACGCCTTCCGCGTGGTCACCGAGAACGTCCCGTGCGGCACCACGGGGACCACCTGCTCGAAGGCCATCAAGATCTTCCTGGGGGTGAGCGGGGCGCCGGGCGGGGCCAGGGCACCCGTGGGGGCTCCAGGAACCCTGAGGAGGCCGCACACCCACGGCCCAGCCAGGATGGCACCACGGCCCGGTGGACCCTCCCAGGAGGTGGCCTGGGGTCCCCGCCAGGCCCTGAGTGACCCCTCCCTGTGCAGAGCTATGAGTTGAAGCTGAGCGAGGGGCAAGTGGAGGTGATCGAGAAGGGCCTGGGGCAGGAGGCGCCCTACTCCATCCGCCAGGTGGGCATCTACCTGGTGGTGGACACCGAGGCCGGCCTGGCGCTGCTGTGGGACAAGAAGACCAGCATCTTCCTCAGACTCAGCCCCGAGTTCAAGGTGAGGCCCCGCCCACCTGCCACACCCTTGCCCCAGGCCAGTGGTCGGCAAACTTATTAGTCAGCAGAGCCAAATATCACCAGGACAACGACTGAAATTTCTTTTGAGAGCCACATTTTTAAAACTTAAACTATATAGGTAGGCACATTGTTATTAACCTAATGAGGGTCCTCCTAAGCTGGCCTTTGCTAAAAACTCAAGGGGCCAAAGAGCCGCATGTGGCTCTCGAGCTGCAGTTTGCCGACCACTGCCCCAGACCCAGGGGTAGCAGGGGTGCGGGGTGGGGGAGAAAGACAGACAGACAGACAGAGAGGGGGGTGTTGGCCCGGGCTGGCCTCCCGGGAGGTGGGGTCGGAGACCCCGAGCTGTGGGTGGCAGGTCCCGTGGCTGCGGGACAAGGCAGGACACACTGGGCTCCTCCTCGCTCGGGTCTGGAGCCAGAGGTCCCATCCAGGGGTCGCGGGGCTGGTCCCTCCGAAGGCTCCGGGCTTGTGGCCACATCACCCCACCTGTGCCTCCGAGACCACATGCCTCTCCCTCGCCCGAGGACGCCCATCACTGCCCCCCTCCCGTCCCCGGCATGCCCTCATGTTCACTACCTCTCGCCTGCAGGGACCGTGTTTCCACAGGAGGACACACCGGGGGCCTGAGCCTGTCTTTGGGGGACACCGCTTAGCCCTCACCCCTGTCCCCGGGGAGGGTCCTCAGCCTCAGGCGCCCCTTCTTCTCCTGGGTCCGGGGCGGGGCAGGGGCTCCAGCCGCTCCTGCGCTTGCCCTGAGGCCCCCCACTCTCTGTGTCTGCAGGGGCGGGTCTGCGGGCTGTGCGGGAACTTTGACGACAACGCCATCAACGACTTCACCACGCGCAGCCAGTCCGTGGTGGGCGACGCTCTGGAGTTCGGCAACAGCTGGAAATTCTCCCCGACCTGCCCCGACGCCCCGGCCCCCCGGGACCCCTGCACCGCCAACCCCTACCGCAAGTCCTGGGCCCAGCGCCAGTGCAGCCTCATCAACAGCGCCACCTTCCAGGCCTGCCATGCCCACGTACGCGGCCTTCCTCCGGGCGTCTGGGTGGAGGGAGGGACCGTCCCCTCGCTGGGGCCGGGCCACCCCATGGGGAGCCTGCATTTGCTGTGCCTGAGCTCCACAGCGCAGGCCTGAACCCGCCAGCACCCTGGAGGGTGGGGGGGTCCCCGGAATCTGAGGCCTGTCCCCCACAGGTGGAGCCGGCCCAGTACTACGAGGCCTGCGTGAGCGACGCGTGTGCCTGCGACTCCGGGGGCGACTGCGAGTGTTTCTGCACCGCCGTGGCCGCCTATGCCCAGGCCTGCCATGACGCGGGCGTGTGCGTGGCCTGGCGCACCCCGGACGTCTGCCGTGAGTTTGTGCGCTCACCCCGGGGAGGGGTGGGGTGAGCTGGAAAGGAAATGGGTGTGTATGTTGCTGATGGAGAGAGGCAGATGTGATAGAATCTTCTGGAGCTGAGAGGTAGCAGAGCCCCCCAGCCCCACCCCTTTCCAGCACAGACAGTTTGTCCAAAAGGCGACGTAGCTGGGGAGCTGCTGTGAGTGAGTCCCCCACCCCGAGGGGGTGCCTCTGAGAAGCAGGGGCCCCAGCGGCCACCCTTCCCACTGCCCATCTGAGCCACGGGTCTAGGCCACGCCCTCCGAGGCCACGTCCGGGAGTCACAGGAGGGAAAACTCCAGAACAGCCGATGGGACTTGGTCAAAGATGGGGGTGCAGGGAGCCGGCTGGGCCAGCGGGCAGCCCCAGCTGTTCCTCCGAGGGTGCTGCCCCTGGGGCGGGCGGGAGGCCGGCTTGGGCTGAGCGCTGCCCGCTGAGCGGCGCCCGCTGAGCGGCGCCCACTGAGCGTGTTCCTGCCCACAGCCCTGTTCTGTGACTACTACAACCCCGAGGGCCAGTGCGCGTGGCACTACCAGCCCTGCGGGGCACCCTGCCTGCGGACCTGCCGGAACCCCCGCGGCCAGTGCCTGCACGACACGCGCGGCCTGGAAGGTGGGCTGGGCTGCTGGGCTGGGGGCCGTCCTGGGGAGCCCAGGACCCGGGGCCGGCTGGACTCTCCCTGAGCCCGCGCGGTGCCTTTGTGGGTGCTGCCTGGCACTCCCCGTGGCGCTGCGGGCAAGGCCCAGGGCTGGGGACAGCGCTGAGGCCACGGGGCGAGGCGGTGGGCAGCATGCACCGGAACTCAGTCTCCCTGGCCCCCAGGCTGCTACCCCAAGTGCCCGCCGGAGGCGCCCATCTTTGACGAGGACGCCATGCGGTGTGTGGCCACGTGCCCGGCCCCGCCCCCGCCGCTGCCCTGCCAGGTCCAGGGCAAGTCGTACCAGCCAGGTGCGGTGGTGCCCTCGGACGAGAACTGCCACTCCTGGTGAGTGACCCCGCGGCCCGGAGCCGGGAGCTCGTGAGCATTCTCCTGCCTGCCCCCGCTCAGGACGAGGCCCCCACAGGCCACCTCCCAGAGGGCCCCAGGGGAGGGTCCTGGTGGCCTGGGTTCCTGGATCACAGAGCCGCCTGCTGCAGGGCCGGGAGGGGCCTGGAAGGTGAAGGGAAGGGGGTGAAGGGATGGGGCTGCGGGCGGAGCCTGAGGCCACCCAAGGACCCAGGACAGACACCCTGGGAGGAAGTCCGTGGGACTCACGGGCCATAGATTGGAGGGGCCTCCCTGAGAGGGTGACCTCAGGCTCCCACGGGCACCCCGAGGGGCTGCTCCTGCCCCCCCGCCCCCCACAACACACACACAGCTGGGATGACCTACCCCCCAGCCTCACCTCCTCCCTCTGCCGCCAGCATTTGCACGGAGAACGGCGTGCGGTGCGCCTACGACGCCGAGAGTGAGCAGGGGCCTTCCTCAGGGTGGGGGGCTGGGTCCTCCCGCACCCCAGCCCCTGATGCCCGGGCTCTGCTCCCACAGCCTGTGTCTGCAGCTACGACGGGCGGCGCTTCCACCCCGGAGACGTCATCTACCACACAACGGACGGCACCGGCGGCTGCATCTCTGCCCGCTGCGGGCCCAACGGCACCATCGAGAGGACTGTGCACGCCTGCGGCTCCAGCTCCTCTGCACCCCCCACCACCTTCTCCTTCTCCTCCGCCACGCCCCCCAGGGGTAGGCAGCTCCCCCTCCTCCTCCCCGCCCCCCAGGGGTAGGCAGTCCCCCCCTCCTCCTCCTCCCCGTCCCACAGTGGTAGGCAGCCCCCCCCCCTCCTCCCCGCCCCCCAGGGGTAGGCAGCCCCCCCGCCTCCTCCCCACCCCCCAGCGGTAGGCAGCCCCCCCTCCTCCTCGCCCCCCAGCAGTAGGCAGCTGTGCCAGGACCATGCAGGGCTGCCCTGGCCCTGAGAATCGATGGGGAGGGCAGAGCGGGCAGAGGCAGTCACTGCAGGCGGCCTCCCTGGGTCTCGGGGGACTGGTGTCCAGGGCAGTGCTGCCAGTGAAGGCTCCCAGGCTAGCCGGAGGAGGGTGCCCCGGTCCTGCCCCATCACGGCCGCCGCTCCCTGCGCACCGCAGTCCTCACCCGCTTCTGGGGGCATCCTAGTGCCTCACCAGAGGTCCCCCAAGAGTGAAGAGTCCCCACAACTCCGGCTTTTGGGTCCACGTGTCCAGATTCCATTCGGGCGAGCCTGGGGGCGGCCTCCCGTCACGGAGGTCCATTTGCCTGTTTACTCAATGCTGTGCCGCCACCACGCCGTGTGCGGGACGCCCCGGGGACCGGTGTCCATCGTGGACAGACAGACAGCTGACAGGCAGGGGGCAAGGACGGGGCCAGTGCAGGGGCCGAGTGCGTGCTGGGCCCTGACGCTGGGCCCTCTGCCGTCCCTTCTTCCCACAGCCGTGAGCTCCACGGGTCCGCCCGGCCCGCACCCCGGCCCTGCCACGAGCCCGGCCCCCACCAGCACCCCCAGGCCGCGGCCTTCAACGGCCTCCGTCGCCCCCAGCCCAGCCTGTGGGGAGGACTGCCTGTGGTCAGCATGGCTGGATGTCAGCCGCCCGGGACGCGGCCTCGACAGCGGTGACTTCGACACGCTGGACAACCTCCGTGCCCATGGGTACCCGGTCTGCCAAGCCCCGAGGGCGGTGGAGTGCCGAGCCGAGCGCGCCCCTGACGTGCCGTTCCAGGTCCTGGGGCAGCAGGTGGAGTGCAGCCCGGCCGTGGGGCTGACCTGTTACAACAGGGACCAGGTCTCAGGGCTCTGTGACAACTACCAGATCCGGGTGCTGTGCTGCTTCCCCCGGGCCTGCCCCACCTCCCGGGGCCCTGCCACCCACAAAACAACCTGCACATCCGTGCCGACAGCCCTTGTCACCACCACCACACCTGCCCCAGGCACCACCACCTCACCTGCCCCAGGCACCATCACCACACCTGCCCCAGGCACCACCACCTCACCTGCCCCAGGCACCACCTCACCTGCCCCAGGCACCACCTCACCTGCCCCAGGCACCATCACCACACCTGCCCCAGGCACCACTTCACCTGCCCCAGGCACCACCTCACCTGCCCCAGGCACCATCACCACACCTGCCCCAGGCACCACCTCACCTGCCCCAGGCACCACCTCACCTGCCCCAGGCACCTCCTCACCTGCCCCAGGCACCACCACACCTGCCCCAGGCACCACCACCACACCTGCCCCAGGCACCACCACACCTGCCCCAGGCACCACCTCCTCACCTGCCCCAGGCACCTCCTCACCTGCCCCAGGCACCACCTCCTCACCTGCCCCAGGCACCTCCTCACCTGCCCCAGGCACCACCACCTCACCTGCCCCAGGCACCTCCTCACCTGCCCCAGGCACCACCACCACACCTGCCCCAGGCACCACCACCACACCTGCCCCAGGCACCACCACACACCTGCCCCAGGCACCACCACCACACCTGCCCCAGGCACCTCCTCACCTGCCCCAGGCACCTCCTCACCTGCCCCAGGCACCTCCTCACCTGCCCCAGGCACCACCACCACACCTGCTCCAGGCACCACCACCACACCTGCCCCAGGCACCACCTCAACCTCTGTGCCAGGGCCCTCAGAGGTCCCGGGGGTGCCCACCACCTGGCAGCCCAGCCCCACCTCCTGCTGGCGGGAGTCCTGCAGCTGGACCGAGTGGCTGGATGGCAGCTACCCCGAGGCTGGGATTAACGGTGGAGATTTTGACACTTTTCAGAATTTGCGATCTGAAGGGTATGCATTCTGCGAGCGGCCCAGCCAGGTGGAGTGCAGGGCCGAGCGCTTCCCGGACACCCCGCTGGCGGAGCTGGGGCAGACCGTGGTCTGCAATGACAGTGTGGGCCTGCTGTGCCTCAACAAGGACCAGCTGCCCCCCATCTGCTACAACTACCAAATCCGGATCCAGTGCTGCGAGTGGCTGGACGTGTGCAGAGAGAGGACCATCCCACCGGAGACATCGAGGGCCACGCGCTCGACCCCACACGGCACCAGAACCCAAACCCAGGCCCCCCGGACCTCCACACAGCACTGGACTGCCAGCTCGGCCCATGTGCTCCCGGCCACCACAACCACGCCCAGCACACACGCTGTCACACCACGCGAGACCACGAGCTGCCAGCCACAGTGCACGTGGACCAAGTGGTTCGACGTGGACTTCCCGTCTCCCGGGCCCCACGGGGGAGATGTGGAAACCTACAGCAACATCATCCGCAGCGGAGAGAGGATCTGCGGCCGACCCGAGTACATCGCTCACCTGGAGTGCCGAGCCCAGAGCCACCCCGAGGTCAGCATCGCCAGGCTGGGCCAGGTGGTGCAGTGCAGCCCCGACGTGGGCCTTGTGTGCCGCAACCGCGACCAGGCGGGCCGGTTCAGGATGTGCCTCAACTACGAGGTCCGCGTGCTGTGCTGTGAGCCCCGAGCGGGCTGCCCTACCTTCGAACCAGTCACAACACCCAGCACCTCAAGCGTGAGCATCACCGGTTCCACTGAGACCACCTCCCACGTGGCCACATCGAGCACCACCTCGGCGCCGGCCACCAGCACCACCTCTGTGCCGGCAACCAGCACCACCTCCGTGCCAGCAACCAGCACCACCTCGGCTCCTACAACCAGCACCACCTCCATGCCAGCAACCAGCACCACCTCGGCTCCTACAACCAGCACCACCTCCATGCCAGCAACCAGCACCACCTCTGTGCCAGCAACCAGCACCACCTCGGCTCCCATAACCACCACAACCCCTGTTCCTGCACCTCAGACGACCCATCCCACACCGGGCACCACCAGCTGCCAGCCACAGTGCACGTGGACCAAGTGGTTCGATGTGGACTTCCCGTCCCCCGGGCCCCATGGGGGAGACGTGGAAACCTACAGCAACATCGTCCGCAGTGGAGAGAGGATCTGCGGCCGACCCGAGTACATCGCTCACCTGGAGTGCCGAGCCCAGAGCCGCCCCGAGGTCAGCATCGCCAGGCTGGGCCAGGTGGTGCAGTGCAGCCCCGACGTGGGCCTGGTGTGCCGCAACCGCGACCAGGTGGGCCGGTTCAAGATGTGCCTTAACTACGAGGTCCGCGTGCTGTGCTGTGAGCCCCGAGCGGGCTGCCCTACCTTCGAACCAGTCTCAACACCCAGCACCTCAAGCGTGAGCATCACCGGTTCCACTGAGACCACCTCCCACGTGGCCACATCGAGCACCACCTCGGCGCCGGCCACCAGCACCACCTCGGCGCCGGCCACCAGCACCACCTCTGTGCCGGCCACCAGCACCACCTCGGCTCCTACAACCAGCACCACCTCCATGCCAGCAACCAGCACCACCTCTGTGCCGGCAACCAGCACCACCTCCGTGCCAGCAACCAGCACCACCTCGGCTCCTACAACCAGCACCACCTCCGTGCCAGCAACCAGCACCACCTCTGTGCCGGCAACCAGCACCACCTCGGCTCCTACAACCAGCACCACCTCCGTGCCAGCAACCAGCACCACCTCTGTGTCGGCAACCAGCACCACCTCGGCTCCTACAACCAGCACCACCTCTGTGCCGGCAACCAGCACCACCTCGGCTCCTACAACCAGCACCACCTCCGTGCCAGCAACCAGCACCACCTCTGTGCCAGCAACCAGCACCACCTCGGCTCCTACAACCAGCACCACCTCTGTGCCGGCAACCAGCACCACCTCGGCTCCTACAACCAGCACCACCTCCATGCCAGCAACCAGCACCACCTCTGTGTCGGCAACCAGCACCACCTCCGTGCCAGCAACCAGCACCACCTCGGCTCCTACAACCAGCACCACCTCCGTGCCAGCAACCAGCACCACCTCGGCTCCTACAACCAGCACCACCTCCATGCCAGCAACCAGCACCACCTCTGTGCCGGCAACCAGCACCACCTCCGTGCCAGCAACCAGCACCACCTCGGCTCCTACAACCAGCACCACCTCCGTGCCAGCAACCAGCACCACCTCTGTGCCGGCAACCAGCACCACCTCGGCTCCTACAACCAGCACCACCTCCGTGCCAGCAACCAGCACCACCTCTGTGTCGGCAACCAGCACCACCTCGGCTCCTACAACCAGCACCACCTCTGTGCCGGCAACCAGCACCACCTCGGCTCCTACAACCAGCACCACCTCCGTGCCAGCAACCAGCACCACCTCTGTGCCAGCAACCAGCACCACCTCGGCTCCTACAACCAGCACCACCTCTGTGCCGGCAACCAGCACCACCTCGGCTCCTACAACCAGCACCACCTCCATGCCAGCAACCAGCACCACCTCTGTGTCGGCAACCAGCACCACCTCCGTGCCAGCAACCAGCACCACCTCGGCTCCTACAACCAGCACCACCTCCGTGCCAGCAACCAGCACCACCTCGGCTCCTACAACCAGCACCACCTCCATGCCAGCAACCAGCACCACCTCTGTGCCAGCAACCAGCACCACCTCGGCTCCCATAACCACCACAACCCCTGTTCCTGCACCTCAGACGACCCATCCCACACCGGGCACCACCAGCTGCCAGCCACAGTGCACGTGGACCAAGTGGTTCGATGTGGACTTCCCGTCCCCCGGGCCCCATGGGGGAGACGTGGAAACCTACAGCAACATCGTCCGCAGCGGAGAGAGGATCTGCGGCCGACCCGAGTACATCGCTCACCTGGAGTGCCGAGCCCAGAGCCGCCCCGAGGTCAGCATCGCCAGGCTGGGCCAGGTGGTGCAGTGCAGCCCCGACGTGGGCCTGGTGTGCCGCAACCGCGACCAGGTGGGCCGGTTCAAGATGTGCCTTAACTACGAGGTCCGCGTGCTGTGCTGTGAGCCCCGAGAGGGCTGCCCTCTCACCTCCGTGACCCCCTATGTGACTGCTACCAAGTCCCTGCCCACCACAGCGTCCTCCTCCGTGGTTCCTACGGTGACGACCCTCAGCACGGCCACGCCGTCAGTGCTGCCGTGCTACTGCAGCGTGTCCGACAAGCTGTACCCTGCAGGTAGGGGACGGCCACCTGGCTGTGGTGCGTGCTGCCCTGACACGGGTCCCCCTTCCTCCAACAGTGACCCCTGCTTCCCCAGGGCTGTCCCCGGGCATTTATCCATGGACATCCGCCCGGAAGGCCACTGACCAGCTCCGCCCTGGGGTGGACCGCGTGCGTGGTCGGCCCCGCCACGTCCTCCCCGGCACTGCTGACGCCCGTCCCTTGTCTGCAGGGTCCATCGTATACCAGGAGGTGGACCTGGCCGGCCACTGCTACTATGCCGTGTGCAGCCTGGACTGCCATGTGGTGCGGCACACGGACCACGCCTGTCCCACCAGCACGCCGCCTCCCACCCCGGCGACCCTCCCCCCTGGCTCTTCCCCTTCGGCCCCTGTGACTGTCACTGTGCAGGGCTGCCCCAGTGCAGTCCCCCCAAGAACGGTAACCTCCCCTTCCCGAGCCTTCCTTGGGGGCTCTGGGGCTGGTGTGGGACCCCAGCCGCCTCGCCATTAGGCGGTGGCTTCAGTGGTGATGACTGGGCCTTGCAGGCTGAGCGCGGGGCTGTCCACCAGGTAGCCGGGAGGAGGGGGCGGAGCTGAGACTCTCCTGTCTCGGTGACGGGTCCAGAGCGGGTGGCTGGTGCTCTGGGCAGGGCCAGGGCAGAGGACCAGGAGAAGACCAGGAGGACCCACGTGTGGGGAACAGGGTAGAGACGGGAGGAGAGGGAGGTGGCAGCCCTCACACCCTCTTATCAGGGGCCCTCCTGGCCAGCCCAGCAGCCGGCACTCGGTGGGATGGGGTGGGAGGCCTGGCCAATGCCGGACCCAACAGCATGGCCCCCATCCCTGTTCCCGGGCGCTGAGGGGCGGCTGTCTTTGCTCCCACAGAGAGGAGAGACCTGGGCCATGCCGAACTGCTCCCAGGCCACCTGCGAGGGCAACAACGTCATCACCCTGGGGCCGCGTCCGTGCCCGCAGGTGCCCGCGCCGACCTGCGCCAACGGCTACCCTGCCCTGAAGGTGCCCGACGAGGATGGCTGCTGCCAGCACTACCAATGCCAGTGTGAGCCAGGGAGCCCGCCGGGCGGACGGGCAGGGACTCGGGTTCGACACCAGGAAGGGCTTCCCAACAGCAGGCAGTGGCTGGGTGGGCCCAGCCTCCACCAGGGTGTCCAGGGCAGAGCTGCCCCAGACCCCACTCAGGCCTCCGCCGGCTCCTCCCGGACCGCGGGGGGATGACCCGGCGGCTCAGAGCCCAGGCCTCGCGGCTCCCCCTGGTGCCCTTTGG
The DNA here is from genome assembly GCA_025583905.1 of Ia io. Classification (NCBI taxonomy): domain Eukaryota; kingdom Metazoa; phylum Chordata; class Mammalia; order Chiroptera; family Vespertilionidae; genus Ia; species Ia io. The sequence goes on from JAJQQW010000015.1 coordinate 1,682,345, forward strand.
GAGGGCCTGGTGGCTGGGAGCCGCTGGCCCCGCTGAGGCCCTGCTGGCGCCCGCAGGTGTGTGCAGCGGCTGGGGCGACCCCCACTACATCACCTTTGACGGCACCTACTACACGTTCCTGGACAACTGCACGTACGTGCTGGTGCAGCAGATCGTGCCCGTGTACGGCCACTTCCGCGTGCTCATCGACAACTACTTCTGCGACGCCGAGGACGGGCTGTCCTGCCCGCAGTCCGTCATCGTGGAGTACCGGCAGGAGCGCGTCGTGCTAACCCGCAAGCCCGTCCACGGGGTGATGACCAATGAGGTGGGGCCGTGCGCGGGGTGGGCGGGGCGCTGGGTGATGACCAATGAGGTGGGGCCTCACACGGGGTGGGCGGGGCGCTGGGCGATGACCAATGAGGTGGGGCCTCACACGGGGTGGGCGGGGCGCTGGGCGATGACCAATGAGGTGGGGCCTCACACGGGGTGGGCGGGGCGCTGGGTGATGACCAATGAGGTGGGGCCTCACACGGGGTGGGCGGGGCGCTGGGTGATGACCAATGAGGTGGGGCCGTGCACGGGGTGGGCAGGGCGCTGGGTGATGACCAATGAGGTGGGGCCGTGCGCGGGGTGGGCGGGGCGCTGGGTGATGACCAATGAGGTGGGGCCTCACGCGGGGTGGGCGGGGCGCTGGGCGATGACCAATGAGGTGGGGCCTCACACGGGGTGGGCGGGGCGCTGGGCGATGACCAATGAGGTGGGGCCTCACACGGGGTGGGCGGGGCGGAGGCTGACGGCCGTCCTCCGGTTCCCCTCGGCGGGTCGCGGGTCCAGATCATCTTCAACAACGAGGTGGTCAGCCCGGGCTTCAGGAAAGGCGGCCTCGTCGTCTCCCAAATCGGCATCAGGATGTACGTGACCATCCCCGAGATCGGCGTCCAGGTCATGTTCACGGGCCTCATCTTCTCGGTGGAGGTGCCCTTCAGCAAGTTCGCCAACAACACGGAGGGCCAGTGCGGTGAGCGCCCGCCCCGCCCGGCGCCATTCCCACCGCTGTCATTAAACGCTGCTGACAGTGTCCGCGGGAGGACGCTCCCCGCCGCTGAGTCCCTGGCAGGGGCCGGGTGCTCGGCAGGGGTGCAGCTGCCCTGAGCGCTGAGCCTGCGGGGACCCCCCACCCCCACCCCAGGCCCCACCTGTCCCTCCTCCTGGGACCTGAGCAGCGTCCAGCTTCCTGAGGCGAGGGAGGCACAGGGAGGTGGGGGGACCGCTGAGTGCAGCTTGAGGACACTGGCCCCGAAGGTGGGAATGGCTGCCTGACTGCCCCACCCTCTCCCCAGGCACCTGCACCAACGACCCCAAGGACGAGTGCCGCCTCCCCGGCGGGGCGGTGGTGACCTCCTGCTCTGACATGTCCGGGTACTGGAAGGTGACCAACCCCGACCAGCCGTCCTGCCACGGGCCTCCCCAGACACGCCCAACCGTCGGGCCCACGACCCCGCCTGCCCCGTGCCCGCCCTCGCCAATCTGCGAGCTGATTCTGAGCGAGTGAGATTCTGGGGGTGGTTGTGGGGGGCGGGGCGGGGGGACTGTTCGGCGGACCCCACCCGTCGGGGCTGGTGGGGAGACGTGGGCCTGCAGGGTCCCGGGAGGCGGGCACCCGTGGGGAGGAGAGCTGCCTCCTGGGCCGGCCCGGTGCGGGTCACGAGTGCCGCCCACAGGCTCCACTGCTGCTGGCGGGCGGGGCTGGGTGCGGGGCGCCTCTGAGCGCCCGCGGCCAGCACCCTGTGGACCTGGCATAAGCCATCTCCCAGGTTTGCAGGGCGAGCGGGAGCCCAGTGGGGAATTTGCAGAAAGAAATGGCCGTGCTGCAGCCAAATGAACCGGGGGCACCAGGCACTTGGGGGGCTCAGCCGCCCCCGCCCCGGGGCCGTCTCCTGGGGAAGCCTGAGCCTGGCGGCCGGAGGCGGGGCTGCCCGTGACCGCGTGTCCTGTGCCGCAGCGTCTTCCAGCCGTGCCACGCCGTGATCCCCCCGAGGCCTTACTACCTGGGCTGTGCCTTCGACCACTGCCACGTGGCCGACGCCGCCGTGGTGTGCTCCGGCCTGGAGCTGTACGCCTCGCTCTGCGCCTCCCACGGCGCGTGCATCGACTGGCGGGGCCGGACCAACCGCACCTGCCGTGAGTGCAGCACAGCCGGGGGCCTCCCGGAGGAGGAGGAGGAGGAGGAGGAGGGCGGACCCGGGCAGAGCACACTGGCTTCTGGAGAGGAAGGCGGGCGGCGGGCTGGGCGGCGGGGCCCAGGGTGCAGGGGGCGGGGGGGCTGAGGGGCCGGCTGCCGGGATGCCGCCCCCACAGGGGTCCGCGCTCAGCCACAGCCGCCGGAGCCTTGCGCCTCAGGCCTGGCGTCTCTCTCCGCACAGCCTTCACCTGCCCGGCCGACAAGGTGTACCAGCCCTGCGGCCCCTCCAACCCTCCCTACTGCTACGGGGGCGACAGCGCCAGCCTCGTGTAAGTGCCTGCCCCTCCCTCCCGTACCCCCAGAGCCCCAGCGTGGAGGGCACAGGAGCCAGCCCTTCCCTCTGCTCCCCCGCAGGGCCCTCCATGACGCCGGCCCCGTCACGGAAGGCTGCTTCTGTCCGGAGGGCATGGCGCTCTTCAGCGCGAGCAAGGACGTCTGCGTGCCCACAGGCTGCCCCCGTACGTCCCCCCGGCGGGCTCGGGGCCGGCGGGTGTGCCTTCCGCCCCAACGCCTTCTCCGCGAGACCTCGGGGCTTCCTGAGGCTGCTGGGTCCACGGGGTCTGCCCTGGAGACGGGGGGCCGTGGCTGCCCAGCAGTGACCTTAATCTCTGTCCCTCCAGGGTGCCTGGGGCCCCACGGGGAGCCTGTGGAGGTGAGTGTGGGGCCCTGGGGGGCGGGACTTCCTCTCAGTGCCCGAGGCTCAGAGGAGGGCCAGCGAGGCGGGCACAGTGTCCCAGCAGGACGGGGAGCCCTGGGCCCTGGAGGAGTGTGGGTGCTGGCCAGGCCCATCCTCACGGGGACCCCTCTGGCTCTGCTAAGAGGTGAAGGAGGAGCTGGTCACCCAGGCCCTCAGGGCCTCAGGCACTACCCCACTTTTAAAGCCCCTCCCTCAGGCCCCCTGCGCCCCGCCTCTGGCCACCTCCGGGACAGGCAGGGGACGGAGGCTGGGGCTCACGTCTGCCCCCGCTGCAGGCCGGCCACACCGTCAGCTCCGACTGCCAGGAGTGCACCTGCGAGGCCGGCACGTGGACCATGAGCTGCCGGAGCCAGCCCTGCGCGCCGCCCCCCGCCTGCCCCGAGCCCGGACTCGTGCCTGTGCCTGCGTCCCCGCAGGCCGGCCAGTGCTGTCCCCAGTACACCTGCGGTGAGCCCCGGGCTGGTGGGGCGGGCACCGTCCTCAGGTCTGCCGAGGGTCGCTGGCACCAGCTCGGGGTGGCCACTTGCCGTGGGGGCTCTCAGCGCGGGCACCTGGGAGATAGCCCAGGACGGGCAGTGCCTGCCCCTGCTCTGGCCTCATCGGGGGACCCCAGCAGGTGTCTCGGGAGGGTGGGGCTCCTCTGCCTAGGCTGCCAGGAAGCCATACCCTGGGGGTGGCCAGTGCCCCCTGGAGAGCCCGCCCCCCTCCCACTAGGCAGTCAGCACCCTGGGAGACCCCTGGGGACCACACTCCGGTCTCTGAGCACCTCCTTCCCCCCTCGCAGCCTGCAACACCAGCTACTGCCCGGCGCTCCCGGCCTGTCCCGAGGGCACGCGCCAGATCCTGACCCGTGAGGAGGGGGCCTGCTGCCCGAGCCAGCAATGCCGTGAGTGAGCCAGCCCGCGCCCGTGCTGCCAGGCCTGTCCCCTCGCTCCGACACGGGCGCTGCCCCCTGGGGCCCGGCCTCGCTCGGGCACAGCTACAAGGAGCCAGTGGTGATGAGCGTGGGCACTGCGCCCAGGAGGCCCAGGGGGCAGGGAGGAGGGGCCTGGCGAATGAAGGGGGAGGGGAGGGGTGCAGGGCGCCGAGGGCGGGTCCGCAGCTGCTGTCTCCTCCCAACAGGCTGGACCGCCTGCAGTGTGAACGGCACCTTGTACCAGGTGAGCACCCGCCGGAGATCAGCACCGGCTCCGTGCTGAGCACCACCAGGCCCGTGTGTCTCCGGCCGGGCCCTGGAGATGGTGACCTCCCCGGGGGTGCAGCCTGGGGGCTCCGACCCTGAGACCAAGCCGCGGAGGGCCGCCCCGGGGGACAGGGCACCAGCCGTGGAGGGGAGGTCCGGGAAGGCAGGGCATCAGCTCGCTGACGCGCCCAACCTGCCTCCCCCAGCCCGGCGCCGTAGTCTCCTCCAGCCTGTGCGAGACCTGCAGGTGCGAGGTGCCCGGTGGGTCCCCGTCGGACACGTTCAGGATCAACTGTGAGACCCAGACCTGCCACAGCCACTGCCCAGCGGTGAGTGCCTGCCGCCGCCCCCAGGGTATGGCTTCCCGGCAGCGCTTCCCGGGCTCAGGCCGCACGTGCCCCCTCCCCGCAGGGCTTCGAGCACCGGGCGCAGAGCGGGCAGTGCTGCGGGTCGTGCGTGCAGGTGGCCTGTGTCATGAACACCAGCGACAGCTCCGCCCACCTCTTCTACGTGAGTCGTGGCAGCGGGGCTGCTGGGGTGTCCTCCGCTGGGAGGCAGGGGCTGCAGACAGGCTGGGGCAGAGCACAGCCACCCCTAGGAGCCCGGGGTCACCCCCCGCCCATGGGGAAGGCCCTGTGAGGACAGTGACGGCGGGATCCCGGGGCACTGGGCCCCTGGGGAGATGTCCCTGCCAGGCATGCTCCTGGCAGAGGCCAGGGAGACCCTCGGAAGCCACCGGCTGGGGACAGACAGACAGACGCAGTGCCCCCTCCACTGGAGCACCCTGGGGAGATCACTCACCAGCTGGGGGGCCCCTGCAGCCCGGAGAGACCTGGTCGGAGCCTGGGAACCGCTGCGTGACCCACGAGTGTGAGCGGCACCAGGACGGGCTCGTGGTGGTGACCATGAAGAAGGCGTGCCCCCCGCTCAGCTGCCCGGCGGTGAGTCTGGAGCCTGCCCCCCTACCCCTACCCCCTGCCGCCCGGCCTGGGCTCACAGGGCTGCAGGGCCGCCACCCTCCTGCCCGGGTGCGGGCCACTCCCGTCTGAGCCTGGTCCTGTGTCCCGGCCCCATTTCCGGCGGCTGCCCCAGCACTGATGGCACCCCCTTTGTTGGCCCAGGACCATGCTCGGTTGAGCGAGGACGGCTGCTGCCTCTCGTGTCCGCCACCCCAGCCCCAGAACCGTGAGTGAGCTTCTCCATGGGTGGGGGAGGCTCAGGGAGCACTGGGCGGCCCTGATCCTCTGCACCCTGCCCCTCCCCTCCCAGGGTCCACCTGCGCCGTCCAGCACAAGCACCAGGTCATCCGCCTGCAGGGCTGCAGCTCCGCGGGCCCCGTGCGCCTCGCCTACTGCCAGGGCAACTGCGGGGACACCGCCTCCATGTACGTGAGCCCCCACCGGGCCAGGGGCTGCGGCCGGCTGCCCGGGGCTCCGTGTTTGCAGACAAGGGGGCAGGGGCCAGCAGGGGTGCTGGGTGGGCTGAGGGGTCGGGGCTGGGGTTGAGACCGAGGCCCTTAGCTGTTAGGAATCATGTGACCCTGTTTACCGAGACCCAGACTCAGCATCCCCCTAGGTGGCTTGCTGGGGTTCATGACCCCCCTGTGTGTCCCCCTAACCCTGAGGCCAGCCGTGGGGGTATTTTTTTAAAATATACTTTTATTGATTTCAGAGAGGAAGGGAGAGGGAGAGAGAGAGAGAGACATCAATGATGAGAATCATTGATTGATTGCCTTCTGTACGCCCCCTACTGGGGGTGGAGCCGGCCCGGGCATGTGCCCTGACCAGGAATCGAACCGTGACCTCCTGGTTCATCATAGATGCTCAACCCTGAGCCACGCCGGCTGGGCCAGCCACGGGAGTGTAGACACGTGGTTGTTGAACGGTGGCCCCCGTGCCTCCGAGAGCAGGGTGTCCCCGCGGGTCGTGCTGGGGGTGCGTGGCTCCGGGCTGTACCCCGGCTGAGCCCGCCGCCTCCCGCAGGTACTCGCTGGAGGCCCAGGCGCTGGAGCACAGCTGCCGCTGCTGCCAGGAGCTGCGGGCCTCGCCCAGGAACGTGACGCTGCACTGTGCCGACGGATCACGCCGCACCTTCAGCTACACGCAGGTGGAGGAGTGCGGCTGCGTGGGCCAGCACTGTGACACCCACGGGGACCTCCACACGGAGGAGCCGGCGCCCCTGCAGAGGCGGGACCCTGAGCGCGGGCGCTGGAGCTGAGGGGCGCCTCCCTCCCCACTGAACCCCCTGTATTCCCTGCGATCCAGCTCCCACGGCCAGGAGCCTGAGCCCGGGCTGGTGGCCGAGCCTGGGGTGTGCTGTCCACCCGCCTCCCTCCTCTGGGGGCCCAGTCTGGCGGCCGCTCCCCTGGCCGTGGATCCAGCCGCTGCTCCCAGACGCAAGCCTCGTGTGGGGTCGTACCCATGACGTCACTTGGACACGCGACTGGCTGCTGGGGCTGCGGGAGGCAGAGCCCCTCCCTACCTCCGCCCTGGGCCTCAGGACAGGCCCGTCCTTCCAGAAATACACGTGAAGCATTTTGCAAGCCCGGCTCTGTGTGGTGTTTCAGCTGGTCCTTAGGCCCAGGGGAGGCGGCCATACAGTCCCAGGGCAGAGGGAGGGGGAGGGGAGGAGCCCCCCAGTCTCAGGGCACGTCTATCCACCCACTGACCACCCACCCACTGACCATGTCAGGCACCAGAGGGCCCCCTGCGGAGTGGAAATTTCTAGGGGAGGGCTCCATCTCTTCCCCACAAAGTTTCCAGACCCTCCCACCACACGGATGCAAGCTGGGTATGTGTGTGCGCACACGTGTGTGTGCATGTGCATACCCGTGAGCATGTGCATACATGTGTGAGTATGCATGTGTATTCATAACCACATGAGCATGTGCATATAATGTGTGTGCATGTGTTACGCATTCATAGCCATGTGATGTGTGCGTACATGTGTAAGTGTGCACGTGCATGTGTGTGCCCACGTGTGTGCACCTGCAGGCACTCTGAGACAATCCCCCGCAGAGGGTGGGCGTGCCCTGATCAGTGAAGGTCCTGCCACCCCTCCCTCAGCTGCAGGCTGCAGCCTCGCCCTGAGAACGCCCACATTCCTTAAGCCCGGCCCCTCCCCCTCCCCGGGAGGCCAGGGGAGCGTGCAGACACCCCATCCACACGCTCACCAAGGCTGCACGGGGGCAGGGGGGCTGTTGGAGGCTGAGAGTGTGGGGACGGGGAAGCTGAGGTCAGCCCCAGACACAGGCTGGTCCCACGCAGGAACGCTGGGGGGTCCCAAGTGTGGGGACGGGACACTCAAAGCAGACCCGCCAACAGGACCAGCACCAGCCAGCTGACGGTGCTGGGGGGCGCGTGGTGGGGTTCTGGGGGGCGCGTGCCTTCCGTGCTGGCCGCTGGCCTAGATTGGCCGACAGGACTGGGGGCCAGCAGCCCGGACAGTTGGGCCGCCAGGGGCACCCTCGGGCTCCGGGTCCTGTGGACACCGGGCAGGGGGCTGAGGAGCCGGGAGAAGATTCAGGGCGGAGGGTGAAGCCTAAGCACCGTCCTCTGGGACAGCAAGAAGGTCCTCCTCTGGTTTCACAAAGGGAAACTGAGGCCGGGCGCTGCCTGCTGAGGGTGCGCAGCCCGGGCGCAGGAAGCTGGTCCCGTGGCCCCCAGCTGGTGTGCAGTGTCCCAGCCCCGTCCTGGAGCTAGATGCCCAAGGCTCTGCCCCCCACATCACGCCGCCTCAGCGGCAAGAACTGGGTTGAGTCGGGGGCAGAGGTGGGACTGGGGCCACGGCACCAACCCTCCATCTCCAGGATTCAGTTGCCACGGGGGCAGCACGTGGCCCACATGCCTCCGGCTCAGGCCTGGGTCAGGGCTCCCGGGCGTCCCGGCATGGACGCATGTCCTTGGGGGCTGGGCCAGCCGCACCGGGGGCGTGGCAGGGCTGAGCCGCGGAGGGACTGAGGCCCCGGGGTCCCAGGGCAGAGCGGTGCCTGGGTGAGGCTGGGTGTATGTGGCCACACACTTGGCTCACGCTGCCTCTCCCACCCCCGGCCACCCTGTCCTCCGAGGCTGGGCCTGAGCAGGAAGGGCCGGGACCCCGGCCAGTCCCCCCGCAGCCCCTCTGACCGGCTGTGTGCCCGGCTGCAGGCAGTGGAGCGGACCTGAGCCCGACCCGTCCTGTAGGGGCCCCGGCCAGGCGGGAGCAGACTGGGAGGGGTCAGCCCCTCACGCAGGAGATGGCTGGAGTGTGAGGGACCGACCCGCCACAGGGCGGCAGGACACCTCCCTCCCCCAGCAGAAAGTCCTCAGCCCGGAGGCTCTGGGAGCTGCTGGCCCAGCGACCTGCTGACCCGCAGCCTCAAGAGGCCCCCTGCGTGGATCGGGTGTCCGAGCGAGCCGCCCCTTCCTCTTGGGCGGGATGGGCGCCAAGGCTGACTAATCCCCCACCCCCAGCACAACCTTCCTGCCTGGCACCCAGGCCGGTGGCAGGAAGTAACCTGAGCAGGTCCCTGCCCGCCCCCCACGGCCACAGCCCCCCGCCAGGTTATGCAAGTGACACTTTCCGGAAAGAACTGCAAAGCCGGGCGTGGCCCACGCGGCCCCCACGCTGCCTGCCACAGCGATGACTCCGCCAGGCCCCGGCCTGGCCTCCCCACCCTGCCGGGCACCAGGAGGGGCGGGGCTGACTTACCACATGGTGTGTGGGCACATGGCTGCCCCCGGGGTCTCACTGGGGGCCATCCCAGGCAAGACGCCCTGATCACTGGGAAGCCCATGCCCGTGGTGGGCAGGGCAGGTCACAGCCACCTCTGGCCTTTGCCGTCAGTGCTCAGCCACCGGGACACCTGGAACTGGGGCCTCCCACCCTGGCCCCCATCACTGAAGAAGGCCGCTTGGTCTGAGCCTGCGCGCCGGGCACACACGGGCATGGGCCTGGGCCGTGGGCAGTGGGTGACTTCTCAGACAGACCAGGGGTCATGGGCACATCCTGGCCCAGGGGCACAGCAATGGATACCGTGACCTCAGAGGTGGCACTGGGCTCGGGGAGCACAGACCCAAGGAGAAGGACGAGGGGACCCGTGAGGATGCCTGGACTCGGGGCGGGCAGGAGGGCCGCGGGCAGGTGCTGGCCGTTCCCCAGGACACACAGCCCCTGCCCTTGGGTGCGCCCGGGGCCAGGACAGCAGGGGCCCTGCGGGCGGTGACACACCTCGAGGGCAGGAAGCTGTGGCAAAGCCCAGGGCAGGGAACGGGGACGGCGACGGTCAGCAGGCGGCGGACCGAGCAGCCCGAGCAGCGCCCCCCACTCCCTGGGCCCCGCTGGCTTGTCCTTGGGATGCAATCGCCTCTCCGCAGCGTCCAAGCGCCGACGGCCCAGCGGGAGTGGCCACAGCCTGGGCAGGCGGGGCAATGGCAGGACCCCTGGCAGAGGGAGCAGCTCCAGGAGGCAGCGCGGCTCCCACCAGGCAGCGGCGGGTGGGTCCTGAGGAAGTTGGCAAACTCACTGTAGAATCTGCTCGACGTCAAAGTCTTACTCAAATATCCTGTCTGCGCGACCAGGAAGAAGAGGAGGGCGCTGCCCTGCCCATGCAGGGGAGGGGGCGGGGGGCACAGTGACCTTGGGGCCAGGGGTGCACCGTGGTCCCCGAGGGCCACCCACGCACGGCTGGGTCTCCGGGTGCCGCAGGCTCGGGCAGCGGTGCTGCTGCGGACGAGCAGAAGGGACTGTGGGGCGTTGGGTGAGGGCGGGGTCTGGACTCAGTGGCTGGGGTCCCAGGGGGCGTCCAGGCAGAGGGAGGGTGGGAGGTCGGGGTGCCGGGTGCCTTGACGGGGGGTGGGAAGGGCCAGGCCTCTCGGCCCTGCTGCTGGGGTGACAGGAGCAGAGCAGCGGGGGGTGGGCTGGGAGGGCAGGAGGAGGGGCTGGAGGGGAGGTGACCAGGGCCCCCGGGGCGGGTGCGGGGAGGGTGGCGGCTGTGACCAGGTGGTGAGGCAGGCGGGCGGATGGGGTCCCGACCCTGGGCCGGCTACGCGGAGCTCACAGCTCTCCGCCGGGGAGGCCATCGGGGAGGGTGAGAGGAGCCTGGGCCTCGTCCCGCTGGCCGGGCGACTCAGGACCTGGGCCGGAGAACTGGGCCCTGGGGTTTCTACGACCTGAGGGGGCAGGGGTTCCTCGAGCAGGGGTGTCACCAGCTGTGGGCAGCAGTGTGGCTCTGACGCCCAGGGGGTGACCGGCTGCTACAGAGGGGGGGCCTTCTCCCTTCTCGGCCACCCTCCCCGCCACCTCCATCCACCTAGAGGGCCACACCAGGTTTATATTTCTTTACAGAAGAGAAAAAAATAAAATAAAATAAAACGGAAAGCCCGGCCCGCGTGGCTCAGTGGTTGAGCGTCAACCTAGGAACCAGGGGGTCACGGTTGGATTCCCGGTCAGGGCTCCATCCCCCGTGTGGGGCGTGCAGGAGGCAGCCGATCAGTGATTCTCTCTCCTCATTGACATTTCTCTCTCTCTCTCTCTGCCTCTCCCTTCCTTTCTGAAACCAATAAAAATATATTTTAAAAAATAAAGGAAACATGAAGTGTTACTGTTTCAAAGCCGGTGTGTCCCGGGTCCCGAGGGAAGTGTGTTCACGACTAAAGTTCCAAAGAGCACGGACGTGACCGAATACGCCCAGGACTGCGGATCAGAACCAGCCTGACACACGGACAACGGCCACGGGATCAGCCCCGGGGCTCGGGGCCCACCTCATCCAGTGCCCCCCTCCCTCGGGCCTCAGGAGCCGGGCAGGGCTGCCTGGGTGGGGCTGGCCAGAGGGTTCAGGGACGGCCCCCAGGACAGGCCAGAGCTGACGCAGCCGGACACAAACCCGCCCCACCTCCAAGGCAAACAGCCCAGCAGGGGACTTGGCACCACGAGCAGGGGGTGGGGGGTCAAGTCCACTGCCCATCAACAGGCCCGAGGGGTCTGCCCTCCCCCTCCGCCCCCCTGTCCTTCTGTGAGCAGCACAGTCCCTCCGCCCCATGCAGTGGAGGAGCAGGCAGGGCACCGGGCGGCCCAGCCTGTCAGTGGTGCAGCCCCCCTTAGGGGCCTAAGTAGGGGACCCAGCCCACCCGGGGACCCAGCAGGGGAGCCCGCAGCTGTGCATGCGCCGGGCAGCTGGGCACCTGCAGATGGCTCCCAGGTGACAGCGATGGCCTGGGCCCCCATCCCCTAGGCTCAGTCTCATGTGCCCCAAGTCAGGCCCGTGGATGGGGTGACTCCCCGCCCAGTCTCCACACTCAGGCCCCTTCTTGAACCCCCACCCCAGCCTGCGGGCAGCTGCTGCCCCCCTGATCTCAGAGGAAAGCAGAGCTGGCAGGATGGGCCAGGGCAGCGGGCGGGGCTGGGTGTGAATGCCGGCCCCCGGGCCTCGGTACCAGGCACCTTTCAGCACTGTGGGGGAGGCGGGGGGGTGTGCCCGGGGCTGTGAGGGGCCACGTCTGGGCCCCTCTGCCAACTCTGCGGTTGCTGAGCCAACACGGGGGTTCCTGGAGGGAAGGGAGGGCCTGTTTGCCGGCGGACACTTGGTTAATCTCCGCCTGGGACCCAGGCACAGGCCCTGCTGCTGTTTGCTCGGCCCTGAGCTGGCTTAATCCTGAGCAAACGGGCCCGGGGCTGCCTGGCCTCCTCTGTCCACACCGCCTGCCGCGGGCCGCGCTGTCCCCGCCGAGCTGGCTGCGCTCCCGTCGAGGGGACCCCGGGAGACTCCACAGATCTGGCCCTGTTTGGGGGCTGCTTCTGCAAGGCAGCCACCGGGGCTGGGGGAGGAGCAACGGGAGCGGAGGAGGGGGACCCGCTGACAGCTCAGGCGGCTCTGCCCAGAAGATGGAGGGTGCCCCTGCCCCCTCCCTCCTCCCAGCCAAGGCCCCCCTCCCCTGGGTCCTCTCCCCACCTCGCCGTTTCCCACTTCCCCCGCCCCTCCCCCACTGCTCACCACGGTGTCCCCGTAAAGGTCCAGCCAGGGCCGCTGCACCCAGCCTCCCTCCCGGCCATGGGACAGCAGCCAGCGTGGGCCTTCCGCGAGGACGTGCGCTTTGCTGTGATTTCACGTTTCTGGAGAAGCTGCAGGGACCGTGGGCTGCCCTCCCCCAGAGTCACCCTGCCTGCCGCCCCCTCCTCTCCTGTTTGCTCAGGTGTGGGCACGCACCTCCCCGCTCTCTGTGTCCGCCTGCTGTTCTCAGCCTCTGCTGCGTCAGAGGCAGCCCCGGCCCCTTCACCCCCAGGAGGCGGGCACGCATCTTCCGGAAACAGGGCAGGGTCCCGGCAGTGAGTCAGGAACAACCAGCACCCTCCCCCCCGCTGTCCTGCCCACCTCACTCCTCCGCGTCTGGGATTTGACCCGGGACCCTGAGTCCCATGTGCACTCTGCCTGTCATCTCCTTCCACCTGGAATCTGCCCCAGCCACCTGGGATGGGGCCCTTGGCTCTGGGCAGGTCTACCTAAGGGTTGAAGGGCAGCCTCAGCACCAGGCCAGGCTGAAGAGACTGGGGAAGCCTCTGATAGTCATGTTCACAGTCAAAACCTTAGCTAAACACGAGCCAACGGGACAGAGGCCTCAGCGATCACCCGCGATAAGGAATAGCCTTTGTAAAAGTTGTCGGGGAAAGTCTCAAAACAAAGGGGCCACTACGGCCTTCAGCAATAGCAACAGCAACAACAAAATCACAAGCCTTATGTATATAAAAAAAAATACATACGCCCCATTCAAAGGAGCAACATAAATTTACAAAAATCATCCCCGAGGAAGTCCAGATATCAGTCTTTCTAGACAAAGACTTTAAAACAACTGTCTTAACTAAGCTCAACGAGGGAAGGGAAACAGGGAAATGTGCGCATACCAAATGAGACATTCACAAAGAGGTGGACATTACTTCTGAAAAGACACACAGGAGTTGAGAAATACAACTGAAATGGAAAATTCACTCGAGGGGTTCAACGCAGCCTTGAGCAGGCAGAAGAAAGATGTAATGAACTGGAAGACAGGACAATCAAAAGTATCAAGTTTGAGGAGCAGGAAAAAAAGAGAGAGAGAAAAGTGGACAGAGCCCACGGGAGTGTGGGACGTCATCAGGCAGGTCAGCATACGTATAATGACCATCCCGGCAGAGAAGAAAGAGGGACAGAACTATTACTTGAAGAAATAATGCTGAAAACCTCCATGAAGCTCAACAAACTCCAATAGGACAAATTCAAAGAGACGCCTCCTGACATGCGTTGTAACCAAACTGCTGAGAGGCAACATGGGAATCTTAAAAACACCAAGAGAGCCCTAACTGGTTTGGCTCCGTGGATAGAGCGTTGGCCTGTGGACTGAAGGGTCCCAGGTTCGATTCCGGTCAAGGGCATGTACCTTGGTTGCGGGCACATCCCTAGTAGGAGGTGTGCAGGAGGCAGCTGATGGATGTTTCTCTCTCATCGATGCTTCTAACTCTCTATCCCTCTCCCTTCCTCTCTGTAAAAAATCAATAAAATATATTAAAAAAAAAAAAAAAAAGACGCCAAGAGAGAAGCTACGTGCCACTTACAAGACACCCGCAGTGTGATTATCAGCCCATTTGTGGTTAGAATCCCTGGAATGCAGAAAGGCTGCGGACGGCGTATTTGAAGCACCGAAAGAAAAAAAACCCAGTTAACAAAGAATTCTATAGCTGGCAAAACTTTCAAACATGAGAAAGAAATGAAGACATTTCCAGGTAAACGAAATTTGAGGGAGTCTGTTCTCGCTAGACCTACTCTATGAGACAGGCCTTAAAAAGTCCTTCGGGTTGGAAGGCTCATGAGGCAGTAAATTAAAGCCACATGAAGAAATAAAGTTCCAATAAAGCTAAATATGTGGGCAAATATAAAAGCCACTATCACTGTAATTTCTGGTTGTAACTCCACCTTTCATTTGCTACATGACTTAAAAATAAATGCATACAGATAATTGTAAATCTACATAATTGGGAACACAGGTGTCAATATGTCATTTTTTACAGCAACACGAGGGGACTAGAGTTTTTGTACACAGCCGGAGTTAAGTCCATTCAAACTGGACTGGCGTAACGTTAGGGTGCTGTATGCCATCTCATGATCACCACAAAGAACACGTCTGTAAGATAAACACAGAAATGTGAAGAACATAAAAACGTGTGCAAAGGAAGGCAGTGACGGCGTAAACGGGGAGCTCAGAGCCAGGTAACGCACAGGACCCGGAGGACGATGGCAGGGGCAGGCCCGCCCTCAGCAGCGACTTCACGTGGAAGTAAGAAGTCTCCGTCCGAAGGCCCGGATGGGCAGGCTCGGTGAAGAACAACATAACCCAGCTGTACGCTGTCTACACAGGAGACGCACTTCAGAACGAAGACATACCGGTGCCAAGTAACATGTTGGAAAAGGACATTTGTAGAAATGGTAACCAAAGGACCAGCCGAAAGAAACTCTAAATTTAAAAAGGTAACAAGAGACGAAGAAGGATGTTGTTTATTGATAGTCAATTCAACAGGAAAATGTAACCATTTTATTTTTATTTTTTAAAATATATTTTATTGATTTTTTACAAAGAGGAAGGGAGAGGGATAGAGAGTTAGAAACATTGATCAGCTGCCTCCTGCACACCCCCTACTGGGGATGTGCCTGCAACCAAGGCACATGGTCTCAACCGGAATCGAACCTGGGACCCTTCAGTCTGCAGGCCGACGCGCTATTCACTGAGCCAAACCGGTCAGGGCAAAATGTAACCATTTTAAACGTTATATGCATCGAACAAGATAGCCTCACAATACATTCAGAAGACACCGGCAGAATTCAAGTGAAAGATGATTGCTCTTAAGTCCTAGCTGGAGATTTCGACACCACGCTTTTAGAAACAAATAGAAGCACCAGACAGAAGACTAATGGAGAAATGGAGAATGTGAGCAATATTGTAAACCCGTTACACCTAACCTGTACATAGAGAGCACGCCACCAAACAACACGGAACACACGTTCTCAAGGGCACATGAGACGTTCTTCATGATAAACCGCAGCTTATGCTCCAAAAAACCAGATTAATACATTTTAGCCCGGCTGGCGCGGCTCAGTGGTTGAGCATCAACCTATGAACAGGGTTTGATTCCAGGTCGGGGCACATGCCCAAGTTGCAGGCTCGATCTCCAGTGGCGGGTGTTTAGGAGGCAGCTGACCCATGATTCTCTCTCATCATTGATGTTTCTCTCTCTCTCCCCCTCTCCCTTCCTCTCTGAAATGAATAAAAAAAAATTTTTTTTTTTTTTTTTAAAAAAAGGGAATGCTGACACCTGCTACAACGTGGCTGAATGTTGGGGACACTGAGCTGAGGGGAGAAGCCAGGCCCCAAAGTTCAGACACTGTGATCCACTCCCGGGAGGTCCCGGGGGAGTCAGCTCCACAGAGACGGGATGTGGGTGGTGGAGACTGGGCTGGTGGAGGTGGGGGAGGGGGGGCTGTGTGTAATGGATTCTCGGTTTGGGAGGATAACCATGCCCTACAGGTGGACGGGGCGGAAGTCGTGACGCCACTGAATGTGCACTTATACGTGATTACAATGGCGCACTTTGTGATGTTCGTTTTACTACCAAAAAATCGTTTCCTATGGTTTCCCTGCTTTACTAGTAAGTGCTCCAATACCCCCTCCCCGAATTCAGAGCAAGCCCAGACCCCTCCCCTACCTGACCTAGCCCGTCCCCCATCTCGGGCTCCGCCTCCTCCCCGCGGGCCAGTCCCAGCTGCACCAGGGCCTTCTGACCCTCCAACGGGCCAAGGTCGCCCCTGCCCAGGGTCCTGAGCCTGCTGTCCACTCCCCTTGGCTCAGCGGTCACCCCCGCCCCACAGCCACCATCCTCTCGGTCCCTCCCAGGTGCCTCCCCCGCCCTCACGGTGGCGTGGCGGCTGCGCATCCTGAGCTCCGTGGAACAGGTCCTGGGTTCTCGTGTCCCGCGGACCCCATTGGCCAGCCAGCCCCCCCCCCCCCCCGGGCTCAGCACAAGTGCTGGAAGGAAGGAGGAAGAAGGAGGGAGAGACGGAGGGGGAAGGCAAGGGCCACCGGCCAGGGGAGGGATCTTTGTGTAAACCAGGAAAACGCAGAAGACATTGAGTCACCGCCCTCCCCGCCGGGACCCCCCAGCCCTGGCCGTGTCTGGCTCACGGCCCGCTGGTCACACCGCCGGGCCCTCAGCCCATGGGAATGTGGGCCCCGTGGAGACAGAGCAGGGCTGCCAGACCCCCATGGCCACTCCATGTCCACGGGCCCTCCAGAGGCAGCATCCCCAGGGCAGCAGGTGGGCCCGAGAGGACCTGCAGCCAGGCCCGTGGCTCCCAGAGCGGTGCCACCCTCCCGGCGCCGGGCACACAGCCAGCGCTCAGCAAACGCCCCCGACCCAGCGCACCCGGGACCTCGGCCTGGAGTCTGCTCCCTGGTGGCGGGGGGCAGTGGGGGAGTTGGGGGGCTGAGGCCTGGGCTGGGGAAGTCTGCCCCGGGCTGGGGGGGTCTTTATTCACGGCCCGGGGTCACTTCATCTCCGGGCTCTGTGTGGCCCTGGACTGCGGGCGGGCAGGGCGTGCCGAGGGCGGCGGTTCCTGGCACATCCCGTGGAGCCTCCCAAGCTGCGGGAGCCGCTGGCCGGGCCTCCTTCCCGGCAGTGGAGGTTCCTCTCGCCTCTGTTCCCGGCTCCCTCAACTGTGAAGGGGTAAACTCGCTGAGCAAACAGGCTGGGCCGGGCATCCGGGATGTCTCAATCGCTGGACCCTGAGCCCGCACGCCCTCCGGGACGGTGCTCACGGGAGGACCCGCGGGGTCCCCGCACCCCTGGGTGCCAGCGCCTGCTGGGCGGGGGCGGGGGCAGGGAGGGACAGGGATGGACACGAACCCTAATGAACACTCGGGGCCCCAGACCCAGGTGCCAGGCTGCTCACAGGAGGGCCCTGTGCCCCCCATCCCTCCGAGGGACGAGGGATGTTGTGAGGTTTGGGGCGAGGACACCGGATGAGCCCGAGAGTGAGGGGTGGGGTGTTGGTGAACAGGTGGCCCCGAAACCCGGCCCGCCAGTCGTGGGTCCCACTTGGGGCAGGTGCTGTGGAGAGGTTCCCCTGTCCCTGCTGAGGTGACCCAGCAGCCCCGAGGAGCACATCAGCACCGACACATTGGCCCTGCGTGGCCTGCCGTGGGCCGACCCAGGCGGGTCCGGGACCCTGTTAACAGGCAGCCTCAGGAGTGAGGGGGTGGTCCCCAGGCCCTGCGCTGGGAGCCTCTGCCGGGCCGTGACCAGGGGTGCGGGCAGGGGCCACTGAGGCAGTGCCCACTCTCGAGGCCCCGTCTCCCCTGGACATTGAACTTGATGACAAAGAGGAACTCAGGAATTGAAAGGGCACAGAGCCGCCTCCTAGCACCCCCACCCACGCAGACCAGGAGCCCCGGCCTCCCCACCCCCAGCTGCACAGGGGACCCAGGCCGCCGGCAGGCCAGCAGCACTGGCCTCGGCCTCGCAGCCCCTCCCCACGCCTCGGACAGGACAGGGGTGTGCTGCCCTCCGCCCAGGCCCACCTCTCGGCCTCCCCCAGGCTTCTGGGGCTCGACGTGGAGCTGAACCCCCACCCTATGGAGGGAGGTGGGGGCTGCAGCCAGAGAGGACCCCGAGGTGCCCTCCTGCGGGGGCTTTGCCGTCTGGAGGGGCCGCTAGCACCCCGCCCCCTGCTGATTCCCAGAGGCCGCTGGGGAGGGGGTCCTGCGTCTCGGGGCCCCAGGGCCAAGGCTCCTTCCTCCTCACGCTACCTTCCTGCTCCGGCCCCTCCCCGAGAGCAAACACCGAGGCCGGCGTGGGGAGAGGGCAGTGCCCCGCGGCCCGGGCCAGGCACCGGGCCAAGGCTTCCTGCTACATAAGGCCCGCGGCCCCGGGAGCCAGCGCCTTGCCCACTCCCTCCTCGCCGCCGCCGCCCGCAGTCCCCAGGATGGGCAACCCGAGCGGGTGCTGGGCGCTGGCCTGGGCCCTCCTGGTCCTGCTCTGGGTGCCGACGGCAGGTGAGTGGATCCTCACCCGTCCTCACGGCCATGGCCTCACACCGCTCGCCAGGGCTCCTCCTGCCGCGGACGGACAGGCAGGACCCCAGCCGGTGTGTCCAGGAGGCACCGGGGCTCCGGGAAACCCCGGTCCCTGCCCAGCCAGGTGCATCGTCCTTCCCCGCGTGGCCAGCCGGGTGACAGCTCGGGGTGCCCCAGCGGCTGTGAAATACCCCCTCGAATTAGGGCTGCAGGGGGCCACGTCTGAACCCCACTCCCTCCCCGGCTACTGGGCCTCTCTCAGCCGCCTCGCCCGGGGCACCCCGCCGCCCTGGGGCCCCGCCGCCCTCGCCTCGGTAGCAGGAGCCCTAATACTTACTGTCAACAAAAAAGACGCAGCCGCAGGGCTGCCAGGTGACAGGCCGGCCTCCTGCGCTCAGCACCGAGCGTCCCCACTGGCCTCTCCCGGGGCCGGGGCCAGGGTCAGGGTGGCAGTCTCTCCGAGTCCCTGGCCCAGCCCCCTTCCTTGGGGAGAGCTGGCTGGAGGTGAGGGCTCTCCTCTCGTTGCGCCTGGCAGGGGGCCTGGGGCACACGCCTGGCCCCGGCTCCTTTGGTGTGCGCTTTGCACAGCCAGGTCCCCACTCAGCGGGGTTCCTCCGGGCCCCCCGGGGCCCTGCACCTGAGGGGGGCCTGGGTGAGTGCATCGCACCCTCCACCCACTTCCTTCTTCTCAGGGGCGAATCCCTCCGTGGGGGGCATGCACTCTCGGGGGGCCCCGGCTGAGGGCCCCACTAGGGGTGGTGAGGGTGGGCCCGAGTGAGGGGCACGTGCACCCCGATTGCTGGGAGGAGGGCTGGTGGCAGGCATTCCTCTGAGTGATGGAGACCCAGGCGCACCAGCCGGTCCCCCCGCCACGGAGCCCGTTCTCTGGAAGCCCGGCCGGGACCCAGGGGAGGTGCCCTGTGACCTGTGTTCTCTCCATGGCGCATGGGGCCAGGGGCAGGGAGGAGGGGCTGCAGGTCTGGGGTCAGGGGTGGACAGACGGACAGACGGACAGACAGAGGGAAGCAGGCCCCAAGTGTTGGTGTTCTGGCCTGGAAGGTCCAACAGGAAGCAGCCCAGGCGTGACAGCTGCCCAGGGCCCCTCGCCGGGCTCGGGCCCCACGGGAGACATCAGGGGCCCCACCCTGCACCCCCCACAAAGCACAGTCTGGGTCCCAGAGGGGGGCCCCTGGCAGACACACGGAAGGAGTCCTGGGCCATGGGCAGGGGCGCCCCCACCTGAGCCCGGCAGAGAGGGCCTGGGGCCTCGGCCCTGACCCCGGAGGCCCTGGTCAGGCGGGCGGGGCTGCCTGGAGGAGGCGGACTCGGGCAACCTCGGCTACCCAGTACCAGGCTCCTGGCGCCCACCTGCCACGCCTGCCGCTCAGGTTCTGGTCTTGGGTTTTGGGTTTCTGCTAAGTCACGCCTGGGAGCCTCCCGGCTGCAGTGTCCTCCCCCAACAAAGCCCGTCTTTGTCCTTCTCCGAGGGACGTGGGGTGGCGAACCGCTCCTGGGGCAGCCGTGGGGGCCGGGGCCAGCGGGGCCACTGCCTTTTCCTGATTCCATTCTCCTGCCTGTCACAGGGAGGAGGAGGCAGCTCCTAGCCTCACCGCGGGGGGAGGGGCAGCACAGGCGCCAAAGGGGCAGCCCCTGCCAGGCCCCCCAGCAGAGGCCTCGCTCTCTGTCCCCGCGGGACCAGAGGCCAGAGCCTCTCATGTGGCCGCCACCCTGTGGCCCTCGGACACCCCAACAGGCTGCCGGGGGGTGGCGTGTCCGGCTCCCCGCTGACTCCATCCTGTCCCCACAGAGCTCCAGGGCCGCGCGGGGCCGAGCTGGGCAGACGCAGAGGCAGCCAAGGGCAGTCGGAGGGTGGACACTGGTACGTGGCCAGCGGGTGGAGGGGCCGGGTGGGGGCCGGACCGCCTCCATCCACATGTGACACCCAGGCCTTCCCAGAGCCCGACTGCCGGGGAGAGGGTGCGGGAGAGAGAGAAGCAAGGACACGGAGGCGCAAAGCAGACACGCAAATGCTCACACACTCACACACAGTGCTCACACGTGTCCACACACAATGGGCACACATACGTCACACACACTCGCACACAGTGCGCACATGTGTCCACACACAATGGGCACACACATATCACACACTCACACAGTGAGCAAACATGTGTCCACACACAATGGGCACACACACATCACACATCCACATGCTCACACATGTGTGCACATATTCACCTAGTGTGCACACACATCCACACACTTGCACATACATGCACATATTCACCTAGTATTCACACGCACATGCACACACTCACACATGCACGCACACACTCATACATTCACACTCACATACATGCACATACACATACATACCCACACATGCACACACACACTCACACATGCATACACGCACATGCACACTCACACATGCATGCACTCACGTGCACACACTCAGGGCAAGGCGCACACACCAGCCCCTAGGGAAGCCTGTCTCGGGGAGCAGGGAGGCCCAGCAGGGCAGCCGTCAGTCCTGGCTCCGTGGGGTGGGTCAGGGTTGGCCTGAGGCTGCTACTCCCCGGGCGGCAGTGAGGAGGGTGGGGGTCCCGGGAAGAGGCGTGGCTGCCTGGCCACGTCCCCTGAGTGCCCAGCTCTCACTCCGCAGCCCAGCACACAATCTTCATCCCGCCCATCACCGGCCTCCCCGCCATGAGCCGTGAGTGGATGTGCCCACTGTGGGGGCGGGGTGTTTGCCAGCCGGATCTGGGGTAGAGCTGGGACTGAGGGACAGCTGGACGGCCTGGGCACAGCGGGGAGCCTGCCCCGCGGACAGCTCTCCTGGGCAGCCCGGGTGCGGGGCAGGTGCCGGGGTTGGGAGAGACAGAGGTGCTGAGGGGCGCAGGGCAGTGCCGTGGCGAGAGGGTGGCCACCTCTGGGCTCCCCACTCCCAACTGCGTGCCTCCCCGGGGAGCGGGGCACACACGTGGCGTCAGCGGGGCCTCCACACGCTCCCCTCAGCCCTGAACCCGGCGCACAACGGCCGGGTCTGCAGCACGTGGGGCGACTTCCACTACAAGACCTTCGACGGCGACGTGTTCCGCTTCCCCGGCCGCTGCAACTACGTCTTCTCGGCGCACTGTGGGGCCGCCTACGAGGACTTCAACGTCCAGCTGCGCCGCGGCCTGGCCGGCTCCAGGCCCGCCGTCACCCACGTGGTGCTCAAGGCCCAGGGGCTGGTGCTGGAGGTGTCCAACGGCTCCGTCCTTATCGACGGGCGGCGGTGAGCCCCGCGTGGCGGGAGGGTCAGACTCCCGTGGGCCGGGGTGGGGGGCGGCTACGGGAAGGGCCCAGGGCGGAGGGAGGACTGGAACTCTCCGCCCCAGGGAGGAGCTGCCCTACAGCCGGGCCGGCCTGCTGGTGGAGCGGAGCAGCGACTACGTCAAGGTCAGCGTCCGGCTGGTGCTCACCTTCATGTGGAACGGAGAGGACAGCGCCCTGGTGAGAGGCTCGCCCCTCCTGTCCCGGCTGTGGGAGTCCCTGGGGGGGGGGGGGGGGGTCGGGGGTCAGCAGGGGCCCCTGCCAGGCTACAGAGGCTGGAGCTGCCCCTCCCGCCCCAGCTGGAGCTGGACCCCAAGTACACCAACCAGACGTGCGGCCTCTGTGGGGACTTCAACGGGCTCCCGGCCGCCAACGAGTTCTACGCCCACAGTGAGTGCCGGGGCCAGGGCGTGCGGGTGGCCGGCGGGGGCGGGGCAGGCAGGTGGCAGGGCTGGGTGCTCTCGGGTCCCCGGGCAGGAAGCCGATCGGTGGGGTCCTGGGCTGCGCAGCCCCACATGGAGCCCTCCCCCCTCCCCCAGACGCCAGGCTGACGCCGCTGCAGTTCGGGAACCTGCAGAAGCTGGACGGGCCCACGGAGCAGTGCCAGGACCCCCAGCCCGGCCCAGCCGACAACTGCACGGACGCGGTGAGCCCTGCCCCAGGGGGTGCGGACAGCGGGGAGAGGGCGGGGGCGGGTGCCGGGTTCCTGGGTTGGGACCTTGGCGTCCAGGTGAGCGAGGGTCTCCTGAGCCAGGGCAGCCAAGGACTCGGCCTCCACTTTGGAAGTGCATCCTCTGCACCCACACGCTCCCCCCACTGCACGCATGTACGAGTGTGTGTGACCCTGCGTGAGCGTGTGCCCATCTGCATGGGGAAATACACACCCCGCACAGTCCTGCCAAGGGTGGGGGCCTCAGGGAGCCCTTCTTATGAGCTGGGAGGGCCCCACCTTTGGACGTGGCCTGAAAGCTCTGGACCCCGCTCAACCAGCAGAACCCCCAGCCTTATGTCAGGGCTGCAGGCAGGGAGGAGGAAGTTCCTCCGTGGGCTGCTCCAGGGTGGACGGGCCCCTCCCCCCCTTGTTGGAGCCACCTCCAGGGGCATGGTCTGCCCCTTTCCTGGGTGCCCCACGCGTGTCCCAGAGCCTGGGTGGGGGGCACAGGGTGGGTGTCCCTCCGAGAGCCCAGCAGAGTCCCGGGGGGGGGGGCAGTTCAATGGCTGGGGACGGGGGAGGGAAGGAACCAGTGGGAAGAGGGGGCTCCCTGGCTGGGGCCCCACTGCGTCCCGCCCAGAGGCAGTGAGCGGCCTGTGTTCCCAGGAGGACATCTGCCGCCACACCCTGCTGGGCCCGGCCTTCGCCCAGTGCAACGGGCTGGTGGCCGCCGACGCGTACGTGGCCGCCTGCGCCCAGGACCTGTGCCGCTGCCCCACCTGCCCGTGCGCCACCTTTGCCGAGTACTCCCGCCAGTGCGCCCATGCAGGGGGGCAGCCGCAGAACTGGAGGGGCCCCGACCTCTGCCGTGAGTGCCTGGGGAGGGGGTGACCAAGGAGACCCAGGGCCACCTGACATGTGGGGCCCAGGGCAGGTGGAGCCACTCGGGGGCCCCAGAGCAAGGACCGCCTCAGCACAGGAGGCGGCTGGGGCTCAGACAAGCAGGCCCAAGGCTTCTGAGACCAGGGGTTCCCGAGCCCAGATGTGGTTTTGGGGACCCTTGGAGACACATGGGAAGTGGGAATGGAGGTGGCCTGTCTGCCCATGGGGCCTCCTGGGTGGCCGCCTGGATGCCAAGCGCTGTGCCCTCCCCACAGCCCGGACGTGCCCCCTCAACATGCAGCACCAGGAGTGCGGCTCGCCCTGCGCGGACACCTGCTCCAACCCCGAGCGCGCCCAGCTCTGCGAGGACCACTGCGTGGACGGCTGCTTCTGCCCCCCAGGCAGGTCCTCCTGGCCCTCGGGACGGTCCCCCAGGCTCCCAGCCCCGCCCCGCTCCCGCTGACCTGCTCACCCCTCTGCAGGCACGGTGCTCGATGACGTCACCAACACCGGCTGCGTGCCCCTGCAGCGCTGTCCCTGCACCCACGGCGGCCGCACCTACGGCCCGGGGGCCTCACCACCAGCTGCAGCTCCTGGTAGGCCCCCCACCTGTCCTGCCAGAGGGGCGGCGCGTGGGGTGGGTGCGCCTCCCCTCACCCAGCCACTCTGCTCCTGGCCCCCCCAGCACCTGCTCCGGGGGACTGTGGCAGTGCCAGGACCTCCCATGCCCGGGCACCTGCTCCGTCCAGGGCGGCTCCCACATCTCCACCTACGATGAGAAACTCTACGACATGCACGGCGACTGCAGCTACGTCCTGTCCAAGGTGCGGCCGGTCCCGGCCCTCAGCCCTCCCTGCCCCCCGGCCCCTCCCAGGTCCCATCCGCACCCCCCCAGGGGCAGAGGGATGCCCAGACCCCGAGGCACGCTCCCTGGAGGTGCCAGAGGCTGCTGAGAGCCACCTGCAGCCTGCATGGCATCCTGGGCACAGGGCACTACACACACATACAGAGACACACGTGCGCACACGTGCGCACACATGCGTGCACACCGGTGCATGCATACACATGTGCGTTGCACACGCAGGCAGGCACACGCTCAGCCCCCCCCATTTTGCCCTTAGAAGTGTGCAGACAGCAGCTTCACGGTGCTGGCCGAGCTGCGGAAATGCGGCCTGACCGACAATGAGAACTGCCTCAAAACGGTGACCCTGAGCATGGACGGCGGAGACACGGTGAGGGTCCTGCCCGTCGCCTACGGCAGGGATGAGCAGAGACGGGGAGGACGCAGGCTCCAATGCTCTCCCGGAGCCCCGCGTTGTCCTAGAGCCGCCCAGGCTCCGGGGGCTCTGCCCCAGCCTGATCGGCCCCCTCCCCTCCCAGGTCATCCGGATCCAGGCCAACGGCGGGGTGTTCATGAACTCCATCTACACCCAGCTGCCCGTGTCAGCAGGTACGGCCCGGACAGCGGCCAGCCCTGCTCGGGCTCTCTGTGGGCGCGGGCAGTTCCAGAACATGACGGGGTGCTTGTCAGGTGCAGAGTGGGGTCTCCGTGGTCCCTCCTGTGGCTGCTGCGGGGATCCCGGCCTCTCAGGGTGTCTGTGGTCCCGCCCCTGCAGGCATGTGAGCTCCTGCCTGGCTCCTGGGCCACAGCGGGGTGTCGGGTCCACCAGACGCCTGTCTGAGCCTGTGTCTGCCTCCTGGGCCGTCCCGGGAGCACGAGGCTCAGGCACTGGGGTCAGCGTGGCTGGGCCTGGCCTCCAGGCAGCCTCTGACCATACCCCCGCCCCCCACAGCCAACATCACCATGTTCAGGCCCTCGACCTTCTTCATCCTGGTGCAGACGGGCCTCGGGCTACAGCTGGAGGTGCAGCTGGTGCCCCTCATGCAGCTGGTCCTCAGGCTGGACCCCGCCTACCGAGGCCAGATGTGCGGTGAGCGCCCTAGCCCGGAGGGAGGGGCAGGCAATGGGGATGGGGAGGCGGCGAGCAGGGAGGGGCCTCGGGGGATGGAGGTGGGGCTGGGCACAAGCGCTGGCCCCACCAGAGCCTGTCAGCAGATGGTTCTGGAACCAGCCACGGTGTGGGAGAAAGCACGGGCCGGGGAGCAGGGCCGGGCTGGACGGCCGGGCTGGGTGCCGGCTGATCCCCTTCCCGCCCAGGCCTCTGCGGGAACTTCAACCAGAACCAGGCGGACGACTTCCTCAGCCTCAGCGGCGTGGTGGAGGGCACGGCCGCCGCCTTCGCCAACACCTGGAAGACCCAGGCCTCCTGCCCCAACGTCAGGAACAGCTTCGAGGACCCCTGCTCCCTGAGCGTGGAGAACGGTACCCCGCCCTGGGGGGCCCTCGGGCTGCTGCCCGTCTGCCCGGGGGGCCGTGGGGCGGGGGCCCCAGATATCTAGGCGTGCATGCAGACAGCAGGGTCTGGGGCAAGCAGGGTGGGGTGGTGGGGTGCTGGGACCCCATCTCCGGGAAGAGTATCTCACTACCCTGCCAGCAGCGCCCAGGCGGCGGGCGAGCCCCAAGCCCAGTTCAGGGCCCGCGAGTGTGGAGCAGAGGCTGGGGGGGCGGTGCAGGGAGGGGGCAGTCAGCCCGCCTGGTGACCCCCACGTCCCTGCCCCAGAGAACTACGCCCAGCACTGGTGCTCCCTGCTCACCGACCCCGCCGGCGCCTTCTCACTCTGCCACTCCGTCATCAACCCCACACCCTTCCATTCGGTGAGACCCCGGCCAGTCGGGGACCCCAGCTCTCGGGGAGGGCGGGGGCTGGAGCGGGGCCTGCCCGGCAGCTTTCCCCCAGCCTCCCTTTCCGGGGTCCCTGTGCCAAGGGCCCAGCTCCATGGAAGCTCCAGGGGAGGCTCCACCCCCCTCCCCGCTTCTGGGGCTCCAGGGTCCTGGGCTGTGGCCGCCTCCCCTTGTCCCGCTTCTGCTGCGTCTGGGGTCACGTGGCCTCCTGTCCCTGTTTGTGTGCGAGTTTCCTCTCCTGACACCGGCCACGCTGGCTCAGGCCCCCTAATGACTCCCCTTTGCCCATCACACCTGCAGAGCCGCTATTTGCAGGAGGCTCACCTCACAGGCCACAGGGGTTACCTTTTTGGGGGGACACAACTCAACCCACAGCCGTTGGCTCCTAGGCCTCATTTCCGGAAGCTCAAAGCCCCCAAACGCACTGGACTCCTCTCCTGGGGGGAGGGGGCGGTCTGCCCGAGGATACAGGCCCACCCCTGCCCTCGGGGGGCTGTGGACTCCGCCCTGCACCCCGCCGCCCTCCCCTGGCCCTCGGGCAACTCAGCGCTGCTGTGTTAGGGTTCTCCCTCCACCTGTCCTGGTCCCGGCAGACCCCGCCCGCGGACCCCACGCCTCGGGCTAGGTCCGCCAGGCCCGCCCACCGCGGAGGGTGAAGCGTCCGTCCGTCCGTCCGTCCGTCCGTCTGTCTGCACGGGGACCTGCTTGGGGGGCGCAGCTCCAGGCTGGCCAGGGGAGGCGGGCAGGGTCCCAGGCGGGTGGACCAGGGCGGCGGGGCTCCGGGGTGCGGCTGGGGTCCCTGACGCCCCGGCGCCGCCCCCAGAACTGCCTGTTCGACACGTGCAACTGCGAGAAGAGCGAGGACTGCCTGTGCGCCGCGCTGTCCGCCTACGTCCGCGCCTGCGCCGCGCGGGGCGTGCTGCTCCGCGGCTGGAGGGCCGGCGTCTGCAGTGAGTGGGGGCGGCGGGCGGCTCGGCCTCCCTGGGCCCCGGGGACCCCGCGCGGCAGCCCCACCCGTGTCCCCGGGCTTCCTCCAGAGGGGAAACCGGCCCGGCCGCTGACCCGCGCGCTCCCGCCCCGCCCCAGCCAAGTTCCTGGGCGCCTGCCCCAAGGCCCAGCGCTACGCCTACGTGGTGGACGGCTGCCAGCCCACCTGCCGCGCCCTGGGCCAGGCCGACGTCACCTGCGGCGTCAGCTTCGTGCCCGTGGACGGCTGCACCTGCCCCGACGGCACCTTCCTGGACGACGCCGGCAGCTGTGTGCCCGCCGAGGCCTGTCCCTGCTACTTCCGGGGCTCCGTGGTGGCCCCCGGGGAGGTGGTGCATGACCACGGCGTGGTGTGGTGAGGCCCGGGCCGGGGCTCCCTGGGAGGCGTGTTCCCGCCCAGCCCCCAGCCCTTCTGCAAGGGGGGGCCTCTCCCCGGGCCGGGAGGGTGTCCTGAGGGTTCACGGTCCTCAGAGGGTGCTGGGTAGGTGGTGCTCACTCGGGGGCCAGCCCGGGGCGCCCCACGCCCTCCCGGCCGGAGGCAGCTCCCTCGCAGGCTGGGCCACGGCCTCAGCACCCTGGACCCTGCTGCTGCGTCCTCGCCCCTTGGCGGGATTGGAGGCCTTCGCAGCGACCCTGGGCCTCGGCACTGTGCTCACCTCGCGGCCAGGCCGGGGCCCGCGCCCTCCCAGCCAGGATGCGGGCGGGTCCATGGGGCAGGGGGCAGCAGGCAGCGGCCCAGACCCACCCTCCCTCTCCCGTAGCTCGTGCGCAAGTGGGAAGCTGAGCTGCCTGGGCGCTGAGGAGCAGACCAGCACAGGTACCGCCCCTCCTGCCATGGCACCCACCTGCGGGGAAGCGGAAGGGGCTGGTGCGGGCCTGGGGTGGGGTCCTGGCTGCGCAGCCCCAGCGTGCCCTCCTCCCGCAGACTGCGTGGCCCCCATGGTGTACCTGAACTGCAGCAACGCCTCGGCGGGCACACCAGGCGCTGAGTGCCTCCGGAGCTGCCACTCGCTGGACGTAGACTGTGTGAGTCAGCCCACGTGAGGGCACAGCCACACCCCTGCCCTGCAGTGTGCCCCCCTGCCTGGGGGACCCCATGGTGTCCCTGGGCCGCAGCGGGGGACGCGCCGCTGACCCGCACCTCCGTCCGCAGTTCAGCACGCACTGCGTGTCCGGCTGCGTCTGCCCCCCGGGGCTGGTGTCCGACGGGAGCAGGGGCTGCGTGGCCGAGGAGGACTGCCCCTGTCTGCACAACGACGCCGCCTACCGGCCCGGGGACACCATCCGGGTCGACTGCAACACCTGGTGGGTCTAGGGCCTCCGCTGCGGGGCTGCAGGGGTGGGGGGAGCGGGCCGAGAGCAGCAGCTGAAAGACCACATGGACCGACCGAGTGGGCCCTGGGCTGGGTCCCGGGCAGGAGGCAGAGAGGAGCTAAGGCCGGCACTGCCTCTCTCCGGGAAGGCCCCCCGGGTTCCCATCCCTCCCTGGGAGGTGCACCGGGCCGGCCTCTGCCCAGCAGGTGCCAGGGCTGCAGGTGCCAGGGTGCAGAAGCTGCTTCCCGCGACCCCTGCTGATGGGCAGGGCTGGATCCCTGTCCTTGTCCCGCCGTGGCCCGTGAGCAGGACATACCTCTGCCCCCTGCAGCACCTGCCGGAACCGCAGGTGGGAGTGCAGCAGCCGGCCCTGCCTGGGCACCTGCGTGGCCTACGGGGACGGCCACTTCATCACCTTCGACGGCGAGCGGTACAGCTTCGAGGGCAGCTGCGAGTACACGCTGGCCCAGGTATGCGGTCCCCACGCCCCACCCCGCCCCGCCCCGCTGGCCGCCAGGATGCGGGCCTGACCGGCGTGTCGTCTCTCTGGTCCCAGGACTACTGTGGAGGCAACGGCACCAGCAACGGGACCTTCCGCATCGTCACCGAGAACATCCCCTGCGGGACCACGGGCGTCACCTGCTCCAAGGCCATCAAGCTCTTCCTGGAGGTGAGGGGTGACCAGGGACGCTCTCCCTCCCTCTGCAGCCGACGGCTCACCCCGGGGGTCCCCAGCCCTGGGACACCCGGCCCGTCTGCTGCCCTGTGTCCTGGCTTCGACACACAAGTGGCCACTTCTCCGCGGCTCTGAGGCGGTACTTTGACAGCCGGGTGTCAGGGCCACGCCTTTCAGGAGGCTCAGGGGAGGGTCCTGCCCCCCCTCCCCTCCCCCCTCCCCCCCTCAGGACTTGTGGCCACACACACCCTGTCTCTGCCTCTGGCATCACATGGCTTCTTTGTGGGTCCTGCTCCTCTCTTATGGGGACACCCCCAATCCAGGACACCTCGAAATCCTTTAGCCAATCACATCTGCAAAGACCCCTTTTCCAAATAAGGTCCCGTGCCCAGGTCTCGGAGTTTAGGGAGGGACACATCTTTGGGGGCGTCCACTCAGCCCACTGCCCCGGGACACCCCTTCCAGGAGGGAGGTGGGTGCTTACCGGCAGCGAGCAGAGCTCTGGCTGGGTGTCTCCCCACGGCAGCGAGGAGGAGCAGGGGAGGCGGCAGCACGGGGGACATGGGGTGTGAGTGGTGGGTGAAGTGAACGAGGAGCAGGGCCTCCGGGGAGCCCCCGGTGCTTCCCGCAGCCGCCCGCTGTGCCCCAGCCCCCTCTGCTTGCCAAGGCCCCCGGCTTTCCACGCAGCGCCCCAGCTCCCAGCACGCCCTGCCCAGCCTCTCGCCGGGAGTTCACAGACATGTCAGGAGCCCAGCTCAGCCTTCATGCCAGCCCCGTGCCGTGGGCCCCTGAGCACCCGTGGGGCCTCTGCCCTGGCCACGGGGTGGGCGCTGGCCACTCAGCTCCCTGTGCCCCTCGCAGAACTACGAGCTGATCCTCCACGAGGGCACCTACAAGGTGGTGCAGAGGGGGCCGGGCGCAGACCTGCCCTACAGGGTCCGGTACATGGGCACCCACCTGGCCATCGAGACCCGCAGTGGCCTGGTCGTGTCCTGGGACCGCAGAACCAGCGTGTTCATCCGGCTGCACCAGGATTACAAGGTGAGTGCAGGTGGGCTGCGGGACCCCTCAGGCAGGGACAGAGCCCCCCTCCCACCCTGGCCTGCGGGGCCCGCTAGCAGCTGTGGTCTGCTGAGGGCTGGGGTTCCGAGGAGGGGGGTGAGGCCAGACAGACCAATGGTGTGTCAGGTCCTGGCGGACAGCTGTTCTGCTCCCCGGTCTCTCCGCTCAGCAACTCCACGGCCGCCGGGCCGAGGTCCGACGGGGAAGCAGGTGCCTGTCTGCTCCCCTGTCCACCTGCCCACCTGCCCCTCTGCTGCTCTGTCCACCTGCCCACCTGCCCCTCTGCTGCTCTGTCCACCTGCCCACCTGCCCCTCTGCTGCTCTGCCCACCTGCCCCTCTGCTGCTCTGTCCACTTGCCCACCTGCCCACCTGCCCCTCTGCTGCTCTGTCCACCTGCCCACCTGCCCCTCTGCTGCTCTGTCCACCTGCCCACCTGCCCCTCTGCTGCTCTGCCCACCTGCCCCTCTGCTGCTCTGCCCACCTGCCCACCTGCCCCTCTGCTGCTCTGCCCACCTGATCACCTCCCACCTGTCCACTTTCCTGCCTGTTCACTTGCCCACCTGCCCGCCTGGCCTCTTATCCACTGCAGGACCCACTGTGCACCCTGTCCTCCTGCTAGGTTACTGGGCGCTGCCTGAGGGAACCGGGTGCCCTGCACTCACCCCTCCCAGGCCAGGCTGCCCCCTGCAGCCCCAGCTCCACACGCCCCCCGTCCTCTGTCTCTGTCTGCAGGGGCGGGTCTGCGGGCTGTGCGGGAACTTCGACGACAATGCCATCAACGACTTCACCACGCGCAGCCAGTCCGTGGTGGGCGACGCTCTGGAGTTCGGCAACAGCTGGAAATTCTCCCCGACCTGCCCCGACGCCCCGGCCCCCCGGGATCCCTGCACCGCCAACCCCTACCGCAAGTCCTGGGCCCAGCGCCAGTGCAGCCTCATCAACAGTGCCACCTTCGAGGCCTGCCATGCTCAGGTGGGCTGGGGGCAGAGGCTGAGGGCTGGGGGCAGGGGCTCTGGGCTGGGGGCAGGGGCTGAGGGCTGGGGGCAGGGGCTGAGGGCTGGCGGGGGCTGGGCCTTGGAGGACAGTCTTCTTTGCCCTGAACATGGAGCACCGTCTGGACCTCCCGCTGGGCGGGCCAAGGAGTGCCCAGTCCCAGCACAGGGCGTCCTCGCTGCGCCCCTTGACCACTGAGCCTCCTGCCCTGAAAGTGGAGCTGCCATTCAGGCCCTGTCCTGCCTCGTCCTCCCACAACCCCTGACCTGTCAGCCCCACGCCGGGCCACACAGCACAGAGGACTGGGCATCTGCCCCAGAGCTGCCCGAGGTCCTTCCTGGTGATCAGACTCCAGTGCCCACTCACCCACCACACAGTCTCCTGGTCCGGACCTGCCCGGCGATGGTCTGCGCGGGGCAGGCTGCCTGTGCCCACTGCCCGCCCTGGCTCAGAAAGCCCTCGGGGCCTGGCGTGCACCCTTTGCGGGTGGTACTGTCCAGCAGACGGGGGCCCACTGGGCTCAGCTGCCCGGGAGGGGGGAGTGTGTTTGGGAGGCAGCCCCTCACCTCAAGGAGACAGCAGCCTCCCTTTGTCAGGAGGGGGTCCCACATAGTCAGGAGGGCTGGTCTGCACTTAAGGGAGTGTCCCCTCAGAGGCGAGGAACGCGGGTGGTGAGGCCAGAGGGGGGCCAGGGGCACGAGTGGAGGTTGCAGGTGGGCAGAGCCTCCGGATGCAGCAGTCACGGTCTCAGATGGCAGGTGAGCTGCTGTCCCAATGGGTGGGACAGCTCTCCTCGCTGAGTGGCCCGCCCCCCCCAATCAGGTCGACTCCACCAAGTACTACGAGGCCTGCGTGAACGACGCGTGTGCCTGCGACTCCGGGGGCGACTGCGAGTGTTTCTGCACCGCCGTGGCCGCCTATGCCCAGGCCTGCCGCGACGTGGGCGTGTGTGTGGCCTGGCGCACCCCGGAAATCTGCCGTGAGTCGGGCTCTGTCCGTGGTGCTGAAGGGCAGGCGGGCGGGCAGGCGGGCTGGCGGGAGGAGGCAGGCTGCGCCCCAGGCACTCCGTGTGTGCGCACAAAAGTGTCCATAAAAACCAGACAGACAGGTCGCCCCAAACGGGGTGACTCCACGCCAAGCCCAGGGCTGAGAAGTGAAACTGCAGTGAGTGCCAGGGCCGGGCCCCCGGGCCCCTCCACGCCCGGGGCAAGCTGGGCCGGCCCCACACTGCCCTGGCATCACCCTTAGCCGTTGTCCTCCACGCCCAGCCCTGTTCTGCGACTACTACAACCCCCACGGGGAGTGCGAGTGGCACTACCAGCCCTGCGGGGCACCCTGCCTGCGGACCTGTCGGAACCCCAGTGGACGCTGCCTGATGGACCTGCCCGGCCAGGAAGGTGAGGGGCAGGCTGCCCTGGGGGCTATCCCTCATCGTCCCAGGACATCGCACCGGTGTCAGGGGCTGGGCAGGTGCCAGGGGGTGTGTGGGCTCCTGCCACTGGCGCACTACACCCCCCTCAGCCCCGGGTCAGGGCAGCACGGACCACCTGGCCCGAGAGGGTGAGCCTTCTCCCCCCTGTGCCCGCCCCAGGCTGCTACCCAAAGTGCCCGCCCAGGAAGCCGTTCTTCAGCGAGGACCAGATGAGGTGTGTGGCCCAGTGTGGCTGCTACGATGACGACGGGAACTACTACGATGTTGGTACTAAGGTCCCCACAGCAGAGAACTGCCAGAGCTGGTGAGGGGGCGGGGCCTGGTGGGATGAGGCGGAGCTGGGCGGGATGGGGGCGGAGCTGGGTGGGCGGGGCAGGGGCAGAGCAGTTGAGGGGGTGGGGCCGGGTGGGATGGGGCGGAAGGGGCGGGGCAGGGTGGGGCATCCCCCTCTGCCCCTCTCAGGCCCTCAGCTCCTTTCTCTCCTCACAGTGACTGTACCCCTGGGGGCCTCCAATGCACATACAGCCTGGAGGGTAAGGAGGGGTCTGGTTGGTCAGGGGGCGGGGGCAGGGGCTGGGGCTCCCGGGGAGCACTGCACCTGCTGCCTCTTGCAGCCTGCAAGTGCACCTACGAGGGCAGGACCTACGGCTATGGGGAAGTCATCTACAACACAACCGACGGGCTCGGCGCCTGCCTGGTGGCCGTCTGCAGGAGCAACGGGACGATCACGCGGAGGGCCGTGGAGTGTCCCGAACCCCCGTCCACCACGCCCTTCACCTTCACCTCCACTGCGACCCCACCCTCCACGACAGGTGAGCTGACCTGGGAAGGAGGGAGGGCCCAGCAGGCACTCGGCACAGCAGTCCTGGGCGCAGGAGATGGACCGGGACCCCGCCGAGACCCTAGGGCCACGGGACCTGCATCACCCTCCTCCTGGGCGTGGCTAACAGGACGCAGAGGAGGTTGACGGGCCTGCCCCACCCCCACAGGTCCGGTCCCCACGCTCTCCACCGTGTGCGTGCGAGAGCTGTGCCACTGGTCGGCCTGGTACGACAGCGGCCGCCCAGAGCCGGGCATGGGAGGTGGGGACTTCGAGACGTTTGCGGACCTGAGGCAGAGGGGTCACCAGGTGTGCCCAGCGCCAGCCCGAGTCGAGTGCCGCGCACAGCGGCTTCCAGACACGGCCCTGGAGCAGCTGGGCCAGAAGGTGGAGTGCAGCCCCCGGCTCGGGCTCCGGTGCCTCAACAGCGAGCAGGACCCCCCGCTCTGCCACAACTACGAGCTGCGGGTCCTCTGCTGCGACTACGTGCCCTGCAGCACCTCCCCGGGGCCGGGCACCAGCCAGAAGCCAACCCCCCCGCCCCTGCACACCTCCCCCGTCCAGGCAAGAACAGCCTTGACCTCACGGACCACAGAGCTCTGGGCAGCGAGCAGCTCCCAGACCCCGGGCCCAACCTGCCAGCCCCGATGCCAGTGGACGGAGTGGTTCGACGAGGATTACCCCAAGTCCGAGGAGGCCGGGGGGGACATCGAGTCATACGACAGGATCAGGAGCGCAGGGGGCGAGGTGTGCGAGCGGCCGCAGGACATCGAGTGCCGGGCGGTGAACTTCCCGGACAGAAGGCCGGAGGAGCTGGGGCAGCTCGTGCACTGCGACCCCAGCTTCGGCCTGGTCTGCAGGAATGATGAGCAGATGGGCCTGTTCAAGATGTGCTACAACTACAGGATCCGCCTGCTGTGCTGCAGCCACTGCGGGGAGCCCACCCCTGCCACCGCCAGCGCCACCACAGCCACAGCCACTACCTCCTCCACTGCCACCACCACCACCTCCACTGCCACCCCTGCTGGTACCAGCACCACCACAACCACAGCCACAGCCACCCCTGCCACCGCCATAGCCACTACCTCCTCCACGACCACCACCACCACCACATCTGCCACCCCTGCCACCGCCAGTGCCATCCCTGCCACAGCCAGTGCCATCCCAGCCACAGCCACCACCACCACCTCTACTGCCAACCCTGCCACTGCCAGTGCCACCATAGCCACAGCCACCACCTCCACTGTCCCCACCACCACAGCCGCCACCACCTCCACTGCCACTGCCACCACGGAAGCCACCAGCAGCCAGGGCACGACTGCCTGTGAACCCAGGTGCGAGTGGACAGAATGGTTTGACGTGGACTTCCCCACCTCGGGGGTCACGGGCGGAGACATGGAGACCTACGACAACATCAGGGCTGCCGGCGGCAAGATGTGCCAGGAGCCGCAGAAGATTGAGTGCCGGGCAGAGAGCTACCCGGAGGTGAGCCTCGACCAGATCGGGCAGGTGGTGAGCTGCAGCCTGCAGGCCGGGCTGGTCTGCAGGAACCGGGACCAGAGGGGGCCGTTCACCATGTGCTTCAACTACAACGTCCGTGTACTCTGCTGCGACAGTGCCAGCCGCTGTCCCACCTCCACCACGCCACCGCCCACACCGTCCACCCGGGTCCTGACCACGACGGCTGAGCCCGCCTCGTCCAGTGCCCCCCATACAGCCACCCTGGCCACCTCCCCCGTACGGACCACACCTGGGTCCTCGGCCACCAGTGCCACCGTTGGGACCCCCCTGCCCTCCAGCCCCTGGAAGCCCAGCTCCGTCTCGCCTACCCCAACGTCCCCGGCCTCTGGGGCCTGCGTGCCGCGGTGCACGTGGACAGACTGGTTCGACGTGGACTATCCCTTGCCGGGCCCCAATGGTGGCGACTTTGAGACCTACGCCAACATCCGGGAGGCCGGCGGGCTCGTCTGCGAGCGGCCCGTGGACCTGGAGTGCCAGGCGACCTCGCTGCCCGACGTGCCCCTGCGGCAGCTGGGCCAGGTGGTGCTGTGCCGGCTGGAGGAGGGCCTGGTGTGCCGCAACCGCAACCAGGACGGCTGGTTCAAGATGTGCCTCAACTACCAAATCCGCGTGCTCTGCTGTGATGACTACCGCCACTGCCCCAGCACGGCACGCCCACCAGCACGACCAGGACCACCAGCACGGCCACGCACACCAGCACGGGCCAGCGGACTCCCGGGGCCACAGAGCTCAGGACCACGGCCGCCACCCAGTCACTCCCCTCGTCCCCCAAGAACACAGTGAGGGTCACCATCCCCACCA
This sequence comes from Ia io, assembly GCA_025583905.1. Taxonomy (NCBI): domain Eukaryota; kingdom Metazoa; phylum Chordata; class Mammalia; order Chiroptera; family Vespertilionidae; genus Ia; species Ia io. The sequence continues at coordinate 1,717,720 of JAJQQW010000015.1, forward strand.
CTGAGACAGGACCCTCTACTGCCAGGACTACCGAGAGTGTGCCCCCCACCCAGACGGCTCGCACCTCCCTCAGGACCACCGAGTGGCCCTCTGTCCCAAGTCCCTCTGCCTCCCCAGGGACCCTAACCACAACGGCCAAGCCAGCCTCGTCCAGTGCCCCCCACACGGCACCCCTGGTCACCACCCCCATACAGACCACCCCTGTGATCCCGCCCTCCAGTCCCACCTTCGGGACCACCCTGCCCACCAGCTCCCTGAAGCCAACCATGACCTCCACGACCTTCATGACCTCCACGACCTCTGGGGCCTGCACGCCACGGTGCACGTGGACAGACTGGTTCGACGAGGACTACCCCACACCCAGCCCCGACGGCGGGGACTTTGAGACCCTCTCAGTCCTCCGCGCGGCCGGCCACGACTTCTGCGAGCAGCCTCGGGACATCGAGTGCCGGTCAGAGAAGGCGCCGGACGCGAGCCTGGAGGCCGTGGGCCAGGTGGTGCAGTGCGACGCGCGCTTCGGGCTGGTGTGCCGCAACCGCGACCAGCACGGCCGGTTCCGGATGTGCCACAACTACCACGTGCGTCTGCTCTGCTGTGACGACTACCGCCACTGCCCCAGCACGGCCACGCCCACCAGCACAGCCAGGACCACCAACACGGCCACGCCTACCAGCACGGCCATGCCCACCAGCACGGGCCAGCAGACTTCCGGGGCCACACGGGTCAGGACCACGGCCGCTACCACAGTGTTCCCAGGGACCAGCCTGAGGCCGACCGCCCCGACAGCCTCCAGTCTTGCCCCTCCCTACACAGCAACCTCCACCTGCCAGCCCGCATGCCACTGGACCGACTGGATGGACACGGACCGGCCCCGGCCTGGCCGCTACGGGGGTGACATTGAGACCTACTACCGCATCGAGCAGGCGGGCGGGCAGCTCTGCGCGGAGCCGGACGCTATCCAGTGTGAGGCCGTGCTGTCGCCAGGGGTGCCCCTCGAGGCGCTGGGCCAGGTGGTGCAGTGCGCCCGGGAGTACGGCCTCATCTGCAGGAATAGTCGGCAGCGAAAGGGCGAGACCTGCCTCAACTACCACATCCGCGTGCGCTGCTGTGACGACTACCGCCACTGCACCTCCCCCGCCCCGGAGACCACCACGGCGGCCCCCTCCCCGCCTCCAGGGAGCACCCTCACCCCAGGGATGCCCACCACCAGGGCCACCTCCAGCCCAGGGCCCAGCACCAGGGCCTCCCCATCGCCCCCCGTTCCCGTGACCACCAGCACCCCGGGCCCTTCTACGGCCGCCACCACGGCTGTAGGCTCCACGGTTAGCACTCCGACCTCGCCCATCACGACCTCCAGCCCCGTGACCTCAGTGGCCACGCCCACTGCCTGTCAGCCTCGCTGTGCCTGGACCGGCTGGCTGGACCAGAGCTACCCCATGCCCGGGGCCTCCGGAGGGGACTTTGAGACCTACGCCAACATGCGGGCAGCCGGCCGGCCCGTCTGCGAGCAGCCCGAGGGCCTGGAGTGCCGGGCCGAGAGGCTGCCCGACGTGCCCCTGCAGCAGCTGGGCCAGGTGGTGCAGTGCCGGCTGGAGGAGGGCCTGGTGTGCCGCAACCGAGACCAGGGCGGCCTCTTCAAGATGTGCCTCAACTACCAAATCCGCGTGCTCTGCTGTGATGACTACCGCCACTGCCCCAGCACGGCCAGGCCCACCAGCACGGCCATGCCCACCAGCACGGGCCAGCGGACTCCCGGGGCCACAGAGCTCAGGACCACGGCCACCACCCAGTCACTCCCCTCATCCCCTGAGACCACAGAGAGGGTCACTGTCCCCACCGCTGAGACAGGACCCTCTACTGCCAGGACCACCGAGAGTGTGCCCCCCACCCAGACGGCTCGCACCTCCCTCAGGACCACCGAGAGCGTGCCCCCCACCCAGACGGCTCGCACCTCCCTCAGGACCACCGAGAGTGTGCCCCCCACCCAGACGGCTCGCACCTCCCTCAGGACCACCGAGAGTGTGCCCCCCACCCAGACGGCTCGCACCTCCCTCAGGACCACCGAGTGGCCCTCTGTCCCAAGTCCCTCTGCCTCCCCAGGGACCCTAACCACAACAGCCAAGCCAGCCTCGTCCAGTGCCCTCCACACGGCACCCCTGGTCACCACCCCCATACAGACCACCCCTGTGATCCTGCCCTCCAGTCCCACCTTCGGGACCACCCTGCCCACCAGCTCCCTGAAGCCAACCATGACCTCCACGACCTCTGGGGCCTGCACGCCACGGTGCACGTGGACAGACTGGTTCGACGAGGACTACCCCACACCCAGCCCCGACGGCGGGGACTTTGAGACCCTCTCGGTCCTCCGCGCGGCCGGCCACGACTTCTGCGAGCAGCCTCGGGACATCGAGTGCCGGTCAGAGAAGGCGCCGGACGCGAGCCTGGAGGCCGTGGGCCAGGTGGTGCAGTGCGACGCGCGCTTCGGGCTGGTGTGCCGCAACCGCGACCAGCACGGCCGGTTCCGGATGTGCCACAACTACCACGTGCGTCTGCTCTGCTGTGACGACTACCGCCACTGCACCTCCCCCGCCCCGGAGACCACCACGGCGGCCCCCTCCCCGCCTCCAGGGAGCACCCTCACCCCAGGGACGCCCACCACCAGGGCCACCTCCAGCCCAGGGCCCAGCACCAGGGCCTCCCCATCGCCCCCCGTTCCCATGACCACCAGCACCCCGGGCCCTTCTACGGCCGCCACCACGGCTGTAGGCTCCACGGTTAGCACTCCGACCTCGCCCATCATGACCTCCAGCCCCGTGACCTCAGTGGCCACGCCCACTGCCTGTCAGCCTCGCTGTGCCTGGACCGGCTGGCTAGACCAGAGCTACCCCATGCCCGGGGCCTCCGGAGGGGACTTTGAGACCTACGCCAACATGCGGGCAGCCGGCCGGCCCGTCTGCGAGCGGCCCGAGGGCCTGGAGTGCCGGGCCGAGAGGCTGCCCGACGTGCCCCTGCAGCAGCTGGGCCAGGTGGTGCAGTGCCGGCTGGAGGAGGGCCTGGTGTGCCGCAACCGCGACCAGGGCGGCCTCTTCAAGATGTGCCTCAACTACCAAATCCGCGTGCTCTGCTGTGACGACTACCGCCACTGCACCTCCCCTGCCCCGGAGACCACCACGTCGCCCTTGGTCCCCAGCCCGCCCGCGCCCACCACCCCCTGCCGGTGCCGGGCGTTTGGACAGCTCTTCTCACCAGGTGAGTGGAGCTCCGTTCCCGCCCTGAGGACAGTCCACTCGGCACCCTGTTCCGGGTCTGTGCCCCGCCCCGTGGCCGGTGTTGGTGGCGGCCGCGCCTGGCTGACGGGCTGTCCCCTCCCCCCAGGGGACGTCGTATACAACAGGACCGACAGGGCCGGCTGCCACTTCTACGCCGTCTGCAACCAGCAGTGCGAGCTCGACCGCTTCCAGGACGCCTGCCCCACCTCCTCGCCCCCGGAGCCCCCGACCGCGACCTGGGTGCCCCTGACCTCGCCAGCTCCCGGCTGTGACCTCGCCGACCCTCCCCGACAGGTGTGCGCCCCTCCTCCACGCCTTGCCTGCTGTCCTGTGCGTGCGGTCAGAGGCCGCTGCTGGCTCCCGTGGGGGGGGCTCCAGCCCCGGGGTGACCCCTCCATGGGGCATTCTGGCAGGAGGGAGGCTGGGGCTGGGCCCCTGAGGCTGTGGCGGGTGGTGGAGCCGAGCTGCCGTCCACAGGTGAACGAGTCCTGGACGCTGGAGGACTGCACGGTGGCGCGGTGCGAGGGCGACAACCACATCGTCCTGCTGGAGCCACAGCCCGTGGCCCAGGTCTCCTGTGTGAACGGGTACCTGCCGGTCAAGGTGCAGAGCCAGCAGGAGCCCTGCCGGTTCCACTACGAGTGCGAATGTGAGCCCCGGGCCGAGCGGGGAGGCAGGCGGTGCTGACCAGCACACAAGGGGCAGCCGGGTGCAGTGGGGGCGGAATCGGGGCTCGAGGGCCCGCTTCCCGGGGTCCTGAGGGGGGCTGCCCAGGAGGGACCACGGACAGGTGCTTCCCAGCAGCAGGAGGGATGTCTCCCATCCCCAAGGCCGCTCCTCCCTGCATCTCCAGGGACGTCCTTCCTGCCTTGTCCCGTCCCGTCCGGTCCCGTCTGGGCCCTGGTCTGTCACCCCATCTCTCCCCTGCCTTCAGGCGGCCCCTCCCCTCCCTGCCCCCACGGAGGGCACTCACCACTGGGTTGAGGGCCACAGGGTGACCCGGGAGGCCTCACCCCGAGAGCCTCCGTAATGAGGGCCCATCCGCAGCCGAGCAGCAGGTCCCACCCTAGGGCCCTCCAAGGCCCACTCCCCTGTTTACCAACGAGATGCAGAGGCCGAGCTGAGGACACGCCAGGCGTATGGCGCCGGGTGAGGGACTGTGTGCGTCCACAGGCTCCTGCAGCAGCTGGGGCGACTCCCACTATGTCACCTTCGACGGCACCCCCTACTCCTTCTGGGACAACTGCACGCACGTACTCATGAGGGAGATCCGGCCGCGCCACGGGAACCTCACCATCCTCCTGGACAACCACCACTGTGGGGCCGCGGCCTCGGCCTCTGCCAGCTGCCCCCGCGCCCTCCACATCCGCTACGCGTCCACGGACGTCGTCCTCACCACCGAGATGGCTGCCAGCGGGCAGGAGGAGGGCCTGGTGCGTACGGGCGGGCGGGCCCCGAGCCTGAGGGAGCCCCTGCACCTGGTGCACTGAGGAGATGGGCCCTGACCACCCCACCCCCGTGACGGCCCCCACTGCGCCCCCAGATCCTGTTCGACGGCGTGCGGGTGAGCCAGGGCTTCAGCCAGAATGGCGTGAGCGTGTCCGTGACGGCGAGCACCACGATGCGCGTGGACATCCCGGCCGTCGGGGTCAGCGTCACCTTCGACGGGCAGGCCTTTCAGGTCCGGCTGTCCTACAGCCGCTTCAGCCACAACACCGAGGGCCAGTGCGGTGCGTGGACACGCGGGCCCTGCAGGGCGCCACCTGCTCCTCCCTCCACGTCCTGCCCGGGCCCTGGGTGGCATCCCCACCCCCAGACTTGCCCACCGCCTGCTGCCTGCCCTAGGCCAGAGCTGCTTCTCCCTCACTAACCAGTTTTCATAACCATGTGGCCCCAGGGAGGTTGAAGGGGGGAGGCCGGCCCCGCGATGACCCTCCCGGCCCCGCCCCCAGGCACTTGCACCAACAGCAAGACGGATGACTGCCGCCTGCCGGATGGCACCATCGCCCCCACCTGCCAGGACATGGCCAGCGCCTGGCTGGTCCCCGAGAACAAGGAAGGCTGCTGGGCCCCCACAGGCCCTCCTGCGACCACCAGCCCCCCCTCCCCAGCACCCAGCACGCCCACCTCCACCCCGTGCCCCCCATCGCCCCTCTGCGAGCTGATGCTGAGCCAGTGAGTCCCTCCTGAGGGCGTGGTCACCCCGGGGCAGTGCCCCCGTCGGGCCCAGGACCCGGCTCTGCTCCAACCTCTGACTGCCCTGCCCCTGCCCGCAGCATCTTCGCCGAGTGCCACGACCTCATCCCGCCCAGCCTGTTCTTCAGCGCCTGCGTCCAGGACGCCTGCCAGGCCAGCCACCCCGGGGTGCCCTGCCAGAGCCTGGAGGCCTACGCGGCGCTCTGCCGTGCCCGGGGCGCATGCAGCGACTGGCGAAACGCCACGGGCGGGCTGTGCGGTGAGTTGGGGGCGGGCGCGGGGGGGGGCGGGGCCTGGCCTCCTCGGCCCACCTGACACCCGTCTCTGCCCCCAGAGCTCCCCTGCCCACCCGAGAAGGTGTACAAGCCGTGTGGTCCCGTGCAGCCCGCGTCCTGTGACTCCAGGTGAGCACGGCCAGACTGCCCGGGGGCTGGGAGCCGCCAGGGAGGCAGGGCTCTGGGGTGCCCTTCCCCCACCCTGGCCCATGGGACGTCCAGGGCAGCCGACCAACCCCATCCACGCCCGCTGCCCGCTCCGTGGACTGCCCGTCCACATGGTGCAGGGCCAGGACTGCCTCCCCCCCGCAGGACCCAGAGCCCGGAGAGCACGGCGCTGGCTGAGGGCTGCTTCTGCCCCGACGGACAGACCCTCTTCAACGCCCACACGGACGTCTGCGTGCCTGAGTGCCGTAAGCGCCGCCCGGCCCTGACCCAGTCCTGGGAGGCGGTCGGGGGAGGCACCGGCGGGCGTCTGTCCTGGGCCTGTGCTGGGCCGTCCCCCTCCATGGCAACGGCAGCCTCAGCCCAGCGCCACCCGTCTGCCGTCTGCCGGCGGCCATCAGCCTGGAGCCCGTGGTTCCCGGGGCTTCCGTTCCCAGGGGGACGACAGAGGCTGGGGAGTGGCCAGGCCCCGGAGGACCTGTCCCTGCGGCCTGTGGTCTCTGCCACCAGCTGTGACCCCCAGGACTCCCGTGACCCCCTTTCTCCTTCTCTTCCAGCCTGCGTGGGACCAGATGGGTTCCCCAAATTCGTGAGTGGTTCTGCCCCCAGCCGGCCCCACCTCGCTCAAGCAGAGGGAGAGAGGGAGGGAGGGGGAGGGAGCGAGGGAGGGGCCTCAGCTTGGGTGGGCGGCTCTGCCGGGCAGCGGTGGCGGGGCGGGTGGGGGCGCCTGGGTGTGCATGCGTCCCTGTCACAGGGCTGCTCCAAGATGGGGCTGGGGGCGAGGGCCGACTGGCTGAGCGGAGGCAGGGTCTGAGCCCTCGGGGACCCTGACCTGGTCTGTTGCAGCCTGGAGAGCAGTGGGTCAGCAACTGCCAGGCCTGCGTGTGCGACGTGGGCTCCGTGTCGGTGCAGTGCGCGCCCGTGCAGTGTGACGCCCGGGAACTGCCCCGGGAGTGCGGCTGGGCTGGCTTCGTGGCCGTGACCAGGCCCCTGGCGGACAACCCGTGCTGCCAGGAGACGCTGTGCGGTGAGCCCTGCCCTGCGGGCCAGCGGGTGGGCCCGAGAGGAGGGCGCAGGGCACAGCCACCAGCCGGCAGGGCCTGCAGCGCGGAGGCCACTGAGGCCACGGCGTCCTGGCTGGACCCCGGAGCTGGGCGGCCTCTGGGGTTCATTTTCCCCTAAAAATGAGGCTGGTACCTCGGTCTGCGCAGGCACGGGGGCAGGACCAGGGAGGGGGAACCCAGAAGGGCCGCAGAGCCGTCAGCCCTGGAAAAGTACTTCCTCGGCTCCAACGTGGGGAACCCTGTGACACTGGGAAGTAGCTTGGTGGGGAGGGCGAGGTCCCCAGACAGCACCCGCCTCTCCACAGTCTGCAACACGACCAGCTGCCCCCAGAGCCCACCGGCATGTGGGCCAGGAGAGGAGCTGACCCGCACCCAGGAGGAGGGCGGCTGCTGCCCCACCTTCAGCTGCCGTGAGTGGGGGGGGGAGGGGTCCTCTGGGGTGTTTTTTGGGGCAGCGGTGTCCTCCCTCCGCCTCTCCCCGCCAGGCAGGCCCTCAGCCTTCCCTCTCCTTCTAGGGCCCAAGCTGTGCACCTACAACGGCACCGTCTATGGGGTAAGGGCTCGTGGCCTGGGGGGCTCCGTGGCTTGGGGTCTCCGTGGCCTGGGGGGCTCCGTGGCCTGGGGGACTCCGTGGCCTGGGGGGCTCCGTGGCCTGGGGGGCGGCGGGGCTCTGTACATCCCCTCTGGACACCACGCCTCGCCTCCACATGCCAGCCTGTCTGCCCTCTGCCATGAGAGCAGATGAAGGGAGCAGCTTGGGGCCCCTTAGAGCTGGGGGAAGGGAGAGGGGGGGTTGGGAGAGGCTCCTGTGCCCGGAGCCAGGCAGAGTTTAGCCTCAGGGTCTCCCAGCAGCTTCCTCCCAGGAAGGGGAAGGTCCTTGGGCAGCACCGCCCCTCCCAGCGCCCGCTGCCTGCCTGGGTGCCTGCCCACGCCGGCCCTGCCCTGCCCGGGGTCCTGCTGCTCTCCTGGCCGGGCCGGCGGGGCACATCCACCCTGTGGGCCTCGTCTCCTCTGAGCCCACCTGGCCGCAGGCAGGGTCCTGGCCCCGCCCACCCAGTGCCCTCAGTCACCCCCCTCCCTCCCACCCCCTGCAGGTCGGTGCAACCTTCCCAGCGACCACTCCCTGCCACACATGCACTTGCCTGTCCGTGGACTCCCAGGAGCCCACCGTGCAGTGTGAGGACAACATCTGCAACGAAACCTGTCCCCCGGTGAGCCTGCCCCGGGCAGACAGACCTCTGGCGATCCCCCCAACCCCCAACCCCCAACCCCCAGCCCCCGCGGCAGCTTCGTCAGCGGGACCTGACCCAGGGCGGTTCTCCAGCCCAGTCTTGGCCGTCTTCCCCAAAGGGAGGCTGCAGAGCAGAAAGGTGGTGGGTGAGGGGGCGGACGGGGCTAGGACAGGTTCCAGGCAAGCCGAAGTAGAGGGGAGGGGCCGGAAGCACGACAGGGGGCACCCCGACCTTCAGAGCCAGGTCTGGACAAGCTTCTCCCCTCCGGGCCATGGCAGGGGCACGATTTCAGAGTGTGGGGGCGGCTGATGGGGCTGCCAGGCCCTTGGGGCGTGGAGGGGCAGGAGGGCTGGGGTGCAGACATAACCACCCTCTGGCCTCCAGGGTTCCGAGTATTTGGCGGTGGCCGGGCAGTGCTGTGGGGAGTGCGTACAGAGGGCCTGCCTGACGCCCGACGGCGGGCTGGTCCAGGTAAGCGGTGGTCTCAGCCCTCCACCCAGCAGCTCCCCTCCAGGCTCCTGGCCCTGAGAGAATCCCACCGGCTCACTCTCCCGTGCCTTTCAGCCCAACGAGACCTGGGTCAACAGCCTGGACAGCTGCACCGAGTACCACTGCCAGGCCGAGCGCGGGGTGCCCGTGCTGATCCTCAGGCCGTCGCCCTGCCCAGACGTGTCCAGCTGCAGGGTGTGTGCCCCCGGGGAACTGGCCAGCCTGGTGGCCTCCTGGCCTGGCCCGGGAGGCCCCGCCCACACCCCCTCCTGGAGCTCTGCCATGCCCTCCTATGAGGCCCCGCCCCAAGAGCCCTGGCCCCACCCCCAGCTCTCCCTCTGTCCCCCTTTGCAGGGCATCCTCAGGAAAACCAGCTGCTGCTACTCCTGCGAGGAAGAGGGTAAGTCAGGGTGCCTCCTGCCCCGCCCTCCAGCTCCCTCCAACCTCTGCCCCTGGGCTCCTGCCCTGACCGCTGGACTCACATCTTGGGCGGGAGGGACCCTGGGAGAGAGCGGCCCGTCTGGGTCCTCGGGGATCCCCACCCCTGCCTTTCCTCCGTGCAGACTCCTGCCAGGTCCGCGTCAATAGGACAGTGCTGCGGCACCAGGGCTGCGAGGCCCCCGTCAACCTCACCTTCTGCGAGGGTGCCTGCCCAGGAGTGTCCAGGTGAGTGGCCCGCACCCCCAGCCGCCTCCAGCAGAGAGCCCGCCCAGCACACATCACCTCCCAGTGCCCCCGTGGCCCTGGCCTGGGCTTGTCACCCTGAGCTGCGTCAGGAGGGTCCAGGAGGAAAGGGGGGCCCAGAGGAGCCCTGTCTCCACATCCATCCGCACAAGCCTGGGGCCTCCGACCCGCAGAGCCAGGCCTGGACACGCTGGGCAGAGCCAGGCACTGTGTCCAGGCACCTGGGGCCGTGTTCACCTGGGGGCGGGCAGACCCAGGGTCTTCCTCGGGCCAGGCTCAGGGCGGAGCTGCTGGTAGAGCCGAGCGGCCCAGCTGCGGCCAGCTGTGAGCCCTCGGCCAGAGGCGGGGAGCAGGGTCCAGGGCAGGTTCCTGGAGGAGGGGCCTGTGGGGTCAGCAAGTTTGAGGAGCTGGGTCCGAGAGGAAAGGGTGCCTGGCAGAAAGGTAGGGGTTCAGTGACCCTGAGCGCCCGCAGAGCCGTCCCCGGCGCGGCCAGCGAAGCCGCGTCCTCAGACGGGCACAGGCTGCCGGGCGAGGGCACCGTCTCAGGGCCGTGTGCCCGCAGGTACTCCCCGGAGGCCCATGCCATGCAGCGCCGCTGCACCTGCTGCCAGGAGACCAGGGCCCACGAGGAGGCGGTGACCCTGCAGTGCCCTGACGGGACAGCCGTCCGGCACACCTACACCCACATCGACGAGTGCAAGTGCGACCTGGCCTGCATCCCCTCGCCAGCCGCTCCCGAGCAAGGCCAGAACAGCTTCTTTGCCTGATCCCAGCCGCCCGCCCCTCGCCCCACCTTCCCTCCACCTGCCCTGGGTGAAGCCCACACCCGGGACAGGGACAGAGCAGCAAAGGTCATCTTGAAGCGAGCACTGGGCAGGGAGTCCCTCCACCCGCCTGCCGCCTGCCCTGCCATCGGGGCCCACCCTCACCTACCACGAGCATCCACTCGGCCCAGACCCCCTCTTCCTCCTGTTGTGCTGCCTCCCTGGGCCTGGGACCCCACCGCCGGCGAAGCCCCATGGAGCGCGGACTCCTGCGGCCCCTCCACGTCAGACCCCGCACGGACAGCGGTCCCCCCAGGCCTGCTGCCTCCAGGAGCCGAATCATGGGTGCTGCCTGCCCAAGTCTGGACCTGGGGCCCAGGCTCTGATGGCCCGAGGGGGAGGGAGGGGTCGGTGCCCTGAAGTGCCCCTCTGCTCACCAGCCCCAACTTTGCAAATAAATGCTGAGCATCGTGTACACACCTGGTCCTGGCATCGCTACCCGCCCAGCGCCGAGCCTCCTCCTGGCATCGCTCCCCGCCGTCGTGTGGCTGGGCTGCCGGGGGCCCCACAAGCTGCACTCCCCTCCCCCTGGGGCTTGTGCTGGACCCACTGGGAGGGACGGGGGCATGGAGGCCGGGTCAGTCCTGGGTGGGCTGTGGGGGCACTGGCAGGAGCCAGGAGTGGGCCAAGGGCTCAGAAACACCTCACGTTACTCCAAACGCACGGCGTGTTATGAAAGGGGTCACAGATGGAGACAAACTGGGCCAGCTAACGGGCGGCACACGCAGGAAGCAGCTGCCCCACTGTCCCCTTCAGGGCACCAGTCACGTGTCGACCTGTTTCTTCCTCCCCGCGTATCCAGAGCCGTGAGCACGCTGCACGTGTGTGTGGGGGGAGGGAGGCAACTGCCCGTCTGTGTGCCCAGAATGCAGAGGGCGCCCTGGCGGTGGGCCTGACCCTCGCAGGAAGGACCAGAGATGATCTCCACGTGGGCCCGGTTCTGGGCGGCAGCCACCTGGGAGGCAGAGGGAGGGTGGCAGAGGGTCTCCCTGGGCCCAGCCCCATCACACTACCTGCCAGCGAGGCAGGCGGTCACGGTCAGAGCCAGGAGTGCGCGCACCCTGACCTGGCCAGCACCGACTGCCGGGCCTCCCGCAGCTCTCACCAAAGCCGAGCCCGCATGATGCTGGGGTCACGTGAGCCGGCCACCCGCTGACCGTCCACCCAGTCCCCGGCTAGTTCGCTGCAGCGCGTCTGTTAGGCACGAAGTTAAAGAAGACTCAGGAACACACATGTAAACTTCCCTGAAAGACTTTAATTCTCTATCTTCATATAGATCATTTATTAAATTAGAAGGCTGAAAAGTAAAAATATATTTTACAATCAAAGAAAATCTGGACACTGGACCCAGGAGAAGGACAGAAGCACAGGCTCTGAGATGCACTTGCACCCACACGGGCGGGCGGAGGGCAGGAGGGGCTGGTGAAGGGGGGCCTTCAGGAGACTCGGCTGCCCAGCCTTGCCTCACCCACAGCCGGCTGAGGCCGGAGGAAGCAGCAGCGTCCCGAGGCCTGCCATCTGCAGGCGGCCTGGCCCGGGGCCTCCTCGGGGGCCGCACTTCCCGGTGGGGTGAAGGCTGCACTGTGACCAGTCTGCTTTAGCAAGGCAGGCATTGTGAAACGGGGGCTCTGATCGATTAAAAACACAACGCACATGAGAAAGAAAAGCGGAGATGTGGCAAGTGCCCGTCACCCTAAAAACTATGTGCCCGCACACTGGGCCGCCACGAGCGGGGCCTGCGCGTCTGCCCTGGGCTGGGCCGAGTGCTCCTAGGGGTCCCACAAGCCTCCCTGGAAGGGGGGGGAGGGCTGCCAGGCTGCTCAGGCCACCACTCAAACCCCAGGGCCCGCAGGCCTGCCCAACGCTCTCGTCGCTGAGGAGTCGGCCTCCGAGGCACAAGCCAAGCTGCTGGAACGTGACAGGGCATGACGACGGGGCCACGAGAAGGCCGCGCTCGCCAAGCAAATGGTCCAAGCCCCCGTGCCCTGGCCACCCCGCGGCACACCCTCCAGCTCACACGCAGCCCAGACGGAGGCCGTCTCCGCGAGCAGCCGCACGTCGGAGGGAGGGGCCAAACGGCCCTCGCTTCCTTCGGCTCAGCCCCAGCCTCCATGCTGCCAGGACCACCCCGACCCTGAATCGGAAGAGCGGAGTCCAAGGCCAGGCAGCGGCTCTGAGAGGGACGCTGACTGCAGCTGGACGCACGCGTTCTGTGCAGGGCGGGGCTTAAAGGGCGTCACTTCTGAGGAACTCGTCCAGTTTCACTAGGTGGCACCCACCCTGTCCCCACGCTGTGGCCGTGGCCAGCGCCGGGCCAGGGTGCAGCTCGCACATACGCACGTGGGCTCCGGGGGACTTTGGCACTGTCTCCACCCTCCACACGGACCCTCGGACCCCGCCCAATGCTCACGGAAATGAATGTCAGTGGGAGCCAGCAGGTCCCAGCACCCTCCCTCCCATTAGCGAAGCACTAGGTCTATTACTTGTTGCCCCAAGTTCAGGTTCTGGTGCGAGAGCCGATCAAGGACAGGAAGTTGCCCCTCGGCCTGACATTCCCCAGAGCTGACGGACAGCAGACGGAGACCAGGGATCCTCTGAGCTACGACAGCCCTGATCCGGCCACCGCGAGGACTGTGACGGGGGCTGGCGGGATGGACAGGCAGGCGGACACCATGGCTGAGGCCTGGCCAAGCCACACCGGCCCGGGCCACGGGGGGCAGCCAGGCCCAGGAAGCACACGGAGGGAGGACGGGAGTTTTCAGTTGGCCAGTTCTAAACCCCAAAGCAGCTGTCAGTGGACTGCAGACCTAAGTGAGTAGGTCTATCCCCGTAAGCGGCCGGACTGCGCGCCAGGGACCAAACCAGAAGGGCGCTCGGGGAGGAGCAGCTCAGAGCACTTGAGGGTGCGCATCCCCAGCGGAGGGGAGTGTGCACACAGGACACGGCCCACGTGCCCGCTCACCCCACAGAGTGAGGAGGGAGGCTACCACGGCCACCCCCGCTGGCAGTCCAGAGCAGCTGCCCGGAACCCAAAACCCACCTGCATCCCCAACAGGTGGGCTGGCGACGGGACACTGAGGAGGGGACACGGGATCTTGTTGGGATAGGGCTTGGGCGCCCTGGGCGTCAGGTCCAAAGGGCTGGAGCGGCGTGGCGGCGAGGGCGCAGGCGGCAGGGGTCTAGGACTCCTCGCCCATCTGCAGCAGGGAGTTGACCGCCGCATCCTTGTTCCCGCGCTGGGCCTCCAGCACCGAGCGGATCACCTCGCGGTCCATGTTGGGGAACATGTCCTGGATGGCCCTCAGGTCCTCCTCATTACAGCGAGGCGGGGCGCTCACAGCTGTCGGGGGCAAGGCCATGGGCACCATGCCAGGGCTGCACACGGCGGGCATGCCTGCAAGCCCAAGACGGGGTTTAGGAGGCGGCGGTCGACAGTGCCGAGGACGCCGCTGGCTCAAGAGAGCAGCCTGCGCTGAGCCTCCCCCAGGGCTGGCCGCCCAGGGCTCATGGGCACCGACCAGCAAGGGCACCCAAGCCACATGACCCTGAACCCCAGGCACACAGGAGAGGAGCGCAGCTTTCTGTTCCTCTGGGATTGCTTAAACATGTCCCAGGACAGCCACGGAGAGACTCCACCCGTGAGAATACTTCCTCTTTCCTGAAACCAGCGCCTCAGGGCCCCGCGAAGCGCACAGGATGGAGCCACAGACACAGCTGGCCGTCCTCCTTGGAAAGCAGCTCCCCCACCAGCACACGTGGTGCTGGGAGCCCCGGACGGCGAGGCTCTCCCCTGGGGCTGGGGCTGGGCCTCACCGGGCAACGGGCCTTTGCAGATGTGACCAGGGAAGCGGAACTCACACGGGGGTGGGGTGGGCTCTCACCAGCACCCTGCCTCCTCTCCAGCACCCCCAGATGCTGACCACCGCCCATGCTGGCCGTGCCTCCTCGGCGCAGTGGGCGGCCACGCTCTGCTTGGACCCAGCTCCCTGCACCTTGGCAGCCATTGGGGCTTGCCCACTTCCCTTCTCTGGGGTCCGTCCCGCACTGCCTGCCTGAGCCCAGATATGCCACAGCCAGAGGGAGCTGACCAGCAGCTAAAGTCAGGATTTTAAAATTCAGACATAAAAGCTACAACGCCACTTGAGGGTGCTGCGCTGCCACAAACTGCTCACTTGTAACGAAAGGGAAAGCCCACAGACAGGGTGACAGTGTGGCTAGAGCACACGGCTCATCTCACCAACAGGAACGTGATCCATTAGGGCCGTGGTCGGCAAACTCATTAGTCAACAGAGCCAACTATCAACAGTACAATGACTGAAATTTCTTTAGAGAGCCAAATTTTTTAAACTTAAACTTCTTCTAACGCCACTTCTTCAAAATAGACTTGCCCAGGCCGTGGTATTTTGTGGAAGAGCCACACTCAAGGGGCCAAAGAGCCGCATGTGGCTCGCGAGCCGCAGTTTGCCAACCACGGGGTTAGGGCAACTCATGTGCTGTAATGTTTAAAAATTACATTTCTGCATCTCCGCAAACTGCAACTCACCCTCCTTGTGCCAATAGCTAAGGAAAAAAAAAATTCCATTTCCAATACACGCACAGGAAACCCAAGTGTAACACCTGACCCTCGCTTCTGGAAGGACCCTCATGCCTCACTCCAAGACCAGGCTAAGCCACTAGGCCGCGCTCCCAGTCCCCGCCCCGCCCCGTTCTACCACCACCCCAGGAGCGACCCCGAGGGGCGCGCTCACCCGTGATGGGCACGTAGCCGACGCCCTGCTGGTACACGGTGGGCATCAGGACCACGGGCTGAGGCGGCATCATCATGGTGGCCGGCAGGGACTGCAACACACAAAGGCAATCGGTCACAGGGTCACAGCAGACCCCAGCGCACACGAACCCCTTCACTGCAGCCCCACCCACCGCGTCCTGGGAGTGACAGCTCAGGCCGACGCCCGCCCTCCCCAGGACCCCACAGCACTCCTCTGCTGAAGATCAGGGGAATGAATGACTCGGGTAAAAATGTCGCCAGACCTACAGGACCGTGGCCAACTGATATGTCACCGAAGAAGACAGGTTCCAGAACAAATGTAAGTGGGAGCTGCGGGTCAGCACCCAGGACAGTTCCCGGAGTCTCTCAGGTTTGAATTCTCGCCGTCAGTGTAAGAGCAGTTTTGTGTTTCTGTAAAGACGCCTGTTAAAGATGCGTAAGGGTGCCTGGCCAGTGTGGCTCAGGGTTGAGCGTCCAGGAGGTCACAGTTCGATTCCCGGTCAGGGCACAGGCCTGGGTTACGGGCTCAATCCCCAGTCAGGGGCGTGCAGGAGGCAGCCGATCGATATCTCTCTCTCCCCTCCTCTCTAAGCATGCCTCGGGTGAGGGTTGGAAACAAAAAAGGTGCAGAGGGAACGCTTACGAGTGAAGTTCTGCTGATGCGGGACTGGCCCTAAAATCGCCCAGCATCAGTGAAGAGAGGGCACACAGGTGAGGGCTGCTGAGCCGGCACCGCCCACTCGGGACCCACACCTGCTCTCGCCTGCCCCGCCCGCCGGGCTTCTGCAGCAAAGGTTCCCATGATTGGAAGAAACCTCCGGAGACACAGAGATGGCAGGGACCCAGAGGCCCTGCCCCTGCCTTGAGCCATCATGGCCTCCGAGCCCCCAAGGACCTCCGTGGCGGGTGCTGAGGAGGACCCAGGCCCCGAGATGCTGGCCGGGCGGCCGGCCCTGCTGTCCAGTCGAGGGCCAGCACCATCCCCCCTTCATCCCCATGCGGCCCTGAGACGACCCTCTACTGCACAGGGGGGCCCTCAAGGCCGTAAAGGAAGCCACACCTCAAAAGATGGGCCACAAAATAGAAACAAAAATTAAAAATTAAAAAAGATGGCCTCGATCCCGTGATTTGGCCACCACACAGCGCTGTTCCCCGGCAGAACACGGGACCGAGAGGGCGGCGGCTCCTGTGCCCACGCGGGGCCTGCCACTCGGGCTGCGGCCGAGCCCCTCAGGGAGAACGGCTCCAGCAGGTCAGCTGCCGTGGGCCACCTGGGGCGCGAGGAGCCAGCCCGGCCGACACCCGCCCGGCCCCGCCCGTGGCGCTCACCGAGTAGGACATGACCAGGTTGATCATGCCCTCCTTGTCGTCGCCCTGCCGCCCACTCAGGCAGTACCACTTGTCCTCCACCTCGCCCTGCCGCAGCGCCTCCGACAGCGTGATGTGCGTCCAGGCGATGCGGTCGTCCATGGAGAAGGCTCGCTGAGGGAGCAAAGGGGAACCAGCATGAGACCCGAGAACGCCAAGTGCTGCCCCGCCCCCCTCCCCAGGCGGGAAGCCCCGCCCCTCCCCAGGCGGGAAGCCCCGCCCCCTCCCCAGGCGGGAAGCCCCTGCAGGAGTGCAGGAAAGGGGGTGCCCAGGAGCTCACCACACCCTCCCAGGGAGCGGAGGGGCAGAGGGCCCACCTCCCTGCCTGGCTGCCCACCCTCACCCTCTGAGCTCTCACCGGCTGGGCACCCTGGCTGACTTCAGGAGGAACAGGGTGCTCCCAGGCAGTGACCAGGGGACCAGGCGAGGAAGAGCCCACTGCACCCTCTGCCACTCCCAGGGACACCCGGGTAGACGGCCTGCCACTCGCACCACCCAGAACCCCCTCCTGCCCGCCAGGGGCCACCCACTTCCCCCAGCCTGCTCATCGCGGCAGGGCCTCGGGGGCCTGCTCCGGAGGGAGCACGCGCCAACCCTCGCCGGGGCAGGGTCACCAGCACCACAGAGCCCAAGTCCCCGAGCGGCCCAGCAGCCAGCACAGCATGGCCTGCCGGCCCGACGCCCGCACCTCGTCGAAGATCTCCAGGTAGAAGGAGTCCACGCCGGGCGGCACGGTGCAGTGGATGACCTTATTCCAGCGCGGGTTCTTGGCGCCATTGTGGGCCGTGGGCGTCTCGTACACCGCGTAGCCCAGGCGCAGCCGGCAGTACGGGTCCATGCGGGTCATGCCGTAGTTCTTGGCCAACTTGGCCTGAAACAAAGCCACGTCAGGAAACGAGGAGCCGCTGCCAGGGAGAGCCGTCCGCCCTTCAGCGCACCACTCCCCGTGTTCCCCGGGCCTGAACCCAGCCACTCGGTCCGAGCAGCACGTGCTCCTGGGCGCCAGGGCGGAGAAGGAAGCTCCCGCAGGGGTCCGCCGGCTGCGAGGAGGCACGTGGCGCCGTGCCCGCTGGCGTGATGAACACTGCGGCCGGAGCGCGGGTCTCCAGCCTCCTCAGCAGAGGGGGGAGAAGCAGGCTGCCCAGGACAGCGCCAGGAGCCACCGAGAACAAGGGACACGAGCCTGGACAAGTGGGGTCCCCAAGGACCAGCCTCACCCAGGGCGGCCCGAACACCTGCAGGCCCTGCCTCCCTGCAGGGGGGGCTCTCCCAGAAGCCCAGCCTGGAACTGGGCTGACTGGATGGGGAGGAGTGCATTTTAGGCAGAAAACACACAAGTCTTGACGAGCAAGACGGGGCTTTGTGGGGTGGGTCCCTGCCACATGATTTGCCCCAGGAGGGTTACAGGCCTACACGTGAGACCTAACCCTATCAAACTTCTCCTGTGGTCTTGGCCTGGGCAAAACCACGCCACCGGGACCCAGCCAACGCTGAGGACGCCAGCTCTCCGAGTGGAGACTGCCCACGGGAGAAAGATCGTGGACGCCCCAGGTCTGGTAAGGAGCCTGAACCCAGAATGGAACCCACCACTACCAGATCTCAGCACCAAGACCTCGACCCGTGAAACCGGCAAAGGTCTGCAGAGGAAGCCTGATGGCAGAAACGCACAGAGATGCTCCCACAGCCGGTCCCGAGAGGGCGACTCGCCCCCAGGGAGCCCCCAGGGACAGCCGAACCCACCCCCACCCAGCAGAGTGGGTGCTGGCCCGTGTGCACAGAGCAGCCAGGGCCGAACAGGAAAAAGACGGAGCAGCAGACCCGCTGTGCGCCCTCTGTCCACCAGGGGCTGGCCGGGGACAGAGCCCTTCAGCTGGACCACGGAGGTGGCGCTGTGAGCCTGTGAGTGTGAGGCAGAGACGTCAGGGGAAGCCCAGGCTGGAGGCCGAGCTCCCAGAAGGATGGCGATGTGGGCACAGCGGGCTGTGGGCTGGAGAAAGGAGCTCCACTGCAGGCATGTCCCATCTGAATGCCTGCCAGACGTCCAGGGAGAGGCCCAAGGGCCTGGGCGAGGAGCTGCTCACCCTGAGCCATGTGGGCAGCAAGGAGAGGGGTTGGCTGGGACTGAGCCCACGTCACAGCCCCGGCCCAGGACCAGGGCACGGCCACTGTGAGCCCAGGGGATGAGGTCTGTCAAAAGGAAGTGGGAAGCCATGGGCGGCACTACCAAAAGGCCAAGTATTGAACTGGAATGTCTCTAACCGCGGGGCCCGCCCTCGGAGGCCTGGTGCTGAGTGGAGGGTGCAGCCGGCTGCCAGCCCTGTAGTCCGTGGTGCCCGCAGGAGACAGCGCTCCGCTCCAGCAGGGCATGAACCTGGTCCCAGGAGGGCACCGGGAGGGGAAGTGTGCGAGGTGCACCGCGGCTGCGACCCCACCAGCACTGAGGGCTGAGTGTGTGCTGCACCGGACTCCTTCATCCCCGAGCCCCAGAGTTCCTGGCGCGGACGGCAGGGCGGGGGGCAGAGCCATTCCCTGGCCCTCTGCGCCTGGCCCTCATCTGGACAGCAGCAGCCTCACCTCCCCGCCGCCCTGAGGTCCGGAGAGACCTGGGCCTGCGCAGGGCCCACTGAACGCTCCTCAGTAAGTGTTGCAAGGACTTAGGGCAGAACCCTGGGTGGGTGTCAGCAACATTTCGCACATGTTCTGTTTCATCACACACCTTTTAGGAAAAACTAGGTTCAGGAGAAGCGCCATTTGTTGACACAGAACCCAGGTCCCGCCCTCCGCCTGGGCGGCACGCACCTGCACCACGGTGATGTTGAGGCGGTCCACCGTGCCCAGGGCCCCGCCGAACTGCAGCTGTTGGGCCGCCTGCGCGTCCAGCTGCACCTGCTGCTGCTGCTGCGTGGGCGCGATGCGGAGGAAGTCCTGCGGGAGCTCCCCGATGTACACCTGCGGGGAGAAGTTCGTGCAGCCGGGCCGGCAGGACCGAGCCCCCATTTCCAGGGCCCAGAAGCCCAGGCTACACTGGCCTGTTTCTTCACCTGTACAGCGAGAGGCCTGGGGCCAGGCACCCAGCCTGGGGACCCTGACCACTGGACCCCCTGATGCTCTGGGGAGGGAGCCTGGCACTCAGCAGGCACTGGACACTCCAGCTCCCTGAAGAGCACGATGCTGCCCCCAAGAGGCACAGGCTCGGACGGGCTTGCCAGGTGGTGTCCTGGATCGCTTTTGGGGTCACAAGCTGTCTACCTGTCCGTGACTCATTCTCGCTGGGCCTCTCCCACCACAAGCGAGGCCTGCCGATGACAAGGCACTGGCTCACACGCCGCCGAGACGGGTCGGAGCCGACCCAGACCCCAGGTGACGGGGAAGACCTTCTGCAGGGATGCCGTCGACACTCCTTCCAACAGGGCAATGAAAGCTGCCGCTCCTCCCGCCCCAGGCTGCCCACAGGGACGGCCCCACGAGGCTCAGCCAGGACAGCCTCTGTGGCAGCGAAGCCAGGCCCAGGTGCCGCCACGCACAGACCCGGCCCGGGCGGACGTCCTGGCCGCCTCGGTTCCCGTCCCTCCAGGGGCCTCAACGCCCACCCGCACGGCACTTTAACGTGGAGGCACGCTGTCTGCTAGCGTCCCCTCTCTACCGGCACTTTCTCCGTGAAAAGACCAGGTCACTTCCTCTCTAACGCAGTTAGGGATCACCAACTTCATTTGTTTAGCACATTTTGATGTGAGTTACTTGCTAATATAACATAGCAAGTTACACACACAGCAGCAATTTATACAAATATAACAGCAACGTATAAAAAATTAAAAACTCGTTACTTCTCCACAAAAGTAAAGCAGCTGGAAAAAACTCTTAAATACCTTCAGTGAGCTTAACTTTAAACCTTTGTTTGCTAAGAGAAAACACTTTTTAAGTAACTGCTAGGTGTTTTTTTTAGCCCTGAAATAGCTAGGTTTGGGGTGAGTAACTTCTGTGGAATTAAAAAATAAAATGTAAATTATTTTTATGCAATTGGGAGGCGGCCCCGGTGGGTCCACCTCTGACCTCCCGCCTGCACCTGACCTCCCGTGGCTGTTCCATCCATGAACTCACAGCGATGTGATCCCCAAGAAAACCGCAGCAGCGACGCTCTAAGGAACAAAGCCCAGCGACCTGAGCTCGGGGGCCAACAGCACCCCGTGCGGAGAATGCACAGCTAAGGGCTCTGGAGCCCCCACAACCTGGCCCAAGCTAATCACACAGCTCTAGGTCAACATGACCTTCACAGCTGGAGCCAGGGCAGGGCAAGCTGCCAGGCCGAGGCCTAAAGGGACAGAGGGCACAACAAAACAAAGTCACAGCTCCGCCAGTAGCTGCAGGCCTCGAGGGGGAGTCAGCACCTCCCGGGGGAGGAGCCCACACCGTGGAGCAACCCGCTGCACCTGGAGGGAGCTGAGCCCCTGGAGCCCCTGTGCACCTTAGGAGGCTGTCCTGTGAGGACACTGGCCACCACAGTGACCCAGGGCCAGGGCTCAGCAGGCCCAGAGTCTGACCAGGAGACATGGCCTTGTCCAGCCGACCACAGGAGGGGCTAGGAGTGGACGTGCTGAGACCGAAGACGGCGGGTGGACCAGGACACACATGTGAGACTCGGGGGCACCCAGGCGGCTGTGCGCCGGCTGACTGCGCCCTCTGCATAGCAGGTGCCGGCGCCGGACCCCAGCGCACGGGAAAGGGAAGGCTGCCTGCGGCCCTGCTCACTCGGCCCTGGCGGATACTGCCGCCATCCTCCGGCCACCTAGGACGCCACTGAGTCCCCTCCCATCCCACCCTCTCTAGCTTCATGGCAGAGACCAGTTCTGTCCCACGCCCCTCACCCACACCTTCGCCAACTTCTTAAATCGCTCACGACAGGACAGGCGCTTCAAAGCCGAAATGCTTGGCTGTGCCCACTCTGCTACTAGTCGAGTCCCCAGCACACACTAGAACCTGCACGGACCGCAGGGAGCTGGCTGAGACAGACGAAGGGAGAGCAGCAGGCCAGAGGTGAGGACGGCGGCCAGGAATGGTGGCCCTCAAAGGCCACTGATGCTAAGACAGGTGAGGAGTCAGGGGCGTGCTTGGCACCGGACTGCAGGGTGTGACAGCAGATGGACCAGCCGTGCGAGTGTGACGTGAGTGGGTGGTGCTGAGGCGGAAGGAATCGAGTCTAGACCTGCTCTGGAGGCAGAGCCGGCAGGACCTCCTGAGGGTGGAGGAGGCAAGGTCATCCTTGGCCCTCTTCCTCCCTCTCCCAGGGACCCTGTGTCACTCCTTTCTTACGGGAGCAGGAGGCAGCGGTCAGACTTCAGGGTCAGTCCCGAGTGAGTGAGTCCAGGCTCTGGGCTCCCTGGGCCCCGGCTGAACCTCCTGTGGGCAGGGACGGGCTCACACTCAGGCTGCTGCCCAGCCAGGGCCCGGCACAGGGAGCAGTTGCCCAATGCAGCCTTTACAGCGCTAGCTGGTGTTCCGGCTTCTCTGTGGCCAGGCCAAGCGCCTGGCTACGCCTGCACCATCCCTCCCGGCGCCCAGCGCACAGCTGCTGCGCCCAGGCGAGCGGAGGGTCTCCCACCGCCTCTGCTAATGGCAAAGCGTCCTTCCAAATGCTGCTTAACCCACGGGGCATAGGTCGGCTGGAGAGGTGGAAACTACCGAGGGTGTGTGCCAGGCAAAATGTTTTTTAAAAAACTGACTCTGTAGTCACTAGACAGAGCATCCATTTGCCACCCACAGGCCCTCCCATCAGGAATGGCCCTGGCCACGCCTGTCGCTCCCCCTGGGGCACAGCAGGACCTTTCCCGGCCTTCCCGTCGAACAGCTTGTGCTCGTCCCTCAAGTGTCGGCCTCCTCCAAGAACCTGACTCACCCGGCCCAGGGGCCGACGTTCCCACGGAGTTTAAACCCACAGATGCAACGGCGACCACCCCTGCGTGGCTCCTGTGTGCAGTCAAGAGCCGCACTGTAAGGTCCCTCACTGCACCCTGCTGCCTGAGTCACACCTGCTCCACGGCACCCAGACCTACCGTTCCTGCCCGTTCACAGGCCCGGGAAGGCACCCGGGACACGTGCTGGTCTGTGCACAGCAACACCGGGACCTCAGGCCGCGGCCGCCACACGGAGAACAGCGGAG
This sequence comes from Ia io, assembly GCA_025583905.1. NCBI lineage: Eukaryota > Metazoa > Chordata > Mammalia > Chiroptera > Vespertilionidae > Ia > Ia io. The sequence goes on from JAJQQW010000015.1 coordinate 1,740,208, forward strand.
GGCAGAGGGTGCGTGGTGGCCGCCTGGACAGCACAGGCCCACACGCGTGTCTGCCCCCGGGCGCCCCATTCCCCGCTGAAGTGTCAGCTGCTTCCGTTTGTGCAGTCAGAGCCGACTGCCCCCCAGGATGGCGGCTGCCACAGGGGAGCGGGGGGACCCACCGGGGCGGGGGACGCTGACAGCCAGGGAACTGGGGCCTCCGCCAGACCACCGCGCCTCTGCTGGGCGCACAGACCAGGGGCCGCTGCTCTGGCTGCCTCGCCTCTAAGGGGCCGAGCGGCTGCGGGCGGTCACCCCGCGGCCAGCAGGAGAAGAGGGAGAGGAGGGCGGGGGCCTCTGAGCGGCCGGTGACTGCGCGGGGAGGCTCACCGCCCCCCGCGCCCGAAGCGGGCTCCCCTCCAGCTGGGAAAACGCACCCCGGGCGGAGGCCCGTCACCGCCCAGGAGCGCAGGCGAGAGGGTCCGCGCGCTGCCCGCCGGCCGGGGTCCCAGCCACGCGGCTGCGCACTGCGAGCCGCTGCGGAGGCCGCCTTCCCGCTCGCGACCGCCGGTGCGCCCGGGCCCAGCTCCCACCTCGCTCCCGCGCGGCCTCCCGCCGCCAGGGAAGCGGCGAGACGGCCCGCCCGGGGCCTTCCCCATCCGGGGCCCGCGAGGCCGGGGCCTCTCATACGGGGTACAGACTTCGAGTTCCGGATGCTGCCGTCGGGGAGCCCGCCGGGGCGCGGGAGCCCCCTCCATCCGGGGACCACCCAGGCACGGGGGCTCCTCATCCCGGCGCGCCCCCGCCTGCGGCCGGCTGGCTCGCCGGGAGCGCGGGACCCGCACGGCCGCCCGCGCCCGAGGGGAGAGCCCGCCGCCGCCCCGGAGGCTCACCGGCCCGCGTTGCGTGCTGACGGTGGTCGCCATGGTGCTCCGCCGGCCGCGCCTCGCCCGCCGGGAACCGACACGCCGGCGATCTTCCCTCCGGAGCCTGCGTCGCCGCCAACGGTAGTCCCAGCGAAGCCGCCGCCGCCAGTCAGCTGACGGCCGCCCCGCCCCCGCGCCGCGCACTGCGCAGGCGCCGCCCCGCCCCGCCCCTTCCGGCGCCGCGCGCGCACCTCCGCGCGCTCCCGGCCGGCGCCTGCGCAGTCGCTCCCCCGCCGCCGCCTGCTGCGTGGCTCCCGAGCGGACTGCCTGGTCCCGGGCCCCGCCTGAGCCGGTCACTCGGCCGGGGAGCCCGGCCCCCTGGACCCCAGGGCGGGACAGTGTAGCCGCAGAACCAGCTCGCAGTGGCCCTGCGCTGTTTGGACCGAGACACCGAGTTGCTTTTCGGAGACAAGAACCAAAACTCCAAGTGATGCGCCGGAAGCAGCGCCTAGGGGAGACCTTTGACCTCTAGCTGCACTCGGGCCCAAGTGTGCCCGGCCCTTCCCGCAAAGGCCACACGCAAAGGGAGCTCGACCTCGGAAACCCCACGGGGAGGGCGGGAGCGTGTCCGCTGTGCAGCGGGTCCGTGCTGAAGGCCCGCCCGCTACCCGCGCCCGCCGGCCCCAGCCCTGGTCACGCAGCGTTAAAGGAACCGCTGTTGGAAACAACCCCATGTCGTGGTGGGCGGCAGTTGGGCCGATGGGCAGGCACAGAAGGTCGCCAGGGTGGAAGCCCCAGGGGCCTAGCAAGGGGCCGTCAGCGGTAGGGTGGGACCTCGCCCAGGGTGACGTTTCATCGCTGGCCATGCCCTGCGGTTGGGACCCCCAGACCTCTGCTCCCCAGGATAGCACCTGGGCCTCAGTTGTATTTGAGCTCCAGGCCCAGATCAGCAACAAACCTGCCGCAGCTGAGGTCCGAGGTCAGGGCCGGCTGCCTGGCATGATGCCCCTGCCCTGGTGCCCAGTCCATCAGGAGACCACAGCCCTGAGGGGCACACCTGGAGCTGCTGCTCTACGGAGCTCCTCCCCTGGGGCCGCCCTGCATCTCCGCCTTAACGCCCTGGGGTGGAGGACCCCTGCCTCCCTCCGGGAGCAGCCCGGGCCTTCCCCTCGGCCGCCCCTGCCTGCCCCAGGCCTTCCCCTCGGCCGGCCCCTGCCTGCCCCAGGCCTTCCCCTCGGCCGCCCCTGCCTGCCCCGGGCCTTCCCCTCGGCCGCCCCTGCCTGCCCCGGGCCTTCCCCTCGGCCGCCCCTGCCTGCCCCAGGCCTTCCCCTCGGCCGCCCCTGCCTGCCCCGGGCCTTCCCCTCGGCCGCCCCTGCCTGCCCCGGGCCTTCCCCTCGGCCGCCCCTGCCTGCCCCGGGCCTTCCCCTCGGCCGCCCCTGCCTGCCCCAGGCCTTCCCCTCGGCCGCCCCTGCCTGCCCCGGGCCTTCCCCTCGGCCGCCCCTGCCTGCCCCAGGCCTTCCCCTCGGCCGCCCCTGCCTGCCCCGGGCACCTTACCTTCGGCTTTCTCTATCCCAAGCTCCGAGGGCCTTTTTCGTTACCTATGCAACTTGTTTCCTCAGCCCGTTTCTTCCAGGAGTTACTTCTCCCGCCTCTGATTTATCGAACAAATGTTCTCTTGCCGTTTGGGTTTTGGCTCTGAATTCTCTCCCAGCCAGAGCCCCAGCAGCAAGGCCGCTGAACCCAGGTTTGGGCTGACCCCACCGTCCGACTCCTGGTGCCATTCCCACCCCCTCAGCCATGGTGTCCCTTCCTATGTGCTTCAGGCGTCCAGCCCTGAAAGGGAACAGCAGTCCTCAGACTGAGGGTGGGCTTTCCCAGAAGCCCCCCGGGACCGAGATCCACTGGCTGGGAGGGGTGGCCTGGGTCTGGGGCCAGCAGCTATCACGCTCTGGACACGGGAACCCCGGCCCCACCAAGGACCGCTGGTCATGGGACAACGGTAAGGTGACCAGATTTTAACATTGGTAAAGCGGGACACCACTGACCCGGGGCGGGGGTGTCTTTTTTTTTAAATATATTTTATTGATTTTTTACAGAGAGGAAGAGAGAGGGATAGAGAGTTAGAAACATCGGTGAGAGAGAAACATCGATCAGCTGCCTCCTTGCACACCCCCCACTGGGGATGTGCCCGCAACCAAGGTACATGACCTTGTCCGGAATCGAACCCGGGACCCTTGAGTCCGCAGGCCGAGGCTCTATCCACTGAGCCAAACCTGTTTCGGCCCCGGGGGGCGGGTTCTGGATCAAAAATTTGGTCTATATTGTAATCGGTTTTGGTTTTTTTAATAAAGGGAAATTCACTTCTTAGATCATTGTTGAATTTGCATCCTCTTTTCTTACTCATTATGTTAAAAATCTAAGAAAAATAATTTAAAATTATAATATACATATTGCTTAAAAACACAGTAAGTAGCCGAAACCGGTTTGGCTCAGTGGATAGAGCATCGGCCTGCGGACTCAAGGGTCCCAGGTTCTCAAGGGGGTACCTTGGTTTCCGGTAGGGGATGTGCAAGAGGCAGCTTCGATGTTTCTCTCTCATCGATGTTTCTAACTCTCTATCCCTCTCCCTTCCTCTCTGTAAAAAATCAATAAAATATATTTTTTTAAAAAAAACAAAAACACAGTAAGTAGGTACATAATTACATGAACATATTTTATTGTTAGTTTATAAATTAAATTAATTTGATTGTTATAAAGTAACTATATTTTATTTTTTTTATTTTTTAAATATGTTTTATTGATATTTTACAGAGAGGAAGGGAGAGGGATAATAGAAACATCAATGAGAGAGTCGACCAGCTTTATCTACTGGGGATGTGCCCACAACCAATGTACATGCCCTTGACCAGAATCGAACCTGGGACCTTTCAGTCTGCAGACCTATGCTCTATCCACTGAGCCAAACCGGTTTCGGCTAAAGTAACTATATTTTAAAAATTATTTTACTCCTATATTTCTTTCTAAATAATAACAATACTAACTTGTATTATTTTTCCTCTGAATTTGCCGTAACGTAAGTCGTAAGTGTCACTTTCAAGGCCGGCGCTAGTCTTTTTGCCGCCACTATAAAATATAAATAATACGAGTACTGTCTGCTAAATTCAAGAAAATTTATGTATTTATGAAATAAATAAATAAATTGCTTACCTAAATGATCTGAATAGCTGATTTGTAATGACATCACTTGTTTATCTAGCTTACTAGCACGCAGTACGATGTGTATCGTCTGAGAGACAGTTACAAAATGTTTGCGTCGTTGCCAATCCCAAAAAATGCCATTGTTCATTAAGTCCAAACAATGGTGGTCGAATTCTAACTGATCAACAATGCGAACTTTGATAAGCAGTTCTCGATAATCAGTTCTCAACAATTATTTGTTATTATTGAAGTTTAACATTATAAAATTAACAAAAATAATATAAAACTCATATCCTGGCTAAATAGCCACATGGCCGCCGGAAAACCATATATTCCCTTCTCGTTCTCCCGCCGTTCCCTAGCTTGTCGTGCATTCTTTCCAAAAATCGGGACTTTTTTAAAACGCTGCGGGACGCGGGAAAAATTGTTAAAAATCGGGACTGTCCCGCCAAAAGCGGGACGTCTGGTCACCTTAGACAACAGGCCACTAAGCTGGGCCAAGGGCAGCGCCAGTGTCTCGGGGGGAAGTTCTCTACGTTGGAGTCACGCGGGAGCAGAGCGGCGGGGCCTGATCGCAGCCACAGGTGCACGCCTCCTGGAGGCGGGAGATGGCGGGTTGAGAGGCCGGAGGAGCACTGAACAGACAGCATCAGGCCGATGGTTACCTTAGGCCCTTGATTTACCCCAAAGTCACCTGGGAGAGGAGCACTTACATTTAAAATTTTGAAAAAGCTAGGAGTCATAAAGGAGAGAGGCGTGTGGGCGGGGCACTGGCACGGGCATGGGCAGATGGTGTCCCGGTAGGAGGAAGGTCACCAGCACGGCGATGCCACTAGGCCGACTGCCTCCTGGAGCAGGGGTCGAAGGTTAGCCGCCTACAGCGCTTCATACACAGAACGCAGGCTGCGACTTCCCACTCAGTGTCCCTGCGGAGGCCTGTGTGATCCTCACAGACTCCTCCGTCCACACTGGTCCCACGTTCCCCTTTTCCGCTGCCAGGCACCTCGGCGTGTCTGCCCAGGGCTGCTGGGGAGAAGGGGCTCCTTCGCGGTCTCCATCAGAGACGGCAGGGGCGAAGGCCTGCCCTCCGAGGGGCCTGCTGGTCTCCTGTTGAACATACATGGAAGCGGCTTCACAGAACATCGAAGTCAGACAAGGCCGCTGGCCACGATGCTCCGGCACAAAACCCACGGCCAGTCTGTCACCGTGTGCGAACACAGGCAAAACATGACCCTGTGCCCGGCCGGTGTGGCTCAGGGGCTGAGCATCGGCCTATGAACCATGTCGGTCACAGTTTGATTCCCGGTCAGGGCACAGGCCCGGGTTGCCGGCTCAATCCCCAGTGTGGGGCATGCAGGAGGCAGCAGATCCATGATTCTCTCTCATCATTGATGTTTCTCTCTCCCTCTCCCTTCCCCTCTGAAATCATTTTTTTTAAATGAGCCAACCTGTTAAGGCTGCCAATGGTTCAGAGCAGGGTGGCTCCGGGTCACCTCTATCCCTTCCTGCTTGAACGTTCTAGGGTTCCAAGCTTGCATTTTGCTCCTCTGCCTGTGCTATTCCCATCGTCATCGCTTCTTGTGGCTTCCCGATTCCAAACCCGAGTTGCTTGTGCCCGATGTGGGGAGGCTGGGGTGGCGCCTACAGCTGCCAGCGCACAGGGGGAGGTACTGTCACACAAAAGGGGCGCCCGCACAGGAGGCCTCACACGCCCTTCCCCTAGCCCCACCCTCGTGCTTGAACACTTTCTCCGCCAGGTCAGACACAGAGAAGACGGAAAAGGGGCCTCGTCCTTCCCCGTCCATGTGCGATCTCTGACTCTCGCTTTCCAATGGGAATCCGGGTGCCTAAGGTACTAAGTTGGGGACTCCTATGCAGTCTGTGCAGCCTCCTCTTCTGCCTCCTCCTCCCCCCAAGGAATGGCTGATTGGCTTGGAAAAGATGGTCTTTGATGAAAGAGGGAACCCCAAAGTTCTTGACCAGCTGTGCAAGATGACAAAGGGCATTCAAGATCCTAGACCAGCGGTCAGCAAGCTTTGTCTGTAGCAGCCAGAGAGAGAACGGCTGATGGTCTCTGTTGAAACTCCAAGTCTCAACTCATAGTGTGACAGCGTCCTAGGCGATAGGTACTGTCGAGAGTGGCTACAGTGTTTGGACAAGTTCAAGCCTCGGACTAATGAGAAGGCACGGTCCTCTTGTGGCAAAGCCACGTGCAGGTCCCAGCGTGGAGGGCAAAGCCCTCCCAGCACAATTATAGCCAAAGGCCATGGCTGTAAGCTTGACCTGATGGTCCGAACCTGTGGTCCCAGGTGGCTGAGTGATATGGGCTGCAGGCGGTGCAGCAAGTGCTGCCACAACAAAGCTTGATAGAGTTCAGGTGCATGGAATTGAGTAGATTCGAAACCCACGAGAACGTTGTAAACATCTCGACCACGCCCTTCCTTTGCCGAGTGGAATCCGGCTATAAAATAAAGACTCGGCTTGCAGGCTGTGGCGCTGTCTCTCCATCCATGAGCAGTGTCCCCCCAGCCCCAGCTTTCTTCTCGTTTGTCTGCTTTAATCCTTTACCGTGCACGCCCCCCCTCAGGTTCACCCCTGGCCGTACTGCATGATATACACAAATGGGTGTGGCTGTACCCTAATAAAATGTCCCATGTGGACCCTAACAGTGAGTTTGATATAATTGGCATGTTTATGGCTCCGAGGCATCCCTCAGACTCTCGGAGAGAGGCCAGGGCCGTGGCTGCCTGACTCGTCTCAGGGGTGACTCAGATGTGAGGTGAAAAGGGCCATGACAGAGGCCTGGTCTGAGACTGTGAGACCCGGACGGACACAGTTACCACCCCCCCCCCCCCCAACCCCGAGTGAGGAGGCGCCCTGGGGTGGGTTGCTGATAGGTGAATCGTTTGTTGGGCAGCAGATGGTGGAGAGGGACCTGTAGGCACAGGAATCGGGGGCTCTTCTCTCTGGGGTCTGGAGGTGAGTGACCTGAGACCTTCCCTCCCTCCGGCGGGGCTGGCGTCTCCCTACATGCTGCTTTAGCTGCGTCCCACGGAACAGAACGCGACCAGTTTTTGTCTCCATTCAGTTTAATCCTCGCCTGAGGACATTTTCCCATTGATTTTTAGAGAGAATGGAAAGGAGGGGAAGAGAGAGAGGGGAGCATCCATGTGACAGAGACACATCCATTGGTTGCCTCCCACATGCGCCCGGACCAGGGTCAGGGATGGAGCCCACAACCGAGGACCGGAATCGAACCCAGGACCCTTCAGTCCGCAGGTCGATACTCTATCCACCGAGCCAAACAGGCGCGGGCTCTCCATTCGGTTTAAGATACTGCTTAGTTTCCCCTGTGGTACATGGGTTATTTAATTTCCAAATATTTGAGGATGGGTTCCAGATACCTTTTTATTATTTTTTCTTTTTAATTAGTATTAACTTCTAACATAACCTCATTTTGGCCGGAGAACATAGTTTGTGCCATTTGCACGTCGTAGACTGTTTTCTGGCCCAGAATCCGGCCAATTTGGTGCCTGTTCCGTGGGCACTCCAGCAGCCTGCACGCTCATATTTGCATGCGGCTTCCCGTAAATGTCAGGCCCAGCAAGCTGTGCGCAGTCTCACACAAGCATCTTATTCCCCAGAGCTCTGTCTGTTCTGTGGATGTGGAGAGAGGGTGGTGGGGACCTCCCACCACAGGTGTGGTCCCTTCAGCTCCTGCCCCACGTATTCTGGGGCTCTGTTGCCTGCTGTACAAGCTTTTATTTTTATTTTATTTTTTAAAATATATTTTTATTGATTTCAGAGTCGGAGGGAGAGGGAGAGAGAGAAACATTAACAAGGAGAGAGGATCGTTGATCAGCTGCCTACGGCATGGCCCCCATAGGGATCAAACCTGCAACCCCGGCATGCGCCCTGACCGGGAATCGAACCGTGACCTCCTGGTTCATAGGTCGACGCTCAGCCCCTGAGCCACGCCGGCCGGGCCTGATGTCCAGCACCTGGAGAGCGGCTGCTTAACATGCCGCGTGGCTTGTGAAATGCGTGCAAGCTGCTCTGCGAACACCTCCCCATGTCTCCCTGCTGCTCAGCATCCCAGTGTATACCCGCGGGGTCTTATTACTCCCTGCTCCGCACAGGAATAATTGGCTGCCGGCCTGAGCTGCACAAACAACTAGACAGCCAGCACTCCCTGCGGGTCCGCGAGGAAGGCCCAGGCTCCCCGGGAGACCGCTGGGCCTCCCCCTCCCCCTCCCCGGGACCCCTCCCTTCCTCACGTTCACTGTCTGACGACGGCAAGTGGGTCTCCTTGTCGTGTGGCCTGCGCTGTCACGGGCGAGTTCGAGCGCCCTTCCTACGGCCGAGCTTTGGGCTCCCGTTCACACATGTTCATTCCCATGGGGCTGCCCTTTCTCCTGGGACCTGTGGGAGGGGTTGAGACACGGGAACCACTTGTTGGGGGTAGAAGCTGTGACTGGCACCCCTCACCTGCCTGCTACCTGCATCTCGCATGAGCAACAAGAGCGTGCACGCCATCGGGGTGCTGTGACCTGAATGAGATGACCCGTACAGGGCACTCAGAACAACGCTCAGCACCGACCCAGCACTCAGAAGTGCCACTCACCATCATTCCTCGGGCATCCCGAGGAACAGGCACCCAGAAAACCGGCCTGGGGCCCTGGGCACATTAGGGTGTCCCGTGAATACTGGGACCTGTGTGCCTTCTTCTGAGTTGAGACCTGGACACGGATCGAGCCCACAGCCCTGATCAGGAATTGAACCATGACCTCCTGGTTCATAGGTCGATGGTCAACCACTGACCCACGCCGGCCGGGCCCATCTACCTTTTTGATTTTATTTTCTAAAAAGGTAGTTTTCTAAAAATGTTTTTTATTGATTTCAGAGAGGAAGGGAGAGGGAGAGAGACAGAAACATCAATGGTGAGAGAGAATCGTTGATCGGCTGCCTCCTGCACACCCCACACTGGGGATTGACAGAGCCTGCAACCCAGGCATGTGCCCCCGACTGGAATCGAACCCGGGACCCCTCTGTCCTCAGCCCGACGCTCCACCCACTGAGTCACACCAGCTGGGCCCCTAGTCCATTCTTTTTTTTTTTTTAAAAAAGTGTTTCCTTTCTGAGTCATGGACCCATCAAGGCATCTTATCTTTTTTTGCTTTATTTTATTTTTTTAAATATGTTTCTTTATTGATTTCAGAAAGGAAGGGAGAGGGAGAGAGAGAGAGAAACATCAATGATGGGAGAGAATCATTGATTGGCTGCCTCCTGCACACCCCCTACTGGGGATCGAGCCCACAACCCAGGCATGTGCCCTTGGCTGGAATCGAACCTGGGACCTTTCAGTCCGCAGGCCAATGCTCTATCCACTGAGCCAAACTGGCTCCATTCTTAAGTGTGCCCATGTAACTGTCCAAATGTCTCTCGTGTCCACTAGCTTCTCTCCATCGTACCTGCTACCACCAGTTTGCCCCAACGGGCTGCGCTAGGCGCCTCTGGGGCCTCTTCCCAGCCATTCCCCGCACAGCCGCTAGAGGGCGCCCATTGCAATGCACACTCTGGTGTCTGCTTAACTTCCTCCAGCCACTTCCCATTTCTGCTTTTGTGGGTGTATATATTTTTATTAGTTTTGAAATGTATTCTCATTGTTGATAGTATCACAGCTATCTCCCGCCCCCTTCCCTCCCTAGGACTTCCCATTTCTTGAAAAATAAAAGCCAAGGTGCTTGCTGTGCTCTGTCGACCTCGACATGACCTCCCAGCCTCATGGCCACACGGCCCTTCCTCCAGATCCTCCATTTTTGTCCTATTAACCGTCTATCCCTGGCCCGTATCTGGCCTTCTCTGGATGGATGTGTGGGTGATGGGTGGATGGAAGGGTTGGTGGGTGAATGGAGGGTGGATGTGTGGGTGATGGGTGGATGGATGGATGGATGGATGGATGGATGGATGAATAGTGGCTGGAAGGGTTGGTGGGTGAATGGAGGGTGGATGTGTGGGTGATGGGTGGATGGATGATTAATGGATGGAAGGGTTGGTGGGTGAATGGAGGATAGACATGTGGGTAATGTGTGGATGGGGGTGGGGGATGGATGGGATGGATGGGGGATGGGATGGGATGGATGGGGTGGGGGATGGGTGGGATGTGGGGGGGGACGGGTGGGTGGGGTGGGTGGGAGATGGGGTGGGGTGGATGGGGGATGGGGTGGGGGGATGGGGGATGGGGGGGATGGGGGGGGGATGGGTGGGATGTGGGGGATGAGGGGGATGGGGGATGGGTGGGTGGGGATGGATGGGGATGGGGGGGGGGGGATGGGTGGGGGATGAGGGGGGGGGATGGGTGGGGTGGATGGGGGGGGGATGGGGGGGATGGGGGGGGGGTGGGGTGGGGTGGGGGATGGGTGGGGGATGGGGTGGGGGATGGGTGGGGGATGGGGTGGGGGGGGATGGGTGGGGGATGGGGGGGATGGGTGGGTGGGGGGATGGGGGGATGGGTGGGGGATGGGGGGGATGGGGGGGGGATGGGGTGGGGGGGGGTGGGGGGTGGGGGGGGGGGGGGGGGTGGGGTGGGGGGGGGGGGGGGGGGGGGGGGTGGGGTGGGGGGGGGGGGGGGATGGGGGGGGGGGGGGGTGGGGGGGATGGGTGGGGGGGGGGGGGGGGTGGGGGGTGGGGGGGATGGGGTGGGGGGGGGGGGGGGGGGGGGGGGGGGGGATGGGGGGGGGGGGGGGGGGGGGGGGGGGGGGGGGGGGGGGGGGGATGGGGGGGGGTGGGATGGGGGGGGGGGTGGGGGATGGGTGGGATGGGGGGGGGGGTGGGGGGTGGGTGGGGGGATGGGGGGGGTGGGTGGGGGGGGGATGGGGTGGGGGATGGGTGGGGGTGGGGGGGGGGGATGGGGGGATGGGGGGGGGGGATGGGTGGGGGGGGGGGGGGGGGACGGGTGGGTGGGGGGGGGGATGGGTGGGGGGGGGGTGATGGGGGGGGGGGGTGGGGGGATGGGGGGGGGATGGGGGGGTGGGGGGGGTGGGATGGGGGGGGGGGTGGGGGATGGGGGGGGGATGGGGTGGGGGGGATGGGGGGGTGGGGGGGGGTGGGGGGGATGGGGGGGGGGGGGGGGTGGGGGATGGGGTGGGGGATGGGTGGGGGGGATGGGGTGGGGGATGGGTGGGGGATGGGGGGACGGGTGGGTGGGGTGGGAGGACAGGCAGCCGCGGGGGGGGGGGCCCCCGTGCGGGAGCCCTCGGGCCCGGCCCAGGCGCTGCCCCCGCCTGGCGGCCCCTCCTCGGGGCGCAGGGCTGGGGGTCCCGGACCGAGGTCGCGGAGGGCCGGCCGCGAGGGCCCGCGGCTGCGGGGGGCGGGGGGCGGGGCCCCGAGTGGCCGGGCGGCGCCTTCCCGGGACCCGGATGCGGCCCCGCCCCCGCCCCCGCCGCGGAACCGGAAGCGGAGCGGCGCCCGGGAGAGACGGCGCGTCGGGAGCGGGACCTGCGGCCGGACCGGGCCCTCGCGGTGAGCGACGCGGCCTCCGCCGGGCGGGCGGGCGCCGGGTCCCCCCTGCGCGCCCCGAAAGGGAAGGAAGCTGCGGCCGCCGAGGTCCCGCCGCTCTTCCGCTCGCGGTTTCGGGGCGGGGGGGGCGGGCGAGGCTTCCCCGACCGGGGGGGGGGGGGGGGGGGGGGAGGGGGAGGGGCGGACCGGGCGGACCGGGCGGACCGGGCGGAGGCGTTTGCAGCCGGAGGGGCCGGGGCGGACCGGGCGGACCGGGCGGACCGGGCCGAGGCGTTTGCAGCGGGTCAGTGAGACGCAGCGACAGGCGCCGGGAGCGGCCCGGCCCGGGGGGGGGGCGCCGGGAAGGCGCTGGCGCGTTTTCTCGGTTCCGGTTCCGGTCGCCTCCGCACCCGCGGGCGCTCCTGTGGCCGGAGCGGCTCGGGCGCTCCCTCCTGGCGCCCGACGAGGCGGCCTCGGGGGTCGCACTCGCTCGCCCCGCGCGTCCCGGGCGCCGCACCGACGGGGCCCGGGCTCCCCGTCCGGTCCGGCCGCTCCCGCGGGGTCCGCAGTGAGGCCCCGGCGCCGCAGCCGCCGTCCAGCCTGGGAGCCCCCGCGGCCGCGGCCCCGCGAGCAGAGCGCCGCCCCGGGACCCACTGGGAAGGCTGGGCGGTTGGGGGGCGTCTTGAGAACCCCTTTCACACACCGGTTGGTTTCGGGGCGGAAACGAACGGCAGTGCCGCCGGTCGTGCTGCGCGGACCCGGGCCGGGCGCGCCTTGGCCCATGGGACGCTGCTCTAACCCAGGAGCCGGCCGGCGCCGGCACAGGCTCCAGGGCCCAACAGGATTCGGACCTTGGGTCCCCGCCACGGGTAGTTGCTCACAAAGAGGCCGAGCGAGCGGGTGAGCTGGAGTCGCAGTTCCCAGGGTCCTGGGGCGCCTGGAGTCCCTCAGGGGCTGCTCCCTGTGGCCAGGTGTCCCCTGTGGCCAGGTGTCTCCTGTGGCCAGGTGTCCCCTGTGGCCTGGAGTCCCTCAGGGGGCTGCTCCCTGTGGCCAGGTGTCCCCTGTGGCCAGGTGTCCCCTGTGGCCTGGAGTCCCTCAGGGGCTGCTCCCTGTGGCCAGGTGTCCCCTGTGGCCAGGTGTCCCAGGTGTCCCCTGTGGCCTGGTGTCCTCTGTGGAGGTGTCCCCTGTGGCCAGGTGTCCCCTGTGGCCAGTCCCTCAGGGGCTGCTCCCTGTGGCCAGGTGTCCCCTGTGGCCTGGTGTCCTCTGTGGCCAGGTGTCCCCTGTGGCCAGGTGTCTCCTGTGGCCAGGTGTCCCCTGTGGCCAGGTGTCCCCTGTGGCCTGGAGTCCCTCAGGGGCTGCTCCCTGTGGCCAGGTGTCCCCTGTGGCCAGGTGTCCCCTGTGGCCAGGTGTCCCCTGTGGCCTGGTGTCCTCTGTGGCCAGGTGTCCCCTGTGGCCAGGTGTCCTCTGTGGCCAGGTGTCCCCTGTGGCCTGGAGTCCCTCAGGGGCTGCTCCCTGTGGCCAGGTGTCCCCTGTGGCCAGGTGTCCCCTGTGGCCTGGTGTCCCTCAGGGGGCTGCTCCCTGTGGCCAGGTGTCCCCTGTGGCCAGGTGTCCCCTGTGGCCAGGTGTCCCCTGTGGCCTGGAGTCCCTCAGGGGCTGCTCCCTGTGGCCAGGTGTCCCCTGTGGCCAGGTGTCCCCTGTGGCCAGGTGTCCCCTGTGGCCTGGTGTCCTCTGTGGCCAGGTGTCCCCTGTGGCCAGGTGTCCTCTGTGGCCAGGTGTCCCCTGTGGCCTGGAGTCCCTCAGGGGCTGCTCCCTGTGGCCAGGTGTCCCCTGTGGCCTGGAGTCCCTCAGGGGGCTGCTCCCTGTGGCCAGGTGTCCCCTGTGGCCTGGAGTCCCTCAGGGGCTGCTCCCTGTGGCCAGGTGTCCCCTGTGGCCAGGTGTCCCCTGTGGCCAGGTGTCCCCTGTGGCCAGGTGTCTCCTGTGGCCAGGTGTCCCCTGTGGCCTGGAGTCCCTCAGGGGCTGCTCCCTGTGGCCAGGTGTCCCCTGTGGCCAGGTGTCCCCTGTGGCCAGGTGTCTCCTGTGGCCAGGTGTCCCCTGTGGGTCCCTCAGGGGGCTGTCCCTGTGGCCAGGTGTCCCCTGTGGCCAGGTGTCCCCTGTGGCCAGGTGTCCCCTGTGGCCTGGTGTCCCTCAGGGGGCTGCTCCCTGTGGCCAGGTGTCCCCTGTGGCCAGGTGTCCCCTGTGGCCAGGTGTCCCTGTGGCCTGGAGTCCCTCAGGGGGCTGCTCCCTGTGGCCAGGTGTCCCCTGTGGCCAGGTGTCCCCTGTGGCCAGGTGTCCTCTGTGGCCTGGAGTCCCTCAGGGGCTGCTCCCTGTGGCCAGGTGTCCCCTGTGGCCTGGTGTCCCTCAGGGGGCTGCTCCCTGTGGCCAGGTGTCCCCTGTGGCCAGGTGTCCCCTGTGGCCAGGTGTCCCCTGTGGCCTGGAGTCCCTCAGGGGGCTGCTCCCTGTGGCCAGGTGTCCCCTGTGGCCAGGTGTCCCCTGTGGCCAGGTGTCCTCTGTGGCCTGGAGTCCCTCAGGGGCGGCTCCCTGTGGCCAGGTGTCCTCTGTGGCCTGGAGTCCCTCAGGGGGCTGCTCCCTGTGGCCAGGTGTCCCCTGTGGCCAGGTGTCCTCTGTGGCCTGGAGTCCCTCAGGTGCTGCTCCCTGTGGCCAGGTGTCCCCTGTGGCCAGGTGTCCCCTGTGGCCAGGTGTCCCCTGTGGCCAGGTGCTGCTTGTAGGACTGCGGGCAGCTTCACTCATACTTGCACCCCCTTAATTTGTGCCTGTGCCAGTGCCAGGACGGTGTGCCATTCATGGGTTAACGGTGGGCGAGGTACTCTTTTTGAACTGCTTTTAGGTAGTAACCTGATCGAGATAGAATTCCATACCACAGACTCCCCCACTTAGAGGGTCCAATGCACTAGTGTTTCCCCTAAGTCACAGAGTTGTCCAAGCATCCCCACAATCCATTCTAGGTCCATTTCATCACCTCGGACAGAAACCTGGGGACAAGCGCACCCCCACTTTCCCAACATGAGGCGAATCTACCTTTTGTCCTGCAGGCTCCCCAGTTCTGAACGTTTCATAGCAGTGGGGCTGTGTAACACGGGGCCTCTTGTGTTTGGCTTCGCTCACGTGTGTGTTTTCAAGTCATCCATGTTGTAGCGTGTGTCAGGATGTCACTGCTTTCTGTTGCCAAATAACACTCCGTTGTGTGCGCGGAGCACGCGCCGTGTCTTACATAACCCGCCGTTGGGGTTGTTTTCACTGTGGCCGGTGAGTCCTGGGCGCGAGCATTCCTGGGCACGGCGCGTGGACGGCAGTTGCATTCCTCTTGGGTGTCCGTCCAGGGTCGGGTAGTAACTCCACGTTTAAACTTTTGAGGAACTGCCAACCTGTTTTATTTCCCATTCCCAGCAGCAATACGCGGGCTTCTCATTTATGCACACCTTACCAAACTTGTCTGCTTTCTTTTTATTTTTTAAGATGTATTTTTATGGATTTCAGAGAGGGAGGGAGAAGAGAGAGAAACATCCATGACGAGAGAGAACCATCAATCGGCTGCTTCCTGAATGCCCACCCGGGCCTGTGCCGTGACGGGAACTGTGACCTCCGGGTCCACGGGTCCACGGGTCGATGCTCAGCCCCTGAGCACAGCACTGGCTCCTCCCTCGGGTTCAGGCGTGGACTGTGGTGGTGATCTGCGTTTCCTTGGTGGTTAGTGACACTAAGTGTGTCTAGGAGCTTATTGTC
The DNA here is from genome assembly GCA_025583905.1 of Ia io. Classification (NCBI taxonomy): domain Eukaryota; kingdom Metazoa; phylum Chordata; class Mammalia; order Chiroptera; family Vespertilionidae; genus Ia; species Ia io. The sequence goes on from JAJQQW010000015.1 coordinate 1,755,528, forward strand.
CATCGCAGTAGCGTCGGGGAAACGCCTGTTTGGGACCCGTAAGACGTGGCTCATGGTCCTTTTTGTTGCTGAGGTGTAAGGTCTGTGTGTCTCGGCACTCGGTCTTCCCACTCGGCGGCTTCCCTCGCCTCCTTGGCACTTCCTTTGAAGCGCTCAGTCCCACGCTGTGTCCACGTTTTCCTCTTCCCTCTCGGACCTGTTGCCCAAGTGAAGGTCGTGGAGACCTGTGCCTTTGTTTTCCTGTGAGTAAGAGCGGGATAGTCGGAGCTCAGACAGTTGGCTACACGTTTGAGTGAGTTGTGTGGGGGGTGCGGGGGGGGCATGATCTTTGGATCCAAGGAGCACCCAGGGTTCCCATCTTTCTAGCAGCTATTTTTGTGCTTTTATTTTAAGTTGAGAGTGTTGAGAAGGTAATGAACTGTGGTAGAACTGAGCCTGTCACCGGTGGCTCCTGGGTAATGGGTAGATGCTGGCCATGGCAGCGGTCGCTGCAGTGCCAGGGGCGGACAGAGCCGCCCACACAAGTTGGGGTCTCTAGAGGGGGCTGGGGAGGAAGAGGCAGGAAATGGAGTGTGGGGATGGCCAGTTCACGACCAGCTGCCTGAGACTGGCTCGTTCCTGGGCCGGGGTTTTTCACGCACCTGCTCCGTGCTGCCCAGCAGTGCGGTGTGCGTGGGGGCGTGGGGAGTCGGAGCCTTGGTCTCGGCGCAGTAACCAGATCCGGCATGGGGTGCAGCCAGCTCTCTCTGCGCCGAGTCGCCCACTGTTGCATCCCCGGAGCAGTCATGCCTCCGGGTGTCTCCTGGCCACGAATGATCCCTTCAGGAGCGCCTTCTTCCGTCACGGTCCCCTAAGCTCGAAGCGATGGAGGTGTGCTGTCAGGGTTGGGTGAACGGAGCGTGGACGACCCCTGGGTGATAGCAGGCGCCGGGTGCTGGCCGGGGAGGCGGTCGTGTGGGTTTGCGGGAAGCTCAGTCACAGCTTTGCAAGCCTCTTCCTTAGTTTCTCAGGGAGCTCGCTGGTGAGGAAATGCAGGTCTCGTCGAACCGTGGGAAACCTCGCTGTGGGGTGCCAGAGGGGTTGGCCGGAGCGCCTGCGCCAGAGAGACACCCTTCTCCCGTAACCTCTCCACAGGAGGTCTCCTCGCCGGATGCCCAGGAACTGCTCACCGGATCCCTGCTGTTCCACACAGTTCTCTGAGCAGCCGTCCGTCTTCCCTGGGAAGAAAGGTGTGTGCTTGAGCACAGTCACTGCCGGCCCCTGGGCGGGGGCGGGGAGGGGGGGGCACCATGTCCAGGACGTGTTCTCCCTCTGGGTTCGCAGAGGTCGGACAATCCTTTTCCAGAATTCCCTTGTTTAACAAAGAAAGTTAAGTTCCCAGTGAGGCCCCTGGTTAGAAAGGGAGGGGATTGCAGGGTGGTGGGGAGAGGAGGAGGAGCCGAGCTGCCTCTTCCCCGCCCCCTCCCCGCCCCCTGGAAGGCGTGGAGCCCGAGGCCTGACCTCCAGCCCTGCTCACCTGCCCCCGGGAGGCTGCTTCCAGGGAGACGGAAGGCCGGGCCCTGCTCCTGGGCCTGGCGGGTCTGAAAAGCCTGAGGCAGAGCCGTCTGCTCTCCCCTTTGCCTCGGGGCAGCGGCCTCCTGCTTCTCGGCAGAGACTGTGGCCCTTGGGTCTGACCGCGTCCTCAGCGGTTGGAATCGCGGGTAGGAGCCTTCGGCCGCAGGTGCGCGCCCCTGGGGACAGATACAGCGGGCAAACCGTGGCCCTCGGCAGCTGCTGCTTCACTTTTTAACTTTTACTTCTTTTAACGTGTTTGTATTGATTTCAGAGAGGAAGGGAGAGGGAGAGCGAGATGGAAATATCAGTGATGAGGGAGCATCACGGATCGGTTGCCTCCTGCATGCCCCACGTTGGGGATCGAGCCCGCACCCGGGGCATGTGCCCTGACCGGGAATCGAGCCGTGACCTCCTGACTCATAGGTCAACGCTCAACCACCGAAATCACGCCAGCCGGGCCAGATCTGGATTTCTGATGAAGGAAGGAAGTGCACACGTGGCTTTTATTTTCCAGAAAGGTTTCTCACTTGGTCTGAAGCCAGACCATTTCTGGAATGTTCCGATGCCGCAGGACAGCCGTGGTGGCCGTGGTCATGCCTTTTGTGTCATTCCATTGCCACTCAGTCGTTCAGGCGCAGGGATGACGAGGGCCCTCTGGTCCTAGTGCTCCCAGCCCTCCGGTGCGTTAGGGCCACGTTAGGGCCGCGGTGCTGGGCAGAGCGCACTGTGGCCTCCGCCGCTCCCGGGCCCTGACCCGCTCTGCCCTGCAGATGTGGAAGGCTTCAGCGGGCCACGCCGTGTCCCTCTGCCAGGACGACGGCGGTGCCGACGACTGGGAAACCGACCCCGATTTCGAGGTGAGTCCCCGCTGCACCCCGTTTTCCTGTTCCTGAGAGGGGCTCCTGAGGCTTTGGTTCGGGAGCTTCTTGGTCTGTCTGTCTGAGAGCGAGGCCCTGGGGTTCACGCGTCACTCTTCCTTTCAGAACGACGTCAGTGAGAAGGAGCAGAGATGGGGCGCCAAGACCGTGCAGGGGTCCGGGCACCAGGAGCACATCAAGTAAGAGCCTTCCTTAGTGTGGGCATGACGCGGGCCTGCAGGATGTCGGGGTGAAGGGGGCCCTGCAGGATGTCGGGGTGAAGGGGGCCCTGCAGGATGTCGGGGTGAAGGGGCCCTGCAGGATGTCGGGGTGAAGGGGGCCTGCAGGACTTTGGGATGAAGCGGGGCCTGCAGGATGTCGGGGTGAAGGGGGCCATGCAGGATTCGGGGTGAAGGGGCCCTGCAGGTGAAGTGTAGTCACCTTGCTGATGGACTGAGGGTGCCTTCGGACGTTAGAAATGTGAGATGTGATGTGTGTATCTGTGCACATGGGCACACACATGTACACACACGTCTCTGGAGCCCATGTGTCACGTGTGGCTTTTGTCGGGACACACGCTAACCTGGCTCGGCCGAGCGCAGGTTTCCAACCCAGGAGAGGCTTTGGATCCCGAGACCTGAAGCACCGTCGCCCTGATTTTACCAGTTTCACTCTTTTGTCCTTGGGCGTCGGGTCCGAGGGCAGAATCCGAGCCTGGGTGCTGGTGAGCCGCTCAGCGCAGGGAGCGAGGTGCCCTTGCTTCTGGCGGCCCCGCCTGACTGCCGCTCTGCGCGTGGTTCTCTTGTCGGGGTGCCGGTGGCCAAGCACACCCTGACTTCCACTGCGGCTGCGCTGGTTCAGGGGGGCCCTCCCTTCGCTGAGCATGGGTGCCATCTGGCCAGGCAACCCGCTCGGGTCATTGGAGGGAGAGCTGGCCTTGCTTGGCGGTGCCCTCGCAGCACGTCCCCCATGGGAGGAGTGTCCAGGCGGCTCTCAGACACGGTCCACTCCTGGACGCACGCCACCCTGGCCCGGAAGCCCCTTCACTGTGTCCAGGGCCGGGCAGGCGGGAGGCGCTGGGCCTGGGTGCTGACTCGGGGCTGGCGCAGTGTTGGGCCGCGGGCTGTGGGGTTAGGCTGAGTCCTGATTGGTTAAGTCGCCCGTCCTTGTCTCGTTCTGTCCCCAAGCGTGGAGGCGTGTTGGATTGGCTGGAACTCAGAGATCAGAGAGGACACGTGGGGCAGGGGGACAGCCCTCGGTGCGGGGCCTCCTGGGTTTTAGGAACGTTGCTGTGTCTTGGTCACCCTTGGACTGTTGTCCGGTGGGGGAGGTGGGGGAGGTGTGGGCGTGGTGTCCCCCGGGCAGATCGGCCCTCGGGGAGGTGGCTTCGCCTCTCGGGCCTCCTGGTGGGACAGCTGCTCCATCCCTGGCGTTTCGGTAACCAGTGGCTGTTAGACCGGAACCTCTGTAAGCCCTCGCTGTGCCTGCGGATGTGGGAAGCGCTGGGGTTGGGGGGCTGTCAGCTGTGTCCCTGAGCTCCCAGCAGGGCCCCAGGTCACCTGGGGGGAGTCTGACGGCTTCCTCCTCTGCCTGGCGACGCTCACAGCCGGTCTCCTGGCCGGTCTCATCAAGGCGAGGGCTCTGCTCGTGTGACAGGAGCGGGCACGTTTCAGGGCAGCCCCCCTCCTGGGACGCCGTGGTCCAGATCTGTCCCCCAGGAGGCCTTGCACGGGACTGGGAACGGCCCGGGCCCAGCAGGACCATAGGGAGGGCGGGTGGGGACCCCGGCCGCTGTCCGGCCGTGTGTCCGAGGAGGAAGCGTGCCCGCGGTCCGACCTCCCTCGCCCTGCCCGCAGCATCCACAAGCTGCGGGAGAACGTGTACCAGGAGCACCGCAGCCTCAAGGAGAAGGAGCTGGCCACGGGCCCCAGGGCCTCGCACGGCTATGGCGGCAAGTTCGGCGTGGAGCAGGACAGGATGGACAAGGTGAGTGCCGGCGGCTCGGCGGGCAGGGCTGTCCCTCACACCCGTTGGTGAGAACAGGCTTGGAGGCTGTGGCTGAGGATGCGCTGTGCCGAGAGCAGCGGCCCGATCCCTCAGGGCCCTGCTCACACCACGCTCCGCTGCGGAGAGCCCTCAGGCCTGAGGGGCAGGGAAGCCTGAGCGCAGGAGGCCCAGCTCTGGGACAGGACAGGAGTGGCCCCAGGAGCTGGCGTCACTCCGCCCGTAGTTCCGTGTGCGCCTACCTCGTGCCACACGGGGGGGTGGGACAGAGACAACCCAGCCCCGGGGCCTCGGTCACGGCCCGGCGACAGTGCTGACAGTGCTGACGCCTTTGTGCACTCTGTGGCCTTCCCAGAGCGCCTAGCCCTGGGCTTGAGGTCGCTGCCCACGGGGGGGGGGGGGGGGGAGCGGGGGGGCACTCCCTGTGAGATCCGTGGGCAAGCCATGCCGGTTCCTGGTGCCCACAGTGCCGGTGAGCACTTCGGTGAGGACAGTGCTGTGGGGGGCTGCTCGGGAGGGGGGCATCCCCGAGAGGACGGTGGGGGGGGCGGTGTCGGGGCCTCCCCAGTCGGGCCGCTCAGGAGAGGGGCGTCCCCGAGAGGACAGGGGGAGGCGGGGCGCTGTCGGGGGCCTCCCCAGTCGGGCAGCTCTTTCTGGTTTGCTGGTCCAGGTGGAGGTGACCCGGCCTGGGCAGCGTGAGCCGCGCTGACCGGGTGTCGGGTTCTGCTCTGTAATTCCACGCCTGTCCCTGTGCACGGCTCAGGTTCGGCGTCCCAGGCACGCTGTCACTGCAGAGCAGATACGGGGCTGTGGGCCCCAAACCACGTCCAGAATTAGCCCGGGCTGCAGGAAAGAGACAGGGACGTGGGGCGGTGTGCCTGTCACTCTCGGAGTCTCGGTGCCCAGGCCGGAAAGTGGGAGCAGTCTGTGGCTTTCAGTGGCGTGAATAGGCAGCCCCGTGTGCTTACAAATAAATCCCCCCAAGATCAAACAGAGTAAACCCACCTGGGGCCACATGTGTGAGGAGCGTGGATGAGGCGCGAGCGGCGGGTGCTGTCCGCACAGCAGTCAGCGTGTACGTGCTTCCTCGGGCCCGAGGCGCCGTGTGCACACGCCAGACCACGCCTCAGCCCTGTCTTAGACCCAGGGGCCCCGCAGGCCCTGCCCAGGCGGACAGCCTCCGGTCAGGAGATTGGGGGTCTGTGTCCGTGAGAAAGCGGGGCTCACCTGCTGTCGCCCTGGCCACGCTTCCAGACCATTTTCTACACGTCTGTGTGGCAAGGGCCATGCTGGGAACCCGTTGTCCACGGCCTCCCGGGCTGCTGTGGGCGTTCTGCGTGGACAGTCCCCGCCCCCGAGGTGGCAGAGCCGTGGGTCCCGGGCACGGCCGTCGGCTGCGGGCGTCAGAACCACCTGGGAAGCGACAACAGTGCGACCTGCTGCCCCGCATGCGGAGGGGTCGCTCAGGTGCCTGCAGGCATCAGCAGGGGGGCTGCCCCGCGCTCGGCTCTGCCCTGCGCTCGGCTCTATCAGGTCCGCAGGCCGGGGTGCCTGGTGGACCTCGGGTGGGCCTGCTGTCCCCGGCAGCCGTGGGCGCTGCCCAAGCCGTGCACTTCCTGGAGTGACCTGCACCGGGTCCCATGTCGGCCATGTCACGTGTCCTCGCCGTCCCTGAGGGGGTCCGTGACCACTGCTCTCTGACCGGGGCTGGGCTGGGCCCACTGGGTTGGGGGTAACACTTCCCGCTTACTGGCCTGGGTCCGAGGCAGCTGCTGACCGGCCCTCGCAGCACGGTGGGCTTCAGCAGGAGCTTTCCTTCCGGAGGGCCGGGGATGGGGGCCCCCCACGGGGTGGGAAGCGTGTGGAAGGCCGGGGTTCCCTGCTTGGCAGACAAGGGTGACTGAGCAGGTGGCCGAGCCGGCTGCTGTGTCAATGGGGATGGCCACACTGTGACTGGCCGGCTGTGCCAGGGGGAGGCGGGTGGCGGGGGAGGACACACGTTTAGTGGACGCTGGCTGGGCACGGACTGTGTAAAGCGCGTGTCTGTTCCTGTATGTTTGCAAAGTCAGTGTTTTCGTCCTGATTCTGGGTCGCGTGGCGTGAAATGTCCCCTTGAGCAGAGTGGCTGTGCTGCCCAGTCTCCCTGGACGCTGGTTCCTGGGTGGGGCCGTTCCCGAGACCCCACGGGCCCTGCCCTGGCCTCCCCGTCAGGGTGTTTCAGTGAGGAACGCCCACACCAACGGGGGGCCCCACTAAGGACGGGGCGGGGGGCGGCCGCGGCGGTGGGTCTGAGGCTGCTCTCGCTCTTCCAGTCGGCTGTTGGCCACGAGTATCAGGCGAAGCTCTCCAAGCACTGCTCTCAGGTCGACTCCGTCCGCGGGTTCGGAGGCAAGTTCGGCGTCCAGGTGGACAGGGTTGACCAGGTGAGTGGTGTTGGGGGGCCAGGACCGCTCCCTCGGGTCAGCCTCGCTGCCCGCCGCGCGGCGTCCCCTGGGCCTGTGAGGTGACACGGAGGAGCCCCCGAGCTGGTCCGAGGGGACGGCTGAGGTCAGAGGCGGGGTCAGCGCCAGCCGTCCTCGGTGCAGAAACCCGCATTGCGTCTGCCCCCCCCTTGGACCAGGGTGCCGGGGCCCCTTAGACCTGCCCAGGAGTTTCTGCCCGCCCGCCTTGCGGATGGCGCTGCCGTCTGGGGCTTGGTCAGCCCGTTTGCCGTCCCAGCGCTCGAGAGCCTGGGTTTGGAGCGGGATGTGGGTCCACCGCCCCCATTAGGTGTGGTCCGTGGGATGGGAGCTGGTCCCCGTCTCCTGGGCTGTGCGCGGTGTTAACGCTGCTCTGGGCAGAGCTCCCCCGAGAAGCGAGCCTATGGCGGGGCCTCTCCCGAGGGGCGGAGGGTGTGGAGCCGGAGAGTGGGGAGCCGTGTGTGGGATGCGGGTTCAGACACCAGCGCTTTGGCATTAGTCAGGCCTGCCACTGGCTTAGGGAATCCACGTTCAAAACACGTGGCCTGTGTGTCTAAGCGTCTCGTGCGCATTGTGGATTCCGAGGGGCTGTTTGGAGACGTTGAACAACGCGTTTTCCCTTCCTCGTCCGCAGTCGGCTGTCGGCTTTGAGTACCAGGGCAAGACCGGGAAGCACGCCTCCCAGACAGGTCAGCTGGGGAGGCGGGCGCGGCAGCGGCCTCTTCCGGGGCGGGAGGGCGGGTCGTGTGGGATGATGTGACGGCAAGGCCCCGCCACGTGCTGTTGCTGTGCGGCGCCCGCAAAGTCCTCCTCCGAGCGCAGGGCCCCACGACGCCTGCCTGTCTCTGGGCAGTGCCGCCCCGAGGGCCCGTCCTGACGCCACTGCGCCGCTCGGCCTCTGACGGTGTGGGCTCGACTCCTAGGTCAGGCTCCTCTCAGAGCCTCTTTTATTTTTATTATTTTTTAATTTTCGTTTTGTTTAATCCTCACCTGAGGCTATTTTTTCCACTTATTTTTAGAGAGAGTGAAAGGGAGGGGGGAGAGAGAGAAACAGCGACGTGAGAGACACAGTTGGTCCCCTTCCGCACATGCCCCACATGGGCCGGGGCTCGACTCTGCAAGCAGCTGCGTGCCCCTGACCAGGAATCACACCCGAGACCCTTTGGTGTGCGGGCCGACACTCCACCGAGCAGCCCTGGCCAGGCCAGGAGCCATTGCTAGGAGCCCCAGCGTGCCGCCTCCTCCCAGCACCTGCCGGTCCCCCTGCCTCGTCTGTCGGCAGGTGACCAGGGACGCGCTCGGGGTGTGGGCTTGGCAGTGCCGCCGGGCGTGGACGTGTGGGGTGGGCGGGCAGCTTCTGGAAGGGCCTCTGCACACGCCGACGTTGCCACGGGCCTGCAGCGTCTTCTGACCGGAGGGACCTGGTGGCCCGGCGGCCGGTGTCTCTCGTGTAACACCGGACGCCTCTGGTGCATTTTAAAATGTGTGCTCGGCCGCCTGGTAGCTCGAACCCCGACTTAGCTTAACCCCAGGGACGGTGTCCTGTCACCGGGCTCCTGTCTCCCCAGACTACTCGAGTGGCTTTGGCGGCAAGTACGGCGTGCAGGCTGACCGCGTGGACAAGAGCGCGGTGGGCTTCGACTACCAGGGCAAGACGGAGAAGCACGAGTCCCAGAAAGGTGCACCCGCGCCCCCGGGGAGTGTCCTCCCGTCCACCTCTGGCCACTGTGCCGATGGCCCTGGCCCCTCCTCCCCGAGGCGTGTCCTCCCGTCCACCTCCCACCGGGAGTTGCCCTCGAGCCTTGGCAGAGGTGTTGGCAGCTCTTTTCTTTCCCGGCCAGCGTAGCAGGTTCACCGCTTTCACAACGGCTCAGTCGTCCGTCGTGTGACAATCCCGTCGTCTGTTCAATGTGTCCTCTTTGAGTATAGAATTGAGGTTATTTCCAATTTAAGAAATATGGGTTTATATGTTTATTTTATGTATACACATATTAAGTGTATCTTTATTGATTTCAGAGAGGAAGGGAGAGATAGAAACATCAATGATGACAGTCATTGATCAGCTGCCTCCTGCACACCCCACACTGGGGATCGAGCCTGCAACCCAGGCATGTGCCCTGACCGGAATTGAATCATGACCTCCTGGTTCATAGGTCGACGCTCCATCACTGAGCCACGCCGGCCGGGCTCCACAATTTTTTGATGTTGAGAATGGGATGGAGTGGATATTTTCACTCCGGATCTGACACGCACGCGCTCACTCAAGACACATTGACTTTAAACGTTGATGGCTGTGTCGGGTTGTCCCCGGACCTTGGCTTCCCTTCCCCGGAGGCCCCACCGCTGGTCAGTTGGGAACTGTCACTGGGGCCTCTGTCGGGGCTGAGACCCCCCCACACACACACACCTGCTGGCTGGGTGTTGTGCAGTGTTTGTTTTGTTGGCCGCATGTTTATACTTTAAAATGTATTTTCTCTTTTTTTGCATGTTTACGTTTTAAAAATAATCTCCAACATTTAAGAATCGAGCGTTCACATCTTTAAAAAAGGTTTTTAAAAAGAGAAGCAGAACCAGCACGGGAGACACCGGGCAGCATGTCTCTGGGGACACGGCCCTGCTCAGCCCTCTACCAGCTCCGGTCACTTTCCCTTTCGCCCGCCCGCCCGCCCGCCCCGCAGCCCCTCTCGACCCTCGGTGCGCAGCCCCTGCCCTGCCGTGTCCTCCCCGTCTCTCCTGGAGCCCGGGCGCCTTGGCTGTGTGCGCTGCGAGTCGGTCCCGGCCAGCGCTGCTCCCTTTCTCCCTGCGGCCAGGGCAGTAGATGCGGCCTGGGGGCCTGGGGAGCACAGCCAACGTGGGGGATCCTGGCGTCTGCAGCAGCCTCGGCGCTCCTGGAGGGGGTTCTGGGCGCTCAGCCCCATTGTGTGCCCCATCTGCGAGCAGTAACTGTTCCTGCGACTCGGCCCGGTGTGGAGCCAAGGCGGGAGTGAGCGCTCAGGGGTGTCCTGTCCCCGTAGGCGGTGCAGCCACTGTGGCTGCCGGCTCGGGGGCTGTGCAGTGAGCGACCATCGCCTGCCCCAGGGGAGGGGGTGCTCACGTGCCAGTCTGCCCTGCTGCCGCCGCTGCCGCTCCGGTGCACACAGTGGGCCTGGATGTCTTCCGTTGTCCTGGGCCTCGAGGGCTCCGTTTGGGGGACGGAAGCCCCTGCCCAGCCGCGCTCACTGTGCCCTTGTCCTCAGATTATTCCAAAGGCTTCGGCGGCAAGTACGGCATCGACAAGGACAAGGTGGACAAGAGCGCCGTCGGCTTCGAGTACCAAGGCAAAACGGAGAAGCATGAGTCCCAGAAAGGTGCCCACCTTGCCTTCCTGTCCCCGCAGCAGCGGGAACCGAGCGCAGAGCCTCGGCCCTCCTGTGGGTCCAGGCAGCCCTCAGGCCGCCCCACCCACCTGCACACCGGGGGGCCGGGCTCCGGCGTCCTGGCCTGGGCGCGCCCCGCGGTCCTGCTGCCGTTTGGGTCGCTTCCCGAGGTCCCAGGAGGCCGCCTCCAATGACCCCCAGTTGGCCAGAGACCTGGAGGTGCGGGCGGTCGGGCGGTGGCTGACGTTCACTGCGCGGGAACGTGCGCCCTCGCTGCCGTTCGCTCACGCGGCCGTGCTCTGTCGCGCAGACTACACGCGAGGCTTCGGGGGCAAGTTCGGGGTGCAGACGGACCGGCAGGACAAGTGCGCGCTGGGCTGGGACCACCAGGAGAAGCCCGAGCTGCATGACTCCCAGAAAGGTACGTCTCCGCGCCGTGCGCGCTGTGCTCCCGGAGCTGTGGCCTCCTCGTCCCTCTTGGGGTTGCCCTCCGCCTCCCAGTTTTGAGGGAACTCCGGCCGCTGTGCGATGGCCCTGGCCCCGCTCCCCGAGGCGTGTGTGGCGCTGGTTCTGCCCTCGCGGTGCAGCCGCCGGCCCCGCGGCGCCCTGGGTGGTCCAGCACCGCGGTTCGTGCAGGGCCACACCTACCCCGCGCTTTCTGATGGGACAGGCCCGTCCGGGGGCGGCAGTGCGGCCCCGACGGCCCGCCGCGAGCCGCAGCCGGGCGTGGGCCCGTGGCACTGCCGTGTACGCTGCGTGAAACGCGTCTCTTCACGCGCAGTCGTGTCCTCTGCTCCGCAGCATGGGGGGGCGGGGGGGTAGAAAGCCCTGGAAGCGGGGAGCGGCTCGCTGGGCTGTCCACACAGCTCCGCCCGCTGTCAGATGGGGCCCTGCTCAGGCTGAGTCCCGGAGCCCCCAGGCCAGGCCAGTGTGGGCTCTTCCTCCCGGGCTGCGCGGCCGCTCCGACCCTCCTGCCTCCTCTCGTTTCGTCTGTCGCTGTGGGTGTTGGGTGTCAGGCTGGTTCCGAGGCAGACGGGGTCTCGGGGTCTCGGGGTCCCGGTCCCAGAGGCAGGACTCGGCGGCGCTGTGGGGCCCGGTCAGGAGGAGACCCGCAAGGGGAGTCCGGGCGAGGCCTCACCCTGTCTGACGCCTCTGCCCCCTTCCCTCCCCCCACCTTTGGGGTTTGTGTGTGTGAAGCGTGCCTGTCGTCCAGCGCGTACCTTGGCTCGTGTCTGCGTGGGGTGTCTGCAGTGGGGTGTCTGCGTGGGGTGTCTGCAGTGGGGTGTCTGCGTGGGGTGTCTGCAGTGGGGTGTCTGCAGTGGGGTGTCTGGGCTCCCGGAGGGAGGCACCGAGGAGCCGCTTGTGTGGGGTGGAGCGGCAGTCTGGTTCGGCCCGACCCCCCGCCTCCGCGGCAGCGAGGGGCCTGGCAGCGATCCTGGGGTGTTGGCTCCGCCTGCGCTGGTGCTCTGCCTCGAGTGGGCGGTGTTTCCGGAGGGCGCCGCCTCCGTGTGACCCCAGAGCCGCGGTGTGCCCCAGGCTGTGGGGGGGCCTTGACGGTGGATGCCCGTGGGTCCCTTTCAGAAAGCGGGGGGCCTGCGGCTGAGCCCGCACGCGGAGCGGGGCTGCACTGCCCGGGCGCTGCGTCCCGGGGCGCGTCCCTCCCGGGAACGCGGAGGCCTGCCCGCGCCTCCCCCCGCCGGACCCGCGTGAGGAAGGCGCCTCGGGGGTGCATTTCGGGCTGTTCTGGGCCTGTTGGCACGCGCCTGCCATCGGCCGTGCCTGCCTGCGCCCTGACCAGTGTGTGCCCGTTTCAGACTACTCCGTGGGGTTCGGCGGGAAGTACGGGGTGCAGAAGGACCGCATGGACAAGGTGAGTCCCCAGCCCCGGCGCGGTGCGGGAGTTCCCGGAGCACCCCTGTGCCCCGCGTGGTCTCTGGGCGCCTGCTCGTGTTGCCACAGGGCAGGCATTTCCGTTGGGAGGGGGGCACCTGCCGGGAGGCAGCTAACGGGCGGGTCCCTGTGGAGCCTCGGGGCCGCCCGGCCCAGGGCGGGGGGAGCCGCGGGCCCTGGCCCAGGTTAAAGGTGGTTTGCGGTTTGAGCCGCTGGTGACATGGGGCCATGGAAGGCGGCCTGGGAGGGGAGCTGGACTTGAGTGGGTGGTGGGGAGGCCTGTGGGCTTGGCGAGCGCAGAGGCCGAGCAGGACCCCTGGTGAGGCCTGCTGAGCCCCCGGGAGGAGCAGGTGGACGGTGAGCCCCTGCGGGGGGAGGGGAGAAGCTGCAGCCAGACGGGTGGCTGGGTGCGGGTGGGCTGCCCGGGAACCTGCTGTGGGGCAGGCCCTGCCTCGTGGGGCCCCTGCACGTGGGTCTCGGAACGCTCCCCACGCCTCGGGGAATGGGCAGCCGGGACCTGAAACCTGTGGGCTCGTGGCTGCAGGGTGGGCGCAGGGCGGCGCCTCCACGGGGGTGGGGAACGTGCCCTCCGACCTCCGTTCCTGCCGTAGAACGCCTCCACCTTCGAGGATGTGGCCAAGGTGCCCTCCACCTACCAGAAGACGGTCCCTGTGGAAGCAGGTGAGCCAGGCCGCGGCGTCCGGGGACCGGGGCAGAGCGCGGGCGGAGGACAGGGCGGCGGCTGCCAGTGAGCCTCCGGGGGTGTGAGTCCCTCCGGCGGGCGGTCGGAAGCCGGGCGCCTGCGGGCACAGCACACGGCTCCCGGGCAGGGGTGGTTCTTTCCGAGCGGAGCTGGGTGGACTGTCCGAAGGGGCCTCCTCACAGCTGGGCCAGGTTCATGGAGGGCCCCCGTCCTGCAGCTCCGCCGGCCAGCCGAGCCCGCAAGCCGTGGGCGGTGCACCCGCCCTGAGCGCTGACCTCCTCCGCGAGGGCCCTGGGCCAGGCTCGCAGGGTCTGTCCTCCGAGTGACCGCTGCGTGAAGGCCGCCCGCCGCCCGGGGGTCTGTGGGGCGGTTCAGGGCCGGGGCTGCGCCCCAAAGGGCACAGTTTAGTTGGGGAGGTGACTGTGATCGGAAGTGGTCGTTACACCCGAGGCAGAGTGCCCCTTGGAGGTCGCTGTGGACGCCCAGGCCAGCGGTTCTCGGGGCGGGGCTCAGCACCGGGTTAACGGGGGTCTCCCAGGCCCCAGAGCGTCGGCGCAGGTCTCTGGCTCTGCAGGGCGAAAATTTGAAGTTTTGTTAACTCGCTTAATAACGATACAACTATCACATAGTACTTATGTGGGTTTAAAAAATGCTTTTTCTTAGAGAAAAAGGAGAGGGAGAGGTAGAAACATCATGACAAACGATGGGCTGCCTCCTGCACGCCCCCTACTGGGGACCGAGCCCACAGCCCAGGCCTATGCCCTGACCAGGATTGAACCCTGACCTCCTGGGTCAACCACTGAGCCGCACCATCCAGGCAAAGCCATTACATCTTAGTGATACTCTTTATGCAAAATTAACCACACACAAGCCATGCAGGCGGTGGCGTGCTGGGCGGCCTGCAGACCTCCTCAGCCGGAGGCAGCTGACTTCCTGCAGCCGCGCCTGCGTCCAGCCTTCTGTTCAGGAGGAGGCTCTGGGCTCCCAGATGCACCCCGGGAAGAGGAGGTGCCCCCCGAGCCTCCGCAGGGCCTGTGGTGGGCCTCCGGTGCCCCGGCGGGCCCTTGTGTCCCGAGCCGTCCCCTGCGCAGGGCGGGCCACATGTGCTCTTGTTTGGGCAGCGCCGGCTGAGTTACGCTGACCTTCCGAGCGCCGAGCTCCGTCCACGTAGGCTGCACTCGGTGGCCCTATCGCTGGGTCACGTGACGGCAGCTGCTGGGAGCGGGTGCCCGTGTCCGGCCTTCCAGTTGTGCCGGGACCTGGGTTTCCCGTCGAAGGCAGATACCTCGGCCGTTTGTTCGTGTGGAGGAAATGCCCGCCCCACACGTGCTGTCGGTGAGCCCAGCGCTCAGCTCAGTTGCACACGTGTCTCCTCCAGACGCCCCAGCTCCTCTCCCCGTGAGATGGGATGCGCCCTCCACCCCCCACACCAACCCCCACACTCAAGGGCAACCCTTGGGATTTGGGCTTCCCTCTCGAGTGTGTGGTTAGAACCCAGTGATGTTTGGAATTTAAGCTCCTGGTGTCCGGGGGTGGACTGTGCAGTAGACGTGGTGCAGGCTGGGCCTCGGGGCGGGTGAGCCAGCAGCTGGGGCCTCCCTGTGGGTGGGCTCAGGGCTGCCTGGTTCCCGTGGGACTGGTCACCCGCGCCGGACGTTGTCCATCCGGGCGATGGCGGTGTCTGACGTCACAGGGAAACCTGTCCCCGCCCCTCTGTAGCCAACAGCAAGACCAGCAATCTCAGAGCTAATTTCGAGAACCTGGCCAAGGACAAGGAACAGGAGGACAGGCGGCGGGCGGAGGCCGAGCGGGCGCAGAGGATGGCCCAGGAGAGGCAGGAGCAGGAGGAGGCGCGCAGGCAGCTGGACGTGAGTGAGGGACGCGGCGGGCTGCTCGCCGCCCCCTCTTCCTCTGCGGCTCCCACTGTCCCCGCTGAGCGTCCTTCCTGGGTGACATGCCCGGCCCGGCCGAACCCGGGAGCGCCTCCCACTTCACACCTTCCCTGTGGGCTGCTGTCCCTTTGTCACGTGACCTGACAGTCACGGGGCCTGGGGTTGGACGTCGGCATCTTTAGGGCCCTTCCTCTGTCCTCCACAGCCCGCTCTCTGGACCCCAGAGAGTCCTGTCCTTCACGTGGAAAACACATTCACCCCATTTAAATTCTTTCTCTCTTTAATCCTCGCCTGAGGATATTTTCCCCATTGCTTTTCATAGAGAATGGAAGGGAGGGATGGAGCGGGGGAAGAGAGAGAGACATCAGTGTGAGAGAGAGACATCGAATGGTTGCCGCCCGCACTCAGACTGCACCCCGACCAGGGCCGGGAATCAAGCCTGCAACCCAGATACATGCCCTTGACCGCGATGGAGCCTGCAATCTTGGTGCATGGGCTGAGCTCTAACTACTGAGCACACTGGCCAGGGCCGTTCACCCTGTTTTAAACTCCCTAAGAGTCTCAGTTCCTTACAGCGTTGTAGCGTCAGCCAAGCCCAGCCCCCACCGTCTGAGTCCGAGGTCCCGCGGTCCCGCTGTCCCGGGCCTTGCGGTCCCTCCCTGACCGCAGTTACACAGCAGACTCCTGTGGTGGCGGCAGAGGGCTGTGGCCGCAGGGCCTCCCCGAGTGCTCGCTGCCGCGGTGCCTTCCCCGCAAGGCAGACTTGCTCCTAACACCTGCTCTTCCCGGGGGGAGGAGGGGGTGGTCTGGCTCACGCGTGACCTCCCGGGGACTGGGCGCTCTGACCGCGCTCCTCTCAGTTGCAGGAGCAAGCCCGCGCCCAGAGGCAGAGCCCGCCGGCCTCCCCTGCCCCTCAGCCGGCTCCCGAGAGGCCGCCCTCCCAGCCCCGTCTATGAGGTTGGTGTCCCTTGTTCTGCAGATGACCTGGCTCCCCAGGGACACTGCCCAGCTCCGTCCTCGTGACCCAAGGCCACCACGCCCTGGTCGCTGGGGACAGCCGGCTGCCTCTCCCCCTCCCCCTCCCCCGCAGGGGGCCCACCAGCTCCCCGCCTGTCACCTGAACCCCCTCCTCTGTCCCGGAGGCCACTGTCCGGGTGCTCGCACCTGTCTCCGCCCGTCACTCAGCGGGCCTTGAGTCGCAAGGGACTAACGCTAGCGAAACTCGGTGAGGTGCGGGGACTCGGGTTGGGAGCCCCGCAGGACAGGGCAGGGCCTGGGCCTGGGCCTGGGCCTGGGCATCTCACACTGGGCCCTTTCCGTGAGCCGCTCCCTCGGTGCAGGGGCTGTGAACCCCACGCCCTCTCTACCCCCGTCTGCTCCCCATCCAGGGAAATGTGCCCCAAGCACTTGAACCCTTGAGTGGCTCCAGGGTCCGACCCGGAGCTGGCGCCCTCTTTCCGTTGCCGCCTCAGCGGCTCACTTGGGCCGTCCGAGCCACACTGGTCACCTTCCTTCAAAAGCCCGTGCCTGGCCCGGCTCTTACCGGCTACTCCGTGACCCCTCCTCTGGCCGCGCGCTGCCCTCGGGGACCCTGGTCAGAATCGCTGACCACAGCGTGGAGTTCAGGGGCTCCGTGGGCCCCGGGTCATGGTGCTTGTGAGTGCGGCGTGGACCCCGGCTTGTCGGTCCCTCCCTGACTCCCCCCAGCCAATTGGGCAGCCCAGGAGGTCTGGGCCTGCAGAGGAGTGGCCCACCTGCCCAGGCCAGCCTGGCCGTGACGCAGGATCGGCTCCCGACAGGCCGTGGCTCAGCCGCAGGGCGTGGGTGTGGGTGGGGGCTGGGTGTGGGTCACCGGCCCTCAGCACTGCTCTGCCATGGGCGGTCCAGCTGCCCCTCCTCAGGCCCCGCCTGTTCTCAGCGCCGGGACTGAGAAGTCAGAGTCAGGGACCCAGACGGTGTGAGAAAAGTCTCGTTGGCTCTCCCCAGGACGCCGCTTCCATGAAGGCCGAGCCCAGCTACAGAGGCCCCGTGAGCGAGCCTGAGCCCGTGTACAGCAGGGAGACCACCGACTACCGGGAGGCCAGCGGCCAGGAGGGCCTGGCCTACACCTCCGAGGCTGTCTACGCGTCCACGGAGGCCCCGGGCCACTACCCAGGAGGTACCGGCTCCTGCTTGTGCCGGGGAGGGCGCCCGCCGCACCCATGCTCTCCGCGCTCACACCTTGTCCGCTTGTTTCCAGAGGAGAACACCTACGACGAGTACGAGAATGACCTCGGGATCACGGCCATCGCCCTCTACGACTACCAGGCTGGTGAGGACCCGCGGCGGCGGCCCACGCGCCCGGCTTCACTCCTGCCAGCCCCTCGTCTCCGAGGGGTCCCACTTTAGAGCATTATTACATCCTTAAAAGCCCGTTATTTAAATAACTCGCTACAGAAATCCTATCTCTACATGTAGACACACACACACACACACACACTTGCCTGGGTGCCCCTGTCCCCTCATGACCCCAGCCCGGGCGGGGCGGGGGCGGGCACTGGGCAGCCTCCTCCGCGGGGCAGAGAGCCTGAGACTCACTGGCCTCTGCCTCTTCCCCAGCGGGCGATGACGAGATCTCATTCGACCCCGACGACATCATCACCAACATCGAGATGATCGACGACGGCTGGTGGCGTGGGCTGTGCAAGGGCCGGTTCGGGCTCTTCCCGGCCAACTACGTGGAGCTGCGGCAGTAGGTGCCGCCCGCCCGCCACCATGCCTTTCTTGGGGTTCGGGGCGGGAGGGGAGGCTCCATGTTGCTTTTATATTTAATTTTTCCGCCGATGCTTTTGAAAATGTTTATGCCACAGAATCTGCTAATATATTGTAATCATGTTCCCTGGGAGGACTTTGGGGGTGGTTTTATGCATTTGAGGTGTTTTCTTTTGCCAAATTGCTGTCACGTGGAGCCCCTTGGGGAACCTTAGTCCCTCTGAGTACATGCTGTCCTCGCCCCCATGGTCAGTGGGAGACCCCAGCGCAAACTCGAAACCTTTCATTTCATCGCTGCTTGACGACGCCCTGGGTGTCAGGCAGGAGTCCCTGCCCCGGAGGAGGGATGGGCCCGGGAGACGCCCCGAATTGAGGGACGCTCTAGAAAGCACGTGAGCTTCAGCCTCAGGTGGAAACGCCTCGCGTGTGTGCGTAAAGTCCCACAGGACATGAGTTTAGCGACGGCCTCGTCTTTGTCCCGTGTCTCCGTCTCGCCCTTGGTTCCCACCTCCTAACGCCTCTGCCTGTCCCCAAGCTGCGTGTCACCTGCCCCTTAGAGACTGCCCTTCCCGGCCTCCAGCTCGGCCCCAGGACGGCCAGGCCTGGACGCTGCCCTGGCTGACCTCGCGCGGACACGTGTCTGCCATGCAGAAGTGGCCGCTGGGCCGTGGGAGTGCAGGACCGCCCCTCGGGAGGGCGAGCTGTTTGCCAAAGGGTCAGCCTAAGCGACAGTGAAATGCGATGCATCGACGCGGCTGAAAATGGAGCGAGGAGCGGTGCGCTGACCAGGACACTCCGGGGGCCGCCCGCCTGCCCTCCGAGCCCAGGCCCCCTGTCCGCAGGCCTGGAGAGCGCGGAGGCAGGGCGGCTGGGCTGGTGGCGTTTCCTTCCGGGCATTTCCGCAGCACCCGCTCCGCCGCTCGGCTGGGTTTCCATGCAGCTGTGTCTGAGTTTCTGTAGCTCACCTCATAGGTATGATTTTTTTAAATTAAATATTCAAAATAAACTTTTTTTGATCCACTTGCTGCTGATGCGTTTTGGCAATTTTTGGTCCAAGTTCCACTTGGGGGGTGGACGCACTGTCCACTTCCCAGCTCCCGACCCTGACCGGGCAGTGACCCCGCTGTCGGCTCTGGGCGGCCGAGGCAATGGGGTTCCTTTCCTTTGGGCACAGCGAGCACCGGAGGAAGGGCACGAGGTAGAGCAGGGCTCCTCCCACTCAGACCAACCCCCCAGGAGGTGCAGCTGCGGGGATGGGCCCTCCCGGCTCGGCTCCAGCAGGGCCTCGCCTGCTGCTGGAAAGGAACGGCCTCTGCAAACGGCGGGGCCTCGGCAAGGTCCGCAGAGCTGCCCTGTGACCGCAGTTCCTCAAGGCCCGGCCCCAGAGCACGGCTGTGCTGTGCACAGCAGCACTGCTCACGGCAGCCAGCAGGGGGAGCCAGCCCAGGGCGCTCCATCACGTGAGCACTGCTGAGCCATGGGAGGGATGCGGCCCTGACCCCCCAACACGATGCCCTGGAAGCGTTCTGCGAGTGAAACAGCCCAGGCCCCAAGGCCACGCGTGGGGTTTCACTTACACGAACGGCCAGGATAGCACATCCACACAGACAGGAAGTGGACAGTGGTCGCCTGGGCTGGGGACGGGCTGTGTCAGGGTCGGGGTGAGAGAGTGGGAGGGTCACGCAGCACTGAAGGGCCTGCACCTTAAACTGCGCAGCGAGGACACCACTGGACACTCGTGACCCCCCCTCCCCGCCCCCCGTTCCCCTCTGCCTCCTCACAGCCTCAGCTTTGCTCCTGGCAGCACCGTGCCCAGCTCACCGCCCCCTTCCCAAGGCCGCCTGGCTGCCTGGGCTCGAGGGGTGCTCACAGAGACACTGTTGTGGCCGATGACCTTGGCAGACATTTCTGGGAAGTGCTGGCTTCTCTGACAAAGGGGGGCAGGACGGCCAACATGGTCCTCCCCTCTCCTTCCTGCCTGGGGAGGGTGTGGGTGTGAGGCTGAGACGTGAGGGGACCTTAGACTGGACACTGTTGAGCTGTCAGACAAGCCAGGGACCCCCACCCACGCCCTGTCACTCACCCACTCCTCCACCACATGCTGATTGAGAAGATTCTGTTCTGGGTGCCCTCCGGGAATGTACACTTTTGTGCCATGAAAAGAGTAAATCGCCCTTTGTTTAAGTGGCCTGTCAGTGGGTGGGGTTTCTGTTATTTGTAGCCAAACACGCTATCAATGAATACAACTTTAAAATTTTAAATACATTTTGTTGTTAATCCTCACCTGAGGATTCCCCCCCCCCCCCCCCCCCATTGATTTTTAGAGTGGAAGGGAGGGAGGGAAGGAGAGAGAGAGAAATATCAATGTGAGAGACGATTGGTTGCCTCTTGCACGTACCCCAGCTGGGACCAGGCATCCAACCTTTGACCCATCGGTGCTCAGGGCGACTCTAACCACTGAGCCCACGGCCAGGGCTGCCACCCTCACTAAAAGGGACCTGCTTCCAGGGTCGGGGTGAAGCAGCTCCCGGGGGTTACGTGCTCCGGCAGCGAACGCGTCCCTGAGCTGGGATGGGGCATGTGTTTTGTGTGCCTGGACCCCACTACTGTTATTTTTAACGTAAATCTATCGCTCATTACTGATCTCAGGGAGGAAGGAAGAGGGAGGGAGAGAGAAACATCGATGGTGAGAGAATCACAGATTGGCTGCCTCCTGCACGCCCCCCACTGGGGAATCGAGCCCCCAACCGGGCCAGGCCCCGACCTCCTGGTTCATAGGTCGGTGCTCAACCACTGAGCCCCCGGGGCAGGACCCCACCATTTCCCACGCAGTCTTACTGAGAGCCTCTCCCGCCGCACAGAACCTGCCCAGCGTCTGTCCCCACGGCGGAGGCGGTGCTGGGGCCGAGGCCAGAGCCCACCTGAAGCCCACGCCCGCAGAGCCCGCGGGACGCGGTGCTGCAACAGGGAAACGACCCGCCCGGCCAACTAACAGCCCAGCCAGGACACGACGGGCTCCTGCTCTGCGGGGTGTCCCCACGGCCCGAAGGGCTGGCCACGGCCACCGCGAGACGAAGGAACCCAGAGAGGCGGCCGGGGCGGGCCGGGCCGGGCCGGGCCGGGCCGGGCCGGGGCCGGCGTTGAGGAAGCGGGGCGGCAGGGCCCGGTGACTGGCGCTCAGTGTAAGCAGCGCGGCGGAGGCTCGGAAGCAGCACAGCTCCCGCAGTGAACGCCCACGCGCACCCCAATGGGAAACGGGCGCCCCGCGGCCCGGGCCGCTCCGAGGGTCCAGGGCAGCAGCGGGGTCCTCAGGCCCAGGCAGCTCCCGCCCCTGCTGGGACCACGTGGAATGGGCATGGGGACAGGTGCTGGGGGGCCCCGGGCCCACGGGCCCCTCTTCCCGTGGCCTGCGCGGCCGGTGCAGGATGGGACCACAGCTCCGGGCGGAGAGGGATGGGGGTCGGGGCGCAGCTCTCCCGTCCTCCATCCCCCGGAGCCCCCAAACCCGCACCACGTGAGCCACAGTTTCCGGTGCGCTGGCTTATGTCCCGCCTCCTGGCCCCGGCGATTGGCCAAAAGCCACCCCATCTGGTCCAATCATGGATGGGCATTCCTTTACCAGTCCTGATTGGCCCTCGTAGGTCACATGACCAGTGGCTGCCGCCACTTATGATTGAGCTACTTGGTACACGTGACCAGCGCCCATTGCCGGTCTTGATTGGTCCATTCGGGCACATGACGGGCGGGCCCAGCGTCCTCTGCGCGTCCTCCGGGCCTGCGCGCTGGGCTGTTGGGCCGGCGCGGCTGTGCCCGCGGGTGGTGACCGCAGCAGCGGGGGTGGCTCGGGGTCCCCGGGGAGGCGGCCCTGGCGGGGCCGAGGCTGCGTGAGGCCCCGGGGCGCCCGGTGTCCTGAGCCCTCAGCCCCTGGCAGAGGCCACCTGGGGGCCCACGAGGAGGGCGACGGCCTCGCCCACGCAGACGGATGGCAGAAGGGGCGCCTTGTTCCAGGAGCTGCGTTACCTGGACACGCAGCTCTGGGAGGATCACAGCGCCCCGTGCGAGCCCCCGTCCTCCCAGCGCCCCCTGAGCGTCCACGGGGCCGTGCCCTCGAGGGAGAGGGTGGGACGGTGGAGCCGGGCATCTGCCCGGGCCACGGCCGCCTGGGAGGGACTGGGACGCGCCTCTGGCCCCACCCGGGAACCACCACCCCCGGGCGCTGCCACCCTCCCCCTGGGCACGCCCGGTTCTGCTCCAGCAGCTCGGCTGGGCGGGCCCTGGGGCGTGTAGCTCCACACCCGTGGTCGGCAAACTCATTAGTCAACAGAGCCAAATATCAACAGGACGACGATTGAAATTTCTCTTGAGAGCCGAAAACCGACTTCTGCGCATGGGCCACGAAGTTTCAATCGCACTGTACTGCGCGCCTGCACGTGGTATTTTGTGGAAGAGCCACACAAGGGGCCAAAGAGCCGCATGTGGCTCGCGAGCCGCGGTTTGCCGACCACGGCTCTAGACCAAGGCGCCCGGTGTGTTTCCTTATTTTCTGTGACTCCTCGCCCAGGACATGCTTTTAGGAATGAGAGTGGGAGGGAGGAACATGGATGTGAGAGACAGACATCCATCGGTGGCCTTTCCTGCACGCCCCACCCGGGATCAAACCCCTGACCTTATTGGGTGTGAGACGGCGCTCCAGCCAACAGGGCAACCGGCCAGGGCGAGGAGGCGCCTGGCTCCATGGAGGGCAGGGATGGGACAGGAGACGGGACCCATGCAGGGCGGGCAGTGCTGGGAAGGAGCTCCTGGAGACGCGGCCCAGGACCCGGCGGAAGCTGCAGGACCGCGGGGCTGCAGTGTGGGGAGGCGGTCGGTGGTGAGGGGTCTCACAGGGTCAGGGAGGAGCGGCTGCCTCTGCCTGCGGAGCCTGTGCCCAGGAAACAGCGGTGCGTGCAGTGGGCAGAGCTTCTGCGGTTGGGGATCGTCGGTCAGCACGTCGACCCGCCAATGTGAGGGACTGGTCAGTGCCACTGGCAGAAAGCGGGGCGATGGGGGGTGGGACTGGGCTGAGTCTCCTCTGAGCCTGGTGGTCCAGGAAGCCATGCAGACAAAGGGAGAACATTCCAGATAGCAGGAGGCGCAGGCAGGGAGGAGGCCCTGAGGCGGGAAATGGCTGGAGCAAGGTGGGCAAAGAGGGAAAAGCTTGGACAGCTGGGCAAGGGTCCGAGTGGCCAGCTGAGGAGGCCGGGTCACGGCAGACGTGGCCTTAGGTTGCTGCCTCGGAGCCACGGGGCCTGCTGCACGCTGGATCCAGCGCCGTCTTCGTGTGGCCTTCCCGCCCCACCCAGTCCTCCAGGCGGCCAAGGGGAAAAGCAGGCCCCGGAGCTGGGGCGGGAGGGGCTGGGCTGCCCCGCGAGCCTGCGGGATTGAAGGTTGCGGGCTCTGCAGGCCTGTCCCTGCCAGGCCCGTGTGGGCACGCTGATAAACACGCGCGCGGAGGCGGGCTTGTTATTTTTAGCTGCCCAGATGGGGCTCCCCCGCCCCGGGCTCTGTGGGAACTTGGGAGCCGCGAGCCTCATGTCCAGACTCACTGGCAGCTCCCGCTTCATTCACTCGCTGGGCCTTTGTCCTCGCCCGAGGGTGAGCGTGAGGGGGAGGAGGGGCTGCCCGGTTCTTAGAAATACAAATGTGTGACAGGTCTGATTTGCCTCCAGGCGGAACTGGATGAATCTATACACCTTTTAATCAGTTTGCATTATCTTGAGAGATCCTCAAAAATATATATTTTTATTGATTTCAGAGAGGCAGGGAGAGGGAGAGATGTGACATCAATGATGAGAGAATCACGGATCGGCTGCCTCCTGCACGCCCCACACTGGGGATGGAGCCCAAAACCCAGGCATGTGCCCTGACCAGGAATTGAACGGTGACCTCCTGGGTCATAGGTCAATATGCCACCACTGAGCCACACCGGCCGGGCTTACATTGCTTTTTTTTTTCTCACAGGAAGAGACAGACTGTGTATTGCCACTCCTTTAACTTATAAAAAAATGGAAATAGTTCTGGGATGAGTGGCCTCAATCACTAAAAACAAACATTTTATTTTTAACAAAATGTGAAAGGATCAGCACTGCTGACCTCAATCAGCATTGCCAACAAGACCACTTGGGGGCGACACAGCACCAGGAAGCGAGGTCGGAAAGCCCGACTCCGGGCTCAGAGCTCTCTCTTTTCCGTGGAAATTCTCAAACACGCTCTGTGTTTGAACTGACTGGAAGCGCTGAGAGCGGGGTAGTAGCGACACTTTTAATGGAAAACTACTTGATAACGCAATCTTATGTCAACGTTCTTTTTATTTTTTAACGCCGGTGACTGTGTGGCCCACAGCCTGAGGCTGAGCCCGGCTCCAGAGCCACGTCCAGGTCTCCAGACATGTCATTTCTCGAACCGCTTCCCGCTTGGCGCTGCGCATCGCTGTCGGCGTCCCAGTCCCGAGAAGGCACTGTGGCCGGGGCATCGGCCACGTCGGTACATTGAAGACACGGCTCCCCTCCGTGGAACATACAGTATTGGGTACAACATGGTTTTATGCAGGGCAGGTTCAAAACACCCAAGGCACACACTTTTTTTTTCCTTTTTTTGTTTTGTTTGTTTCTGCGTTTAATCAAAGGCTTACGTTAAAGTTTCAGAGTTGCTATTGACACAGAATTCCCGAGTAGAAGCAGTGGACAGTGACTGCTGTCGATTTCAACATGAAACCGTAGAGACTGTGGCGTGTAGAAACATGTTACAGGAACAATAACGAAACAGAAACACCGAGACAGCGAGGATTAAAAATGGGAGGGAGCAGATCTGCCGAAGTCCGAGAAGCAAGTTCGGAAGTTACCCGACTCCCCAGCAAGCCTGGCAGCGCCGTGTCCACGCAGCTGCCGCGGTCACCTCGCCACGCGGGATCCTCACCCGCGTGGGCGTGTCCATGGATATCGACACCTTGGAAACGACGTTCCCGCTCATTGGTTACTAAAATGCCTCCACGTACAAGTGAAAGGAAAGTCTCCCAGTAACCCTTTCTCTTCACAAGACCAGTGGGTGCTTGGCCCAGGCGAGGCCGGGGAGCCCTGGGGGAGCTGGGGAAGATCTGGGGGAGCGCTGAGGCAGGAGGACGCTGACTGACAACAGGTCGGAGGAATCGGACTTTGAGCACAGAGCGGGGCGGCGGCGGCTCACATGGAGAAGGTGCCCCAGCAGAAGCAACGGGACCCAAGACGGGTTTTCATGGTGAGGCCGGGAGGAGGTGCCCTGCTGAGGCTGACGACCCCTCCCGGCAGTGGGAGGGACCCGCCGTCCTCCTGGCTCAGCTCTGCGCCCCCAGCCTTCGTGCACGCTTGCTTACCAAATCCTGGCCGGCTTGACACCAACCGGAGAGGCCGCCCGTCCTGCCAGCCGCCTGGCCGGACAGCAAGAGGACAGGCTGTGGGTGTGGGGGGCTTGTGCCCCAGGGGAAGGTGCAAACCTGGCTCGTCCCCGACACCCCTGCTTCCCTCCAACACGGGAGGAAGCAGGTGCACGCCGCCCCGTGCCAGCAGTGCCCACAGGCGCCTGTCGATGCCTACACGGCTCTGAACTGAGAACGGTCCCGTCCGCACACGGAGGACCCATTAAGGAAAAGGGAACATGCGGACTCGCTGGAGGAGCTCTAACTGGTCGGAGGCCAGGTGGCTGTGATGTTCAGATAGCCTACGCTGGGCGAGCCTGGCCACTTCTGTTGAACTCAGACAGTCATCGCTGTTTGCAATCAGACCACGACCTTAGTGCAATAGTATGTTTATTTTTACAGTCATTTGGTTGCCATACAAGAGATGGGAGGGTTGGGAGAAAGTGCAAATGACAGGGGCTTGTCTGTCTTTGTTTTTAATAAAGTCTAAAAAGAATAAAAGCACAAAAGTAACAGCGACATAGAGAATGTGAACACATTATACAAAGTGTAGTGTGAAACAGATTCGTCTCTAAAAAACAAAAAAATTGGTTAATGGGGAAAAAAGATCAGTATTTGTGGCCCCCACAAAAAATGTCCTTGCCAGATCCCCTGGGCAGTGCTTGCTTGCTCAGAAACTCAGGGGAAAGTCACCATTTTATTAACGGAAGTACCACAAATAGCTCACTGTGATATGTAGGGTTCGGCAAACCAAGTCACCCCGAGTCACCTCTGTAGTGTATGAATCAACTGAAAGTGTGCGGGTCCCCTGGGGAGGGGCCTGGCGGGGCTACAAAATTTACATCTCGAGGTTTGGTTCTGTGTACACAATATTACAGAAACTAGGCATGTAAATGCGATTTATTTAAATTACAGTATATAACAAAAGTTGATCTTGAAACCTGGGATAGTGTCCACATGATCCTGTGTGAGCAGTTTGACATGGGTTCTGCCGTGGAGCAGGGCCTGGCCCCGCTGTGTCCGGGGAGGACAGTGGGCGGCGGTTTGGACGAGGGGCTATTGCTGGAGCAAGATCACTGAGTGGAGTGGAGCGAGAGGTGGGTTCATTTTGGCAAGAAGGGCCCTTGTGGGTCAGCGCAGGTCCCGACGGGTCCTGTCATTCTGCTAGAACGAGACAGGGCGACAGTAAGTGGTTCCCTCGCTCTTCAGCCTCATCCGCGGGCTTCTTGGGAGGGGCAGGGGGGTGCACGGCAAGCTCTCACCGACGCGACCCACGTTCCGTGACCCACAGCCACCGCATTGGACCCCTCCTCCTGCCCGGCCTGGCATTGGCCGTGGCACTGAGCACAGAGGTGTCGCAGATGCAAAGGAAAGCAGAGCCACGGAGCAGTGAGCTGACGGGACGTGGCGGCGTCACCGGATGGAAGACGGGAATGGCCAAACCAGTCGCTATGCTTCCAGAACTGTGGCAGCCTCGCAGGCCGCCCCGCGTCTGGGCTTGAAAATCTGGATGGAAAATGGAAAGTACGTGGACAGAAAGCGCCTTGACGTTCCACCGACTTCGGGTTGGGGCGGAGGTGGGCCTGCAGGAGGTCCAAACCCGGCTTCCTGTTCAGTGCCTGTGGCTGGAAATGGGTGTGTGTGTGTGCATGTGTGTGTGAGCACGTGTGTGTGCGCATTGAGAAACTGCTGCATTGTGAACTGTAACCACTTTTGAAGAAATGATTGTCCTTTGATGACGAAGTTCTAGCAGATAGAAATGTAACACAGCTCTGCTGGTCCGATGCATCCAGAGAAGCTGGAGTGGAAAAGGTCTCCTTGGGTGAGGATTCCACAGCAATCGCGTCATTGATCACAGACGTGGTTCCTGAGCCCTCGAGCACGGAGCCAGCACAAAGGCTGCGCGGGAGGCCAGCCACGGTGGTTTCTTAAAATATTGTGCTTATGAGCTATCTGTACAGCTAAACTCGCAGTGAAGAATTTAAACCGCTAAATGTTACGTGTTCGTGCTATAGGTGTTCCAGATCTAGTGAGACGCTTGGTTGTGAGCGTAAAGAAAGAAAAATTGTGTTTTTATAATTGGAGATGGGTGAGGCTAGTTCTGAAATCATAACAAAAGCCCCAAACCTGACATCCGAGCTCCTTCCGAACGTGGGAGAATGTGCTGGAAGCCTGACTGGTGACGTCCCTTGGCAAACAGAGGTGTCGTCACAGGGGAGGGAGCTCCGGGGGGAGGGGACAGGGGGCAGGGCTCAGGACAGCCTGGCCAGGAGGCGACGGGCATCCTGGGACCTCCCTGCTTCATACCCTCACCCTGCAGCCCACCCTCTGTCTCCCCGGGGCCCGGCCACACCCTCTGGGTCTCAAACACTGTGGTCCTATTAAGACAAGCTGGTGGGGGTCCTGGACACGCAGAGAAGGAGGAGGCCCGACATGCCACCCGCTCAGGCCGCAGAGGATGGAAGGCGCTCCGCCTGCCCAGCACGTGGCCGACATTCACCTCGCATCTCATCCCTCACGTCAGAGCGGGTGCTCACCGGCTCTGCCCGGGCAGAATCCCACCCTCTCGGTGAAAAAGCCTGAGGCCCTCCTCCTCGGCACCGTGGCTTTGTGCTTTGACTGACGCCGTGTGACGTGTCGGGCCACTTTGGAATCATGCGAGTGGATTTGCAGAAAGAAAGAAAGAAAGCGAAGCACAGCCCACGATCCCGGTTCACCCGCTGCCGGACCTCTCGGCCAAGGAGCCCCGCCACGTCGCGGGAGGCGGCTGGAAGAGGCTTCTCTACCTCTCCTGTCCACACGGGGCCCCGAAAGACTCGTCTGGCCACCGCATGGCGAGCGAAGCACAGGAGAGAGGAGCGAGCGAGCATGGAGCCGCAGGAGGGCGTGCGGCCTGGGGTGCGCCCAGCAGGCGGCGGGAGGTATCTGGAGCACGTGGGGAAGAGCCGGCCCGCGGGATGGGGCCACCCTCTCGGCCCTGCAGGCGAGGCCGTCTGCGCGCGGGCGGAAGGCGGCTGTGCTTCGCCCTCGGGTTAGAAAACTCCCTCCTGTGCCCCTTGGTGGACACACAGCCCAGCAAACCCGCAGAGCGCGCTGGGAGCCCCCACTGCATTTCTTTGGGTGCCAGGAGACCAGCCCGGGGAGAGGGGCGCTCAGACCCCGCGGCCGCAGACCCCGCCCGCCGTGGGAGCCCATCTCTACTTCTAACGGAGTCTGCGGGGCCCGCGCAGCCGCCCTTATCTGTCCAGCAGCTGCTTCAAGGCCCTCTCTATGTTCATGCGGTGCCCGACCCGCGTCACCCCCAGGTCGATGAGGTCCTCCTTCTGCAGGTTGGGCAGGTGGCTGCCGTCGATCTCGTTGTCCAAGAAGGTCTCCTTGTGCTCGCCCAGGTTCAGGCTCTCCAGCCAGTCGGCCACGTCGGGCTTGGTCCACAGGTGCACGGGCTTCGTGGTGAAAGGCTTACTCGAGAGGGGCGGCTGCAGGACCGAGGGGGACGGCGACCGGCTGCGCCCCGCGGGGCCCAGGCCGAACAGGTCCCCGGCCGGGGGCTGGCTGGGGAGGCTGAAGACCTCGGAGAGCGTGGGGGAAGGGGACGCGACTGCGGCGGGGAGCGGGGCGGGCAGGATGTCTCTGCTCATCTCCGTGGGTGAGACCACGGGGCTCGGGGCACGTCTGGTTCCTGAGGTCCTGCTGTCGTAGTCGGGGGGCCGGCTCTGCAGGGTGATGGGCTGCGAGGTCCCGGGGCGGACAGTGAAGGTGACCGTCGTGCTCCGTGTCCCTGAGACGGTGCTCATGACCTCTGGGCTTCTGAAACAGCAACAAGAGAGGGCGCGTCACAGCCAGGTCCCCGCGGGCCAGCAGGCGGCCAGGAGGGGGCGGCAGACACCCAGGCACACGAGAGCATCGAGCCGGAGCCGCACTGGCAGCGAGCCCGGGGAGCCCGGGGTTTGCCATGCCGGAGTCGGGCAGGGGGACAGAGCAGGAGGCCGAGTCGGAGAACACACCAACCACACGGGCAGCCGCCCCCCCGGCCCCGGGTTGGGGACTGGACGGGTGTCTTCGCTGGATGAGCATGCGGGGCAGAGGGGCCAGCCGGCCAGGACGAAGCCTGCCCTCTGGGATGTGGTGACGCGGGCACTGCTGAGGGGACAGGCCGGCCTCAGCACAGCAAACAGGAGGAGCACCCTCTCAGCTGCCTGCCAGGCCTTTGCGTTTTTACATTTTTCTTTGATCTCAGAGAGGAAGGGAGGGAGAGAGAGAGACATCCATGATGGGAGAGTCATTGGTCGCTGCCTCCTGCACGCCCCACACTGGGGATCGAGCCCGCAACCGGGCGTGTGCCCTGACCGGGAATCGAACCCTGACCTCCTGGTTCCCGGGCCGATGCTCACACCCGCCGACAGGCCTTCAGAGCAGGGAAGGCCCCGCGGCTGGCCCTCATCTGGCACGTGGGAGCCCCACCACTACTCGGGGGCACTCAGGGCTGAAGGGCTTCGGGGTCTGCTGTTCTCTGCTCCAGAAGGATGAGGCCCACTCTGGTTCCAGCCGGGGCCACAGCTCAGAAGGGGGGTACAGGGGGGTGCTGTGGGACGCCCTTCCCGATGGCTTCCCCTCCTGTCCTCAGCTCGGGGACACCTGTGCAGGGAAGGCTCACATGTCCCATGTTGACACGGGTGAGCTCTGACGCTGAATAAAACCAGGGGTCCGTGCAGAGCCACTGCCTCGGAGGGGGTCCGTGCTGCTGATGGCCGCGGCCTCGGGGACACGCCGTGGGCTCGCTCGCTCGGGGGAGCAGTGCTCGGAGGGACACTGGCGCGCTCCCTCTCGCGGTGACCGGGCCAGGGACCCTGAGTGACAGCGGCTGCTCAGAACCCGGGGGCACCGACCCGTGGGGTCTCTGAGCCAGCGGACGGGTGTCAGCGCCCTCGTTCCTGTGCAGCACCCCAACTCTCCCGGGGCGCGTTCTTACAGGAGGCCCCGAGGGCCGTGTGGTCAGAGCAGAGAGAAGGCTCCACACGCAGGAGGGACAGCACACACAGGCAGGGGCACCGCAGGCACTTACTTCCGCTCAGCACGACCCTCTTCTGCCAACACCCGTCACGGAGCAAATGGAAACGACAAAACGCAGAGGCTGAGACACACGCAGCATCGGTCACGATAAAAGGCGCTGTTCCGTGGGTGGGAGGGAAGCAGGGGCGCCACACCGACCGGAGCGTCCACGCCACTCCCTCCCCTCCAAGGAGGGCGGCGGGTGGGCAGTCCGCCCAGGATGGCGCCCCTTCCGTCCTTGGACGGGGCCTCCACCACCTGCGCTCTCGGTCCGGGGCCACGGGAACGTACGGATACCACCCAGGAGAACGCTAGCAGGAGAAGCCCCGTTGGAGCGGGTGCCCCGCCGGACGCGCCCGAGAACCAGCTAGTCCCCGGGCTGAGCTGCTGGGGAGGGCGAGTCAGCACGGCTGGTGGGAGGGTCCGTACCCCAAGACCAAAGCCACCCCTGATGCTGGGGGCGCCCAGCCCCAGCGCTTCGCCGTGGAAGACGCTCCCCAGCGACGGCCGAGCCCAGTGAGGCTGCTTGGCCGGCCTCCTCAGCCGCTTGATTTACTCGGGTTCATGGCGCCCACGTTCTCCACCGCATCCTCTGGTTGCTGACATAGCTGTGTTGCTAGGCAACCCCTGGGTTCCTGGGAGGAACACACGGGACCCGCTGCCGATTTAGAGCAGACACAGACACCCGCTCTTGGACAATCACTCCCTGTCCTGCCTCTTAAATCAAACCCAAGTGGAAACACGAGAATTAAAACGAAAGCCGAGAGCTAACGGACACTCAGAGACCCGCCATCCATCAGCCAGTGCGGGCTCGGCAGGGAGCTAGCATTCAAGCGGCTTTCCCGTGTTCACGGGTTCAGTTAGGCCTCTAACAGGGATCGCGTGTGGGCCGGAGGCGCTGGGTTCCCACGCGAGTCTGTCCACTGTCCCTCATGGAGGGAGCTGGGCTGGGCTTCTGTGAGGCCGCCTCTCCCAGGTCAAAGGGCACTTGTTTCCCAACTGCACTGCGTCTCCGCGGGTGGGGCCCTGACCAGACAGAAGGGGTGGGGCACCAAGCCTCACGCCTCTCACTTGCTCCACGCGGGGCGTCTCTGCGCTGAGGCAACCCCCCCCAGGTGCCCACGCCTCTGAGCACCGTGAGGGGCCTGGCCCGCCCTCCGCGCTCAGTAAGGGACACGAATGAGCGGTGGATGGAAAGGAAGCTCACGTCCCAGATCGGGAGGCTGTGCCCTGACCCGGAGCCAGAGCGGGGGCGCCGCACGGGCAGGTCCATGCGGAGCAAGAAGGTGCTCACCCCGGTCACTTGCCGAGGGGCCCTGCCACCCAGACTCGGGCAGAGAAGGCAGGAGCCCCGCAGGACACTGGCCGTCAAGGGTGACGTGCTCAGGGCAAGACGAGCCTCCGGAGGCCTGTCCACGGGGAAGCAGGGAAGGCGGAGCCCAGGCCCCTCTGATCCAGGTTCCTCCACGGGCGTCACTTAACCTTCCCGTTGACGCCGGGAGGTGATGGGCCACGTGGCGCCGAGGCTGCCAAGACCCTCGAGCAGCGTGTCCTCGGGGCCAGCTCCGAAGTGTGTGTTCTGGGCCGAGCGCATTTTGTGAAAAAGCTCAAACTGGTTAACTTTAAAGTGAACAGGCCCTCAGGATTGTACACGGAGCGCGCACAGCTGGAGGCTCCGGTCACAGGGGGGAGGGGGGACCTCGGAGGCAGCGGGCCAGAGCGGCCTGCGGGACTGGGACCCGTGGCCACTCCGCTCCCCAAGCCCATCTGCGCCTCCGGGAGCCCAGAAAAGCGCTGGGTGACCTGGAGGGGCTCCTGAGGGAGCCAGCAGATGCCACCCTGTGTGGATGGGAGCCAGGAGGACCCCACGGTCCCAGGGCCTGCGTGGTCCCCCCGACACGCAGTGGAGAGAGGCGACCTTCCCACGCCTGCAGCGCGCACAGGCCGGCTCCCCTCGCTTACAGACGCCTGGCGCCCCGGGCCGCAGCCGGTGGGTGTGGGTCAGGAGGTGGAAGTCGGGCAAGCCGGCTCCGGGCCGCGTCTCCGCAGGCTCCCCGCCTGGTCCTTGCCTGGACCCCGGGCGGCCTGGACCTGAGCGCCGGGCAGCTGCCGGGAGGTCCTCGCGCCCGCCTTGCTGCCGCCCTCCGCGGCCTCCGGCCCCTCCGACGTCCTTCCGCTCCGAAGCGCGTCCCGGCCTCCGTGTCCACGTTCCGTGCCTCGCTCTCCCGTGTTTCTGGTCCGCTCAGGTGTCAGTCAGGTGTGTCCTCCTGCCGCCTGAGATCAGCCCCATGTCCTGGCTGCTCGGCAGCACCTGGCGCACTCGGGGTGCGTCCTGCCACATAGTGTCCACGCCCCCTCGAGAGCAACGCGCCCACGGGAAGGCGGGGCGCGGGGCTGGCACTGGAGAGGCGACCAGTAATGGCCACAGGAACACTAGTGACTGGACCCGCCCTCAGCCACGGCCCTCCCTGCCGGGCCTGGGCCCCGCGAGCACCCCGGGGGCTCGGGCTGCAAACTTGCGGTGGCGGAGGGGGGACGGGGGTCCGGAAACAGCAAGCCTCTGGGGGGAGGCGCCCGACCCCAAGGTGGTGGGAACCCCGTGCCTGTGGCCTGAGGCCGCTGCGCAGGGACAGCCCGCGGCCGCAGGGCACTGTCCCCGGGGCCCATGTCGCCCGGCCCGGCCCGCGCTGTCGCAGACCCCACGGCGGCCTCTGGGCTGAGCTCCCGGGAGGCCCGCCCACGGCACCGCCTGCCGCGGGGAACCGGGGGTGGCTCTGGGGTTGGCCCAGACCAGCCAACTGGAACCAGCGTCCTGGGCTCGGGCCTGGCTGCACGTCCTGCTGCGGGAGGAGCCGACGCGCTGGGCGGCTGGCCGGGCTCCAGCCCAGGAGTGTCTGCCCAGGCCGAGGGGGACTCTGTGCACGGGAGGCGGCCGCGCCGGCGCCCACACCTCCAGGCCTCGGAGCGCAGCCGAGGTTCCCGCCGCTCAGCAAGCAAACCACCGTGCGCAGCTCTAAGAACCGCCCCCCGCCATCAAACCTCGTCCTGAAACGGGGTTCGCACTATTGCTGTCGTTTCCCTAGGAGGAGCCTCTCCACCCAGTCCCCATGCTCTTCCCTTCGAAGCAGCGGAGCCGGTGATCCCAGGCCCCGGAGAGGCTCAGGTGTGGTGGGTGCGGCCTGTTTGCAAAAGGGACGCAACACCAGGGTGAGGGCCACTGCCTCCCAGCCTCAGCCGCTTGCCCAGGGGCCTCCACCCCCACGTCACCCGTCAAATGCCCGGTTTAGCCCCGAGTCGATGGCCTTCCTGGTCCTTGGCCTCCGGTCCTGGTCCAGTTGTGGGCACTGGCCAGGAGCTGGAAGGAGTGGGAGGGAGCCAGCGCTGGCGGCCACCTGGTGACCAGCCTTGCTTCCGATCAGCCACCAGGTAACGAGAGAAGCCCTCGGCCACTTGCCCTGCGATCTGGTCTGGTGCTGTCCTTCCAGCCGAGCACCGGCGAGGGCCTCCGCCCTCTGATCTGCGGCCTGCTCCTCCGCAGTCACCGGCCCGGCCTGCTCGGGCGCCCTGAGAACGATGCCAGCGTCTGGGAGCCTGCCTAGAGGCCCACGCTGCTCCTGTGAGTGAGCCTGCTTGTGACAGGACTGATCAGGGGTGGCCCCATGGCTGCTCTCAGGAAACCAGATAGGACCGGCGGCTGACGTCACGCAGGGGCCCAGCACCTGGGGCTGCAGGCAGGAACCCGATTCCCGTGCTGCTCGGAGACCCTCTCCATGGCCCAGATCAGGGAAGGAGCAGAGACGGAGAGAAACCCAAAAGCCGTGGATAGGCCCTGGACCCCCTCTCAGGGGAACTGGCTCAGCCCTAGAGCCACCCGTCGGCATCTGCATATTCAAATGTTGTTAGCGAGGGAAGGGCCGTCCTCATCTGCATATTCAAATGTCGTTAATGAGGAAGGGCCGGTCAGGAAGCCTTGGCCCAGTCCCGGCTCTGCCTCCAGCTGGCCACGCACATGGACAAGCCACTCAGCTTCTGTGGCTCCTGAGCTGGAGGTGGTGGGAACCACCCCAAGTCTCCTGAAAAATGGGGTGTGGCCTGTGGGCCCTTCCCCCGCCCCAGCTCCCCCTCCCACCCTGAGGGAATATAGTGAAAGCCAGTGGTAAGTGTGCTGCGGGCCCTGGGAGCCTGGCCAGCCCCTCGGTCAAGGAACCGCCAACAAGGAACTGTTCTCGGGTGTGAGCACGGACTGTGCATGGCCGGCGTCCTGCTGTCACAGCCGTGGCTCGAGCATGCCCACCCTGCGTGCATCTGCTGTTCCGTGCTCTGTGCGACCCTGTATCCAGAGAGCCTGCGTGGCGGGGACGTGCCTGTCCTGCTGAACCGCGTCCTTCGCAGCCAGTCGTCTGGGTGATTTCTCTGGATTCCGACAGTGACACCCGCTGCGGAACACGGGTGTGGAACAGCTGCCCCTGCGCCCAGCTCGGGGAGATCAGTCCTGGGTGAACGCCCTTTGTGACGCGTGGAACACTTAAAGCGTCTTAACTGTACCTCCACGTTGTCGCCGTTAAAGTACTACGGTTGCACAACAAGAAAGGACGAGCTACGCTCGCCAGTTTTCAAGATTTCCTTCCGACTCCTGTGTGCACGGCAGTTGCAGGTGTGTATGTACCTAATCCACCAGAGACGGGAACGACTCCTCCCCCGCGGTGGCACTGCTGGGCGGCAGTTAGTGGAAGGTGTCCCACCGGCAGGTGGCGGTGCGGGCGAGCTTCCCTCTGCCGAGCCGGCCAGTCCACACGCCCCCGAGAGTCCGGGGGGCCATCGAGGAGCTGCCTCCCCTCCACCCGGAAGAGCGAGTGCCAGGAGTTGTGGCGCTTGGCCCGCACCTCCAGACCCAGCCGTGGCGCGATGCCCCGATTCACGGCCTTGGCCTTCGCTGTCGGCCTGGAACGCCGCCTGGCAGGGGTGCGGAGAGAGACTTCGTCAGTCGCGTGATGAGCCTGAGCGCACACACCAGCCGGGGAAACAGGCCGCCGCCGCCCAGGGACCGTGAAACAGCGTGTGCCGCGGGGAAGACGGCCAGGAACCGGGAGGACCGACGGAGCCCCGCGTGCCTGAGAACAACCTGGAAGCTGCAGGCGGCCGAGGGGCTGTTCTGGGCAGGCGCCCTGGCAGGGCCTGCTGGCTGGGTGTGGGAAGGACCCCTCGTCCTCTACACCCAGTTCCCACGGCAGCAACCTTGACCCCGCGCGACCCCACACGTGGCTGCCCGGGACAAGTGGACCCTTTGCTTCCATGAGGTCGGCCTGCGGGGGGATGGGCTGGGGGTGCCTTTCACTCTGACTTACTGCCCGGCCCCTCCCCAGCCCTCAGCCGGCGAGCGATGGGAGGAGGGAGAGACCAGGCACACCCATCTGCACCCCCCCCCCCCCCCCCCCCCCCGCACCTCATCCCCATTCCACTGGCACCCCGACACCCCCCTCAGCCCAGTGGGGCTCATCTCGGCTGCTGCAAGGCTCCAGGATGACCTCTGGCGGTCCTGGTGGAGACGTGGACTCGACGGATCGAGCAGCGGGCTGTGGGAGCCACGGCGCTGGCTTTGCGCGGAGCAGGCGCACCGGCTTTGAGCCTGCACTCGGGAGCGCCCTTCTGCCGGGAGGGTGGGGTCTGTGCTCGGCCGCCTGCGCCCGCGTCCAGGAGAACGAGAGACGGCCACTCAGGCGTCCTGAGCCCTCTTCACGCTGCGGCCGCGGCCCTGGGCGTCGCCTGGATGAGGCCGAGGGAGCCTGGCTGCAGAGCGGCGTCTGTCCGAGCGCCCGTGGGACTTACCTGGGAGGGAGGCTGGCCAGCTTGGTCCCCGCGGGCGCGTCCACGCCGTCCCCTGGCTTGGCCAGTTTCTCTCGGTTCATTTGCTGCAGGATCGAGTTCAACTCGCTGATCACGTTTGCCTTCGGGCCGGAGAGGATGGGGCTTCTGACCTCGGAGACGTCACCCCACAACTTGGAGGTCCTCGGCTGGATCCCCTTCACGGCCCCGGGCTGGACCCCGCCAGGCGGGGGCGGGGGCGCGGGCGGGGGGATGAAGCCGTCCGCGTCCTCTTCCGCCAGCGCGTCCTGGTAGAGCGTGTTGCTTTTGTGGGCGACAGGCTTCACTTTGGGCTTGGGAGGGACGGGGGGCTTGTCCAGCACAAACGCCTGCCCGTCCGCGTAGACCGTGCAGGTGTCCATGCCCTCGCCGCCCTCGGAGGACAGTGTGGAGATGCTGGACACGGTGGAGACGGTGCTGGTGGTCTCGAGGGGGTGGTCGCTGCCGCTGCGGCTGTCGGCCTCCTCGATGCCCGAGTCCGTGATGGTGTCGAAGCTCTCGGGGGGCGGCAGGAGCGGGGCCGGCAGGCAGTTGGGGAGGCCGGCCTGCGTCTTGCCATCAGCAGAGCTGGTGGGTTGGCTGGAGTTCAACGCGGGGGTGGGGGAGGCGCCGTTTCTGTCCTGCTGGGCCAGGCCCGTGAGGGCGGGGACAG
This sequence comes from Ia io, assembly GCA_025583905.1. Lineage (NCBI taxonomy): Eukaryota > Metazoa > Chordata > Mammalia > Chiroptera > Vespertilionidae > Ia > Ia io. Next base: position 1,791,986 of record JAJQQW010000015.1, read on the forward strand.
AGGCGATTCGGTCGTCGGGGATGTCGAAACTATTGGCGAACTCCAGGGGGGGAGGCAATGGCTCTGTGAAAGCAAAGTCCTCGTCCAGGTCCACGGACGCCAGCGGCGGGGGAGGGATGCGGAATGGCAAGATCACCGCCTCCTCCAGGGAGCCTGCTGCCACCATGGTCCTGCCGGGCGTGGTGGCTGCGGGCTCGGGGCCGGCGGCGATCTGTAAAGCACCTTCGGTTTCGGGAACACCTTCTGGCGCCGCGGGCAGCGGGTGGCCTGGCGTGGCTTCTGCGTCGGCGTTCTCATCCCCCTCCTCCAGGCAGCTGCCCGGCACGGCGGCGTCCACCGTGTGGACCATGAGCAGGCCGGCCGGCTTCTTCTGGGACGTGTCCACGATGCTGACCAGCATGTTCTTCCGGGCCTCGCCCTCGCGGTCCCTGCCCAGGCCGCTCTCATACTTGTTCTCCGTCTCCTGTCGCCGCAGGGGCCCGCGCGCGCCCTGCCTGGCGGCCGTGGGGAGGCCCGCCTCCACGCTGGGCCGCATTTTGGTATCGATGTAGAGAGGTTTGTTGAGGTCGGCCTTGGGGGCCTCCCCCGTGGGGCCCTGCTGGGCCTCCTTCATGGCTCGGTCCCTCGCGGAAAGTGCCAGGGCCAGCGGGGAGCTGGGGTCCAGCAGCCTCCCTGTGAGCGGGTGCACGTAGTTCTCGGGGCTCGCGGCACCGCCGCCCTTGGGGGGCCCCACGGGGCTGCCCTCGGGACCCTTGGCTTTGGATGTGTTCAGCGGCCTCCCGGCCTCACCCTGAGCTCTGGCCTCGCCACCACCCACCAAATGGCTCTCGGGCTCCCTGGGCGCCGCCCCTGGCGTGGCGGGCAACGCCAGCTGCTCGGCGCCCTCCTCCTCGCCAAAGCCGCCCTCCTCGGGGAACGCGGGGGGCTGCACCCGGGGGGCGGGCGGCTCCAGACCCACGTCCTCGTCCCCGAGGTCCGTGGACAGGAAGGCGGGCGAGTTCCTCCTGGCTTCCAGCCGCTTCTCCCGGTCCCGCACGGCCCCGGCGATGGCGGCCGCGAAGGGGCTGCTGACGGCCAGGCCGTCGTCCGGCCGCAGCTGGCCGGGCGGCTCGGGGGCCTGGGGGTCGGTCTCCACGCTGCTGCCCTGGCTGCTCTTGCCGCTGCTGCTGGTCGAGGGCTCCTTGACGATGATGGTGGGGATGGGGATGGAGCAGGTCTTCTCGGGGCTGTCCTCCACGTTGGACTGCTTCACCAGCGTGCCCTTGCGCCGCGCGGGCTTGGCCGGCACGTACACTGCCTTGCTGGCGATCCTGCCCACCTCCGAGTACGGGTTCTCGGGCATCTGTCCCCGCCGGCCACGGGCGCCGGCCTGGGCGGCGGGGGTGCGGCTGTAGAGGTCGTCCGAGTCCAGCGAGTAGCGGTCCAGCTCCCGGCGGTAGAACAGCCCCTTCTCCCGCATCACGGCGGCCACCGTGTCCGAGCGCGTGGCCGGCGGCACCTTGGCCGCGGGGTTCTGGTTGAAGGCGGGCTTGATGGTGCCGTAGACCCTGGGCGTCGGGGACTTGGGGCAGTTGTAGGTGGTGGGAGGGGGGCGGTGGGGACGGGGGCACGGACTGCGGGGGCGGGGGGATGTCCTCGGACGTGTCCGGCATGGACAGGCTCCTGGTGAACTTCAGCATCGGAGGAGCCAGGAACTGCCGCTCCTCCTCCGTTATTCCTGCGGGAGAGGCAGGGTCAGTGGGGTCGTGGCAGCCACGCCGCCCACGTCACAGAACACAGCACAGCACAGCGCACATGCCGAGGGGACGCAGCCCATCTGAGCCAAAAACGTAAAATAAATAAAAGTAAAATAAGAGGAGGAGGGAGAAGGGTGCTGAGTGCGTGCTGCTGAGGTTCTGTTTATGCCCAGAGCCGGGCACCTGGGCCCCTCGGGCGGGGCCGTTCCTTCATGTGTGTGCGTGTGGTGTGTCAGCACGTGGCGGGGGCGGGGCTGAGCTGGATCGGGAGTTGGCCAGGGCCCTGGGGTGTCTGTAGGGTTTCGGGCTGAGGTGACCTCCCGCCCGTCTGAAACCAGGGCAGAGGCGCGTGCCGAGGTGCTGCGGCCCCCCACCTGGGGGGGCCTGGGACGTCCTGTCTGTGTGGCGAGCCGGTTTGTGTCCTGGGCTGTTCAAGGGCTTGAGGGCACTGGGGCTCCCCAGGCCTCACAGGCACAGGGATTTGTGGATGGAGGGAGCTGGTCCCCTGGGGCCCTGGCTGCACTGAGGGCGCCATGGCTCCCACAACCTGACCGGCCAGGGCCAGAGCTCGGCTGACGTGGCACGAAGTCAGCTCGTGTTCTGGGACGTGACTCGTGACCCAGGGGTGTTGGACCTGCTGAGGGGGTGCAGGCAGTGTCCCCGCCTTGTGGCCCCGACAGCGTGCGTGTGCATGTGTGTGCGTGCGTGTCCGTGTGTGTGTGTGTGTGTGTGTGTGAACCATGTCCCACAGTCTGAGCTACAAGAACGACAACAGAACGCACTCCAGGAGGCGGGAGCCACGCTCACACAAGGACACCAACAGACGTGAGGTCACGTGTGTCACGCTGGGGCATGCAGGGTTGGGAGGTGACAGACGATCACTTCAAACGACAACGACTCCCAGAGCCAAGGACAGGCACGCGCCAGGGCGACTCCCTTGGGAAGCGTGTTCCAAAGCCCACCACTCCCTGCGAGGCCGGAGCCGGGCGGCGGGGCCTGCGGCCTCCTCCCAGCCGCCTGACGACCTGCTCCAAGGAGTGGCGGCGAGGAACACGCCTCACAGGGCACACGGGCACGTGTCAGCAAGGCCGGGGCACTGACCTGACAGAAACAGTCTGCTGTCTGGTGGGAGGAGAGGGTGGTTACTGACCGGCAGCTGCGGCCGCGGCGTGAGGGCTGCTCTGCGGCCGGGCCCCGGGAGGGGAGGCTCAGGAACCGCGGCCGCGGCCACTACGCCTGCAACTAGTGACGAGAAGGCCTTGCCTCCACCACGCGCAGCCGTCTGTCCCTACGCGGCCAGGCCCGGGGGTGGGGCAGCGCTGGCCTCTGAAGTTTGCAGGGTGAGGACAGCGCTGGGCTGGCTCGCAGGGGCGTCTGGGGGTCACGGTCACCCTCCCGGAACCGTCAGTAGGAATCCGTGTGGCGTTCACGAGAAAGTGAGTGGTTTACGACACGCACAGGACAGGGCGATCAGAGGTCCAGCCCGACCAGCCACCCTCAGGGTGTCCGGGGCTCGTCCCGTGAACCGGGGCCGTGGCAGGCTAGGCAGGGGCGCAGCGACACAGGCCCCACGCCACTGCCCACCGACCCTGCCCTGCCTCCGCCGTGTGCCCGCCCCCACTGGCTGCACAGGTGGCCTGGCTTGCAAAGCTGGAGAAGCCTCCTGGACTTGGCGTCCAGAGGGTGGGACGGGGGCCACCCTTTGGGGGGCGGGGCCTGGGGTGGCCAGGGCGCTGCCGAGGGGCACCTCTGCGGGTGCGGCCACACTTCTTACCTATTGACTTCTGCCTTCGCATCGTACCTCGAGGGAGGCCCAGGAACGGGCCCTTCGGGCTCCCGGGCACGGTGGGCGTCATCACGGCGATGCCCTGGCGCTCGTACACGGACTGCAAACCAGAGGCGACACGGGTGAGATGCGCCAGGCCAGCCTCGCCCACCGCGGCGGCCCAGGGGCCAGGGAAGCCTGGGCAGAGGGCGCCTTCCCGTGGCTTCTCGGCCACCCGCCTGTCCAGCTGAGGCCCGGGCTGGGCGCCGGGTCTGGCCAGTGCGAGAACGTGACCCGAAGCGGTGAGGATGGCCACTGCTCCCAGGGGTGCTGCTCAAGGCCCGCCCACTCCCGCCGCTGAACCGCCACTCACGTTCACGTCGGAGACGGACGGGAAGCACCGGCTGGAGGGCCGCTGCTTGATGGTGGCCACGCGGGACTCCACGGCCACGCTGTCCGCGGCGCGGGAGGGCTTGGCGGCAGGCACGATCTCCTCGGGCTTATCTGCAGCGGGAACAGGCGGGCACAGGGTCAGAGGCGGCAGCCCCGCAGCACAGCCAGGGGCTCAGAACAGTTTACACGGCAACTGCCTGCTCCGCCTCCAAACCGCGCAGGCCGCCGGCCCTGGTGCAGGACGCAGGGATTCTCCCACACGGCACAGTGCCAGGACCCCGTTCCCCAGCCCTGGGGGGGGGGGGGGGGGGGGGGGGGGGGAGGCGGCGCACGCGGACAAGACGGGAAGACCCGCAGCAGCCCAGTCCCGTGTGTGAAGAGAGCCGCGGTGTGGTGGTTACTGGTCCTTACAAAGGAAGGAAACATTTACAAGCTGAAACGCAACCTGTTAGGCTTGTCGGGAGCCTGAAGCGCATCTGGAACAGCTGGTCCTCGCCTGCCACATGCGTCTGGGCCTGACCGGGGCTGCACCCCCAGGAGCCCAGCTCGCCGTGGACCCCACGCGCGCCCAGCACCCAGCTCCCTCCGGTCGGGGGCTGTGGCTGGCACGAAGCCGGGGCGGAGTGTCCCTTGTACGACCCCTCGAGGCTCCCCCCCCTCCCCCGCCTCCGGATCACGGTGCCCTCAAGCCCGAGGACTCCCGCTCAGGGCCTGTGACTCCCCACGAAGCTCGGCCATCGAAGAGGCCGGACCCCCAGCTGGAGGTCAGGGAGCAGCTGGGAGCCGGGCACCTCCCGGGGTCTGGGCCACGGCGCTCCGGGCTCCTGCTGCCTCCTCTGGAGGGCATTTCCTCCCCTCGCAATGTTGGGGACACCGGTGTCTCCCCTCAGGGAACTGGTGGGGACACCCCAGCTAGTCACTGTCCTCAGTCTCTCCCCCCTCCTCCTGCCGCCCAGTGTCCCGTCCACACCCTGCGGCCCGGCCCCCCACCCGCTGCCAGCCCCTCCTCCCTCAGAACCTCCCTTGGTCCCCACCACCCAGCGGGGCCCCAGCCTCAGCCCCAGCACCCGGCGCCCCCCCCACCCCCCCTCGGCGTCTGCCTCCTCCGTGAAGCCCTCCCTGCAGGTCAGGGCGGGTTCCTTCGAGGCCGGATTTAACCCGTTTCCTCGCAGGACTCTCCCGCCCCAGGGTTGCAGGGCCTCGCTGCCATGACCCCTCGTGGCCGGGTCCCCTCGCGGCAGTGGCTCCGTGGCACCTGGGGACCCTTGGGGACCCTCGGGGAGCCAGCAGCAGCCAGAAGCCCGGCCCTCTCCCTGGCCATCGCCTCGTGCAGGCTGTTTCTCTGAGGACAGAGCCGCGCCCCCTCACCGCCCTCGCCCCCCTCGCCAGGCACTGGGAGCTGGCTCCCAGGTCCCCAGGCCCCAGGCCCCGCCTCATTCTCGGCCGCAGCGGGGCAGCTCCACCAGGCTCTCCCAGGAACTCCACCCCTAGGGGACGCCCAGGCCAGACAGCCAGAGCCCAGCCGCACCCCGGGCGGCGTGGCCCCGGGGGCGAGGGTGACCGAGAGTCACGCAGTCAGGTCTTCTTTCGAGCCGGGCCTCCTGGTCTGCGGCCTTTGCACTGAACCTCCCCAGACGGCGGTGCGAGCGCCCGCCCCGCCCCAGCCGCCGAGGCCCCGCCCCAGCTGCCGAGGCCCCGCCCCCAGCCGCCGAGGCCCCGCCCCCAGCCGCCGAGGCCCCGCCCCAGCCGCCGAGGCCCCGCTCAGGTGCTGGACCCCGGGCTGCGCGGGCACCCAACGCCTCCAAGGACAGGTGTGCCCGCGGGGCAGAGGCTCCACGGGCCTTGGCCGCCCGTTGCTTGCCCCGCCCCATGTTCCTGTGACCCAGAGTACCTGGGTCTGTGGGAGGATATGTTCCCTCCTCAGTGGCTTGTGGGGGGCACCGCACCCCTTCCCCCCCGGGCCTGGGTGCCCTCCGGCGGCTGCCACACGGGAGCCTGGGGCCTGAGGCTCAGCCGCCGCGCGGGCTGGCTCCCGAACACGCCGGCTTCGTCCCGTGAGGCGCTCCACCGGCTGCACTCGGAGCCGGGCCGGGCGTCTGCGACGGATGGGGATGTGCGTGCGGCCCCCGCGGCCGGAAAAGGAAGCCCGTTGAAAACAGCCCCAGGCGGCGAGTTCTCGCACACGCTCCGCAGTCCCCGCGTCTGGGAGACACGCGTGACGCCTGCTGTTCACGGACGCACACCTCCTGGCGGGGCCAGCGTCCCCCGGGGAGGGCCGGTGTCCAGCACGGCTGGTCCGCGCACGCCGGGTCCTGCCTTCCCCGAGTCCCCCCCCCACCCCGGGCGGGCCCTCCCGCAGGGGAAACGGCTCAGCGGCCGGGGTCGGGGTCGGGGCAGAGGGCGGGCTCTCCGGAGCGCAGCTTCCAAGGAAAGCGAAGGTCAGCAGCCGCGCCAGGTGTGAGGACGGGGCCAGAGCCGCCCGGCAGGAGGGCGGGGAGCGCTCGGCCCAGCGGGGCCCTGCCTGCGCTCTGCCAGGGCCGGGCCTGTGGGTGCGCCGTCCTATCCCGGCCTCTGTCCCGTCTGCCCGCGGGCGAGCGCAGGGTGGGCTCAGCAGCCCTGGGCACGCAGTGGGCGTGCAGGAGACAAGAAGTGCGTCGGGTCCCGGTCGCTCAGTGGGAGGCGCTGCGGGGCGCGCAGGGGCTGCTTCCCTGATGTGTGGGTGCCCAGGCCCCTGAGCAGAGCGTCCCGATGGAGAGGGGGCGCCCGCGAGCCGGGACGCTGAAGCCGAGGGTCAGAGGTCAGCCCCTCCGGAGGCTGCAGGGGAGGGTCCTTCCTGCCGCTCCCCGGTGGGGGCTCCGCCTCCCTATGGCCTCAGGGGCCCCTCCTCTGGGCTGTCTCCCCGGTTTGGTGCCTCAGCCGAGGCCCTGAGACCGGCCCCCGAAAGGCTTGTTGACTTGATGCTGCTTCTTTCCATTGTTGGGGTGTTGTCTCCAGCAACCAAGCAAGAACACCCCAAATGTGGGTGCTGCCCAGGGAGGGGCCTGCTATCGGGGCTCATGGCTGCCGGACCTCCCCCCATTCAGCCCTGGGGCAGGGCAGGGAGAGTCCGCCTTACGCCCCCAGATCCCCTGATCAGCCCCCCCCTCCCCCCCACCCCCTCCCGGCTTAAGGACAGTTTCCTGTGGATGCAGAGCAGGCTGCTGAAGAGCGAGGGGCTTCCTGGGAGTTAAAGGGGGGCTGCTCCCCCAGGGCAAAGGGGCTGGGCGGCTGGGCTCCAGCCCCATCTGTGGGCCAGGGACCCACGTGCCTGCACCTGGGCCGAAGGCAGCCCCTCAAGGATGAAGACAGCTCGGGGGGCGGGGGACACGTCGGGGACCACAGACGGGACAAGCGAAGCAGACGGGACAGACGGGAAGGGACGGTCCCAGCGTGGGGCCCCTAGGGAGCCGGCACAGGGAGACAGCACAGGTCACCGCACACGCGAGACGCCAGCCAACGCCACGCCAACGCCACAGAGGGTTTCCTTCCACGGGGGTGGGGGCCGGAAACAGACAGGGGCCGTCCCCTTACCCTTCTTCTTCCGGACCGAGGCTTGCAAACAGAAAGGGGGCGTGAGTCCCGCGGGGCAGAGCTCATCGGGCCCTGGGACGGGACCCCCAACCCGACCGGCCCGACTGGTAGGACCCGACCTGCAGCTCAGGGGCCCAGACATGGACTCCAGCGAGGGGACCCAGCACCTACGCTCTCCCAGGACCCGGCAGCCCTCACCCGCACCCCAGGCTTCTCTCCTCAGGCCCCTCCCGCCCCCGCCCCATGGAGCGCTCCGCCAGGGCCAGTGCGGGCGGAAGGGCGACTCGCGACCATGCAGGACACCCCAGGTCCCCGCCGGGGAGGGGGGCACCAGGTCCCCCGCGGGGATAGGCCCCTTTAAAGGGGAGCTGCCTGCTGGTCCCTCTGGGGGCGCGGCACAGCCATCTCGGGTCAGAGACAGGCCTCATTCGCACGGTCACCCCACTGGGTGCCACCGGGGACAGTGGCTGTTTTTGGGGAGTCTTGTCTAGATGGACAGGGTGGGGAGAGGGGCCTTCGGGGAGCGCTGGCTCTGGGCGGGGTGATGGTGCCAGCAGGCTCACTCTTTCCTGGGACACGGGGCGGGGGGGCACGTGAGGGGTGCGGCCGGCGCGGCTGGGCCGCCTGCCCCATCGTGCCCCCCACGGACGAAGTGGCTGAGACCCTCCCAGCGGCGCTGCCGTGAGGCGAGGTTGGAGGGACAAGTTCCCCGGGAGGCAGGGACGAGGGGGAGCGACCCCCAGGCAGATGCTGGCGGGTGCTTAGACCCCGCCCCCACCCCCCCACCCCCCGCCCCGGGCTGGGCCTGCGGGGCTGCAGGGCTCAGGGACCTGCCCTTCCCGCTCAGCAGAGCCAGCACCTCCCCGCCCGCCACCTCTGGGGGCCACGTCACCCTCCTCCTCGCCAAGGTGTCCCGGGCTGCGTGGCGACGCCCCAGCGTGACTGACATCGTGCGTCTCAGCGGTCATCATGGTCCGCTGGGCCCAAGGCCACGCTGCTCTGCGCACCTTCCCGCCCGATGGGGGCCACAGGCCTTCCACGCAGGCGCCAGGGGCTCCCTAAACCCGGTGGGCAGCGCACCCGGAGGCCACCCCACCGCCACCTCCAGGGACCCCCAGGGCGGAGCTGCTGGTGGGAGCCCTGCATGGAGGGCCTGGGGGCTTCGGTTGTGCAGACACAGCAGGCAGCTTACCTTTATCCACTGGCAAGAGGCCCAAAAATTCAAAACAAAACAACGTTAGACGAACCAAGAAGAGGCTCAACCAATGACCCCACCCCGAAGCCGGAAGGCGCGATGGAGACGCCAGAGAGCACAGGGCCATGCAGGCGGGTGGGTGCGGGGCGGGGCGCCCGACGGCTCTTACCGAGCTCCTCCAGCTCCGAGGTCATGGACTTGGAGCGCAGCGTGAGGGCCGTGGTCGGAGCACGCTTGGGAGGCGGGGGTGCTGGGGGCGGACAGGAGAGACCAAGGCGTGAGAGCCGCCCGGGCTGTGAGGCTGCCACCCGCACCCCCCCCCCCCCGCCTTCCAGACCCCCTGGGAGGCGGCTGCCGGCCTCGGTCTCCCTGTGAAATCAACGAGGGCCGTTCCCCGCCCCTCGGTCGGGGACGGTCACCCTGCGGGCCCTGCGCTTCACTTGGGCCTCTGTGAGTTGGGTCCAGGCCTGGAGCTCAGAGGAACCGGGACAGCCCCGCCCCTCGGCACTCGCCCCAGCAGCCCTGGCGCTCAGGGGTCCCTGCCCACTTGTCGGTGTGGGCCCGGCTGCCCGGCTGGGATGGGAGGTGCTGTGCCCGCTGGTGACTAATGGGGATGGGCGGTTCCACAGCCTGTGCACCCTTGGCTGCCCCCGCCCGCCGCCGGGAAGGCTCTCAGGCTGGGGGCTCTCCTCGTCCCTCCGCAGGGACGGGCCTCAGGGTTGCCCATGCCCCCTCCCAGCCTCCTTTTGAGGAAAGCCTGGGAGCTGGCCCCCTGGCGCCCCCCAAGCAGCTCTCCTCACCCCGCAGGCCGCCGCCTCCAGGCAGCCCTCCCTGCTGTGAGGCACTTTGCCCAGCGGAGGGTTCTCAGTGGGGTGGGCGGGAATGCAGGGCTGCGGGCAGGACGATGCGTGTTCCCAGCTCCATCCTTGCCGGGGACCTGGGGTGCATCGGGCCTGCCTGGGGCTCCCCCTGCCGCCTCCCTCGGGAAGGGGGTGGGCCCGAGTCCCGGGGGGCAGCCAGCTCTGCAAACAGCGGGCCCCATGGACAGTAGGTCGGACAGGAGCCAGGCCACCACTGCCCGGGCCAGCTCCACAGCCACCTCCTGACCTCCCTCCCAGCCGCTCTGCCGGCTCCCGGAGCAGGTGGGACCCGGCCCTCGGGGTTATGGCGGGGGAGGGTGAGGGGCACCCACCTTTCTTCCTGGTGGTGTCGTCGGGGTCGAGGCTCCTGGTGACCGTGACCACCTTGAGGACCAGGTGGTTCCCTCCCTGGCGGATCATGTTCACCACCTGCCGGTGCCCGACCTTCACCACGTTCTCGCTGTTCACCTGCGGGGACACAGGCTGTGAGAGGAGCGGCCGAGGCCAGACGCCGCCCTGCTGTGTTGGACCAGAGGTCTCTTGGGGACACTCGGGGCGGGGAGCCGGGCCGGGTTCCTCTGGCAGCGCCTCCCACTGGCAGCGCCCACTGGGCTCTCTGATCCGCACTGAGTGCTCCCGGGGCAGCGGGCGCGGAGGCCTGAGACGCACGTGGTGCCACGCTCTGCGTGTTCGTGGCTCCGAGGAGACAGGACGCATCCCAGGGACACGCCCACTTCCTCCGGGTGAAGCTGGGCCGGGAGGTCTGCCTGCATTCACCCACCACGGCGAACGTGAGTCCCCTTCCCAGCTGCCTCCCTGCCCGTGAAGACACGTGTGCCCGCTGTTCCCGGGCAGAGGGACCTGCTGCTCCAGCCTGTGTGGGGGCGGTGGCCCGCACAGAGCCCGCCCTGCCCCTGGCCGGCTCGCTCACCGCCCCCGCGGCGCCCCCCGCCTGACATCCTCCTCCTGCTCTGCCAAGTCAAGAAGCTCCGATGGAGCCCCGCCCCCAAAGCAAGAGACGTGCCGAGCTGGGCCGTGTGGGCTCCGGGACCTGCGGTCTGGGTGCCAGGAGCGCGTGGCAGGGCGGGCAGAGGTGCCAAGGGCGCGTGCCGCAATGCCCACGAGAGGGGCCGGCAAAGGGGCAAGGGGACTCCGTGCCAACAGGAACAGGCAGGCCCAGGACGGAACGCTCAGCTCCACGCTCCTCCCCCGCGTGGTGGGGCAAGCGGCACGCGCAGCGCCATGCGTGACTCCCCCAGCCGCTCGGCGAACCAAGCCTTCAGCTCAGATGCTCCCAACTCCCCGTCGGGGGCGGACCTGAGGCGGGCTGGGTAGAGCACTCATGGCTCCTCAGCGCCCGGGCTGGCATCTCCATCCTCCCTGGGCCCGTGCCCCTCGGGAAGCCGGCCGGCGACTCCGGCGCGCTGCCACCAGGGGGCGCAGTGTGCCTCCCGCGGGCCCTGCTGAGCCAGGCCGCCAGGCGCAGGGGGGTCCAGTTCGAGGTGGAGCGCGTGCTGCGGGTCCGGCGAGGGCAGGAACCAAGCCGTGCCCGCCCGGCCCGGGAGCGTCTGAGGGCGGAGATGTCCGCCTCCCGCAGCCCTCCCCCCCACGGAAACCCTCACTGAAAACGTCGAACGCACACGGTCTAGAGACAGTTCCCCGGCTCACCTGCCCGCAGGACCACCACCTTCCCCGCCCCTCCCCAGGCACAGCCTCCCTCCCCGCGTCTGTCCCCGCCTCTCCAAACCCCGGCCCTGTGGCCGCTCGGTGTTTTGATTTTGGGTATCACCTGCGGACGCCCCACTGTGGGGAGGGGTGGCGCTCAGAGCTCCTCAGCGGGCGCTTTGCTTATAGGGCCCAGCAGGGTCCCTGGGTTCTGCCCACTGGATGCCAGCACCCCCCCCCCGCCCCACGTGACAACCGTCATATCGCCCGCCAGGTGTCCTCTGGGAGGTCAAAGTCATCAAGTTAGCGTTCTTCCTTCCACCCCCCGCACCCCCCACCACTTCCGAGTGCCGGTATCTTCCAGTTCCAGTTACGATTTTAACGAGATCAACATTCCAGGTTACATCATGACGTGTGATAGCTGCTTAACGACACAGGATACACCACGGTGACTGTGCCTTTCCCGCACATTCCGTGTTCTCTGGAGCCAAGTAATTTGTTTATTGGTTTAATTTTCTACGTACTTAACAAATTCAAACCCAAACACTTCCTCGTTATGTAAATATCTTCTCAAAATCTTTAAATACACTGGGTGTTTTGTTGTTTGTCTTCTTTTCTAAAAAAATCCTCACCCGAGGCTGTTTCTATCGAGTTTGAAAGAAAGAGAGAGAGAGAGAGGGAGAGAGGACCATCGGTCGGCTGGCTCCTGCACACTCCCTGACGGGGTCACCCACAGCCCGGGTGTGCGCCCCGACCGGCCGGGCATTGAACCTGCAGCCTTTGGGGAACGGGCCGCGGCTCCAGCCCACAGCGCCGCCAGGGCTGCTGCTGGTCTTTGTGAGGAAGCTGCTGCCGAAGCCGCCCCTGCTCCGGACAGCGGGCCCAGGGGGGTCTCCCGGCCTGTGTCCCCGTCACTCACCCGCAGGATTCCTTCCGAGTCTTTGTGTTGGGTCTCTTGAACCCTTGACCCCATGCATTTATTTTCAAAAACCTCATTTTTGGTAGAGGACATTCTCCAGCAGCTTCTCAATAAAACGAGTTTGGGAGGGATCCCCTCCCCCCCCACTGCCTGTTTGAGAATGGCTTCACCTGCAAACGTAAACGGCAGCCTGGCTGGTGGAGAAGGTGAGCTTGGAGAGTAAGGTGTAGCTCTCAGGCCTAACTCTCGTGCAGGTGAGGACAACAAAGTCTGGACAAAGGCACCCCCACCCCGAACCCCAGGCGCACACGGTGCCCGGAGCTCCGAGGGTTGTTTTAAAAGGCGGTCGGCAGGTTTTGGGTGTGAGGGCGGCACCGGAAGCGCCGGGCCCGGGCAGTGTGGGCTGGGCCACCTCAGGCTCCGGCCGGCTTCCTGTCTCGAGACCCCAGAGGACAGAGCGTGGGTGGCTCAGCTGCCACAGTGAGGGGTGTCCCCTGCCACAAGCTCTCCCCATCTCCGTGCTGCCCCCTGGTGGTCAGTGCACTCCACGGGGGAGCCCTGCTCAGCCCGAAGCAGGGCTCAAGGCTGGTGAGCGGAGCCTCTCCCGCCTCCGCCTCTCCGGCCTCCGCCGCAGGCGCAGGCGGTAAGGAGCTAGGGGTCTCCACTGCGAGAGGGCGCAGGCCGGGCTGAGGGATCCCCACCCCCCCTCCCCCGCCCAGTGCATGAACGCCGTGCGCCCGCCTCTAGTTTTTAAAGGGAAAGGGCGTTCCCAGAAAGACCGGGGGGGGGGGGGGTCATGTCCCAGCGACGCAGGAGGCAACTTGGAGCAGGCCCCACGCTGTCCACGCGATGCACCTGGTAGCGCCGCTCAGCCACGCGGGCTTTGACGGGGTCAGAGCGAAGCGGCTACAGTCAGCGTGGCAGCGGGCTTTGGTTGTAGCCGTTAACACCCCCCATGCTTTTCCATTGCTGTTTACAGCGAGTGGAAGGGAGGGGGAGAGACAGAGAGCCATCGAGGGGAGCGAGACACATCGATTGTTGCCTCCCCCATGGGTCCCGCCGGGGGCCGGGGATTGAGCCTGCAGCCAGGGTACGTGGAATCGAACCCGGGACCCTGCAGTCTGCAGGTTGACGCTCTATCCACTGAGCCACACTGGCCAGGCAGAAGGTTGTTGCTTTTAAACTTACTTTTTATTGAACCTATTGGCATGCCGTCGGTTGATAAAGGGACATAGGTTTCGGGCGCACAATTCCAAGCACGTCGTCTGCATGTTGCACTGTGTGTTCGCCCCAAGTCAAGCCTCTTTCCGTCACCACCTGCCCCCCACCCCCGTGCCCTCGTCTGCCCCCCCCACCCCCGCCCTCGCCTGCATCCGTGAGCCTCCTTGTTCCTTTGCTTCTTCCCTGGGGGGAGCTCACGGCTCTTCGGCAGACGGAAATCAGCGAGGGCGGAGCTAACGGAGAGCGAGGGGTGTGCACCAACACCTCGAGTGGCCGCTCCCCGCGTGCGGGGACACTCGCCCAAAGGTCCGCGGGCCGGGACTTGCTGGGGGAGGGGCTCATTTCTTTCGTTTCTGGGTTTGTTACGGAGAAATCTGGTTCCAATCCTGTTTTGACACTTCAAAAAAATATACAGTTTTTTTATTGATTTCAGAGGGGAAGGGAGAGGAAAGAGAGATAGAAACATCAGTGATGAGAGAGAATCACGGATCAGCTGCCTCCTGCACGCCCCACACTGGGGATCGAGCCCACCACCTGGGCATGTGCCCCGACTGGGAATTGAACCCTGACCTCCTGGTTCAAAGGTCAACACTCAACCCCTGAGCCCCACCGGCCGGGCTGCTGTCCTATCTTGAAGCCCCGTGTTCTCTCTGCGGGGATGTGGGCGCCTCTCGGCTCACTGGGCGCGCGAGCAGCATTTCTCCCCCGTTTCCCGCGCACCGGCCTCTGCGCTTCTCACCGTCTGTTCCGGGCTCTGCCCTGCACGAAAGCCGGGCGGCCCTACGAGCGGGCTCCATCCCAGCTGCTGGGTGAATACGGTACAGACACACCCTAAAATGTCGGCGGACGCGAAGGACCCAACAGCCAGCGCGAGACTGAAGAACCAACAGACGCCCGGCATTCTCCACCTTCGCGGCCTCCAGGAAGCTGCTGCCTTCGGCTACGGGGGGCGCCCAGACACAGCCCCTCACCCCGAGCGTGCTCCCCGAGAGGCACAGGGGGTCAGTGCAGGGAAGGCCGCCCCTTCCCAGCGAGGGGGGTGGGGGGACGCCGGGCGCCGCGGCAGGAACGAACGGGACGCACTGACCTTCGCGGACTAGCCCCACGGACGGCCGCCTCGTGCTGGGACCTACGAGCTCCCGGAGGACAAGGGAGAGAAACCCAGGGCCTGGAGCTCGGCCGTGACTTCTCGACACGACCCACAAGCACGTCCACGGGAGGAGCAACCAAGGGCAGAAGCGACAAGACGAGACCTGGCGACCGCGTGAAGGGAACGACATCTGCGCGTCCCTCACCCCGTCACCTGCTCACCAGCCACCGATCCCCAACCACAGATGCTCCTGCCCACCACACGGACAGACCGACCACACGGGACAGACCGACCACACGGACAGACCGACCACACGGGACAGACCGACCACACGGACAGACCGACCACACGGGACAGACCGACCACACAGACAGACCGACCACACGGGACAGACCGACCACACGGACAGACCGACCACACCGGACAGACCGACCACACGGACAGACCGATCACACCCGACAGACCGACCACACCCGACAGACCGACCACACGGACAGACCGACCACACGGGACAGACCGACCACACCGGACAGACCGACCACACGGGACAGACCGACCACACGGGACAGACCGACCACACGGACAGACCGACCACACGGGACAGACCGACCACACGGACAGACCGACCACACCCGACAGACCGACCACACGGACAGACCGACCACACCCGACAGACCGACCACACGGGACAGACCGACCACACGGACAGACCGACCACACCCGACAGACCGACCACACGGACAGACCGACCACACCCGACAGACCGACCACACGGACAGACCGACCACACGGGACAGACAGACCACACGGACAGACCGACCACACGGGACAGACCGACCACACCCGACAAACCGACTACAGGGACAGACCGACCACAGGGACAGATCGATCACACGGGACAGACCGACCACACCGGACTGACCACACGGACAGACCGACCACAGGGACAGACCGACCACACGGACAGACCGACCACACGGACAGACCGACCACACGGGACAGACAGACCACACGGACAGACCGACCACACCCGACAGACCGACCACACGGACAGACCGACCACACGGACAGACCGACCACACCCGACAGACCGACCACACGGGACAGACCGACCACACGGGACAGACCGACCACACCGGACAGACCGACCACACCCGACAGACCGACCACACCCGACAGACCGACCACACGGGACAGACCGACCACACGGGACAGACCACACGGGACAGACCGACCATACGGACAGACCGACCACACGGGACAGACCGACCACACCCGACAGACCGACTACAGGGACAGACCGACCACAGGGACAGATCGATCACACGGGACAGACCGACCACACCGGACTGACCACACGGACAGACCGACCACACCCGACAGACCGACCACACGGACAGACCGACCACACGGACAGACCGACCACACGGGACAGACAGACCACACGGACAGACCGACCACACCCGACAGACCGACCACACGGACAGACCGACCACACGGGACAGACCGACCACACCCGACAGACCGACCACACGGACAGACCGACCACACCCGACAGACCGACCACACCCGACAGACCGACCACACGGGACAGACCGACCACAGGGGAGAGACCGACCACACGGACAGACCGACCACAGGGGACAGACCGACCACACGGGACAGACCGACCACACGGACAGACCGACCACACCGGACAGACCGACCACATGGACAGACCGACCACACCCGACAGACCGACCACACGGGACAGACCGACCACACGGGACAGACCGACGACAGGGGACAGACCGACCACACGGACAGACCGACCACACCCGACAGACCGACCACACGGGACAGACCGACCACACGGACAGACCGACCACACCGGACAGACCGACCACACGGACAGACGGACCACACCCGACAGACCGACCACACGGGACAGACCGACCACACGGACAGACCGACCACACGGACAGACCGACCACACGGGACAGACCGACCACACGGACAGACCGACCACACGGGACAGACCGACCACACGGGACAGACCGGCCACACGGGACAGACCGGCCACACGGGACAGACCGACCACACGGACAGACCGACCACACGGGACAGACCGACCACACGGACAGACCGGCCACACGGGACAGACCGGCCACACGGGACAGACCGACCACACGGACAGACCGACCACACGGGACAGACCGACCACACGGACAGACCGACCACACCCGACAGACCGACCACACGGACAGACCGACCACACCCGACAGACCGACCACACGGACAGACCGACCACACGGGACAGACCGACCACACGGACAGACCGACCACACCCGACAGACCGACCACACCGGACAGAACGACCACACGGACAGACCGACCACACGGACAGACCGACCACACGGACAGACGGACGACACGGCGCCGGCCGGCTGGAGTAGCGAGAGGAGCTGCGGTGTCCTGTGTCCGAAGCGACTCAGACGCTCCTTTCCGAGTCCTTCTCTGTTAATGCCATCGCTGGGCGTGTGGCTGTGCCCGCTGTTACTCTGCGTTTGCTTCTAGAGATTGAAGTTGCGCTGACCTAACTGCTTTAAAACGAGGCCAAACATTCATCCCGTTTGAAAACCTAACCCACGACGTCACCCTGCCCGCGGCCGACGGTGGCCTCCCGGTGGGGAAGCGGCCAGGGCTGCCGGGCACGTCGGCCCCGAACACCACAGCTCCCGGCTCGCAGCCACGGCCGCCCTGGCCGCCCCTCCGCCCGCAGCCCCCCAGGTACCGCGGAGAACACGAGTGAGCATTAACAGGATGTACATACTTTGTTTTTAAAACAAACTTAAAAAATACGTTTTTACTGACTTAAGAGAGGAAGGGGAAGGGGTAGAGAAACAGAAACATCCATGAGGAGAGAGAATCACTGACCGGCACCCTCCTGCACGCCCCCCACTGGGGATCGAGCCCACCTCCCGGGCAGGTGCCCTGATCGGGACGTGAACTGCTGGCCACCTGGTTCCTAGGTCGACGCTCAACCCCGAGCCACTCTGGTCAGGCCGACATGCACACGTTTCACGGAAAGAACATGTCACTGCCAGAGACGCCACCATCCTCCGGGGCGGGGTTCACCTGTGACCAGAAGCACGTGAGACCTGGGGGCGCGGCGCCGGCACGCAAACCGCTGAGGCGAGACTCATGGATGAACCGTCAGAGGGCACGGCTCGTGGCGCGGCTCATGTACCTGCCGAGCAGCCCCCTCCAGCTCCCCGCCTCCCCGTAGCTCCAGCAGGGCGCTGTGCCCATGCCGCTGCCCTCTCCCACCCCGCCGCCCGTCCGGGCCACCCCTTTGCCACCCCTGCACGCCCCACAACTGGGGATCGAGCCTGTAACCCGGGCATGTGCCCTTGACCGGCATGGAACTGCCAGCCCCCTTTCTGAACAGCCCACAGGAAGTAACGCAGCGTGGGCGACGTGGCGAGAGTGCACCCACACGCTCAGCCCGCGAGGAGCGGGGGAGGGGGGCAGGGGGGTGCCTGCCCACCAGACACCCGGCCTCGCAGACGGGGTGTGGCCAGAATGGGGCCACATGACCCAGGTGGCCCAGGGATGGTCAGGCCACACTCTGCAGACACCCACTCCCTCCGGCCATGAGGACGTGACCCCCCCCCCGTCCCCCACGTCACCACTGTGGGCCATCGGAGTCCTGGCCCGCATCGTCCCCAGGCGGCCGCCTCGGAGCGACTGGCCTCCTGCTGCTTCCTTTCCTGGGGAGCTCAGCCTGGCGGACGCTGAGCAGGAGGCGGGGACTAAAATAAGCCACCGCCGCGTCAGCGTGTGGGCTGGCTCCAGCCGCTGTGCGCGGGGCTGGGGCGAGGTGCTGCTGGGGGCGGGGCTGCCCCCCCCAGGCCCTGAGCTAGGAGGGGCCCAGCTGCCACTTCCTGGGGCCGAAAGGCTTGGAAAGTTCAGCTTTTCTGTCTTTAAAAGAAATGTCTTACTGGTTTTTAGAGAGAGAGAAAGGGAGAGGGGGAGAGAAACATGGATGTGAGAGCGAAACATCGATCGGCTGCCTCCTGCCCGCCCCGTCCCGGGATCGAGCCCGAAACCCAGGCGTGTGCCCCGACCCGGGATCGGACCACCATGACACCCAACCCACCGAGCCGGGCGCCGGGCGGGTTTTTCTCAGGGAAGTGCCGGCCTGCTACTTCCTCCAGCCTCTGGCCGGGACGTGGGTGCTCAGGCCGTGCCCTCTGCAGCCACTCGGGGCCGAGATGGGCGTCCTAGTGAGAGACGGTGAGCTGACACGCGGAGGCGGCCGTGGGAAGACAGGCAGAGACGGGGCGATGTGGCTGCGGGCCCAGGGCGCCTGGAGCCCAGGGGGGAGGAGGCAGGAAGGACCCTCCCCGGAGCCGGGCAGCCTCTGACACCTGGATCCCAGCCCGTTACGCCGACGTCGGACTCCCGGCCTCCAGGACCGGGCGAGGATCCGTCCTGCGGTCTGGTGGCCCAGTGTGTGGCCACGGCTGTGGCGGCCCCAGGACACCGCCCGCCACTCGCTGACAGCTGGCCGGCCCCGCCGGCTCCTTGGCACAGGGACTGGGGCTGGTGCAGCAGGCCCCATGCCCAGCGGCCACTGGGAGGGCACGTGCCCGTGGGATGCAGGCCAGTGACCTGCCGGCTGGACTTCAAAAAATATACACTGAGTGGCCAGATGATGATGATCTCTGAACGCATACTAATCTGGCCGCTCCATGTAGATCCTATAGAATAAAAGGCTAATATGCAAATTGTCCCCTCGGCCAGGAGTTCGACCAGCAGGCAGGCCGGCCAACCGCCCATGGCCCCTCCCCCTGGCCAGGCTGGCCAGACCCCACCCATGCATGAATTCATGCACCAGGCCTCTAATATATGTGTGTGTGTGGGTGTGTGTGTATATATATACATATATATACACACACACACACCCACACACACATATATGTACATATATATATACACACTGAGTGGCCAGATTATTATGATCTCTGAACGCACAATTATCTGGCCACTCAGTGTGTATTTGTATTGATGTCAGAGAGGAAGGGAGAGGGAAAGAGAGAGAAACATCAATGATGAGAGAGGATCATGGATCGGCTGCCTCCGGCACGCCCCACACGGGATCGAGCCCGCAGCCCGGGCCTGTGCCCTGACCGGGAACCAAACCGTGACCTCCACGCTCAACCACGGAGCCACGCCGGCCGGGCCCACGGCTGATTAGCGTAGAGGGCGCGTGAAGGGCTCCGGTCCCCGAAGGGCTGGCTTAAGGCGCTGACTCGCCTGGATCGGTGCTGCGGCCCGGCGCTCCCTCAGCCGCCCGGTCCCAGGCCAGCACGCCCTCGGCCAGAGCGTGGAGCAGGGAGGTGGGGAGACGGGACCGGGTGCCACTGTCCTCTCCGCGGGGTTCAGGCCTCCACAGGGCTGGGTCCAGCGTCAGCCCTGCCCCACGGGACCTGGCGGATCCCCCTGGGGCCACAGCCAGCAGGGCCCACAGGGGCCCAGGGAACGCGTCCTCCAAGTGGCCCCAGTCCTGCCCGTCCGTGTGGAGCCGCGACGCGAGGAGGGAGCCGGCGACGCTCTGAAGCAGGAACGGGGGCCGGGGATGGAGGGACCGCGGGAAGGAGACGCGTCCCGTCAGAGACCGCGCCCCTCAGAACAGGCGCGGGCAGGGCCCGCCTGGGGTAGAGCCCCTCTGCCCAGAGACAGCGCTCACGGGGACCCCCAATCTGAGCACGGGCCCCGCCCCTCCAGACGAGTCAGCCAGGCGCAGTGGGCTGGCTGGGAAGCCCCGAGCCGATGGCCATGTCACCAGGCCACACGCTGGCCTCGCTCGCAGTGACCCCGCCTCCACCTGTGTCACGGCTGTGACCTTACCGGCTCTAACGCACATCACGGACACGCAGGCAGGCGGGGGCGCACACGGAGAAGGCGGCTGCATGGACGCGAAGCCGAGGACCGAGCAGGGGGGGGGTGGTGGGCGGGGCTGAGGGAGCCGGAGGCCTGGCCCTCGTCACACCCTCCTCCGCCTCAGGGCCCCAGAGCTTTTCTCTTCCCGGCCCCCCCCCCCCCCCCCCCCGTACCATTTCCCCTTCTCACAAGCACACGGCCATCGCGGTCAGGGCCCCAGCCTACTCCACAGCGACCGCCTCGCCAGTCCCGCCTGCGACGGCCTGTTCCCCAGTGAGACCACATCCTGAGGCTCAGAGGGCCGAGGGCTTTGACTCGTGGGTTTGGGGGACACGATTCACCCCACAGCAATTCCTCTACGAGGACCTTTGACGGGGCAGCAACTGACACTGAGTTCAGACCTCTGGCCCCGGGGCTGGGAGGATGCAGGGCTGGGAGGGGATGGAGGGCTGGGAGGGGATGGAGGGCTGGGAGGGGCGCAGGGCTGGGAGGGTGCAGGGCTGGGAGGGGGCAGGGCTGGGAGGGCGCAGGGCTGGGAGAGGGCAGGGCTGGGAGGGGACAGGGCTGGGAGGGGTGCAGGGCTGGGAGGGGTGCAGGGCTGGGAGGGGATGGAGGGCTGGGAGGGGATGGAGGGCTGGGAGGGGGCAGGCCTGGGAGGGGATGGAGGGCTGGGAGGGGGTGCAGGGCTGGGAGGGGTGCAGGGCTGAGAATGGGTGGAGGGCTGGGAGGGGCGCAGGGCTGTGAGGGGATGGAGGGCTGTGAGGGGATGGAGGGCTGTGAGGGGGTGGAGGGCTGAGAGGGGCGCAGGGCTGGGAGGGTGCAGGGCTGGGAGGGGATGGAGGGCTGAGAGGGGGTGGAGGGCTGGGAGGGGCGCAGGGCTGGGAGGGGATGGAGGGCTGTGAGGGGATGGAGGGCTGTGAGGGGGTGGAGGGCTGAGAGGGGCGCAGGGCTGGGAGGGTGCAGGGCTGGGAGGGGATGGAGGGCTGAGAGGGGGTGGAGGGCTGGGAGGGGACAGGGCTGGGAGGGGTGCAGGGCTGGGAGGGGGTGGAGGGCTGGGAGGGAGGAGGGCTGGGAGGGGCGCAGGGCTGGGAGGGGACAGGGCCTGGCTGAGCGGACGGTGGGTGGGGAGGGTGTCCAGGGTACAGCCATGTGACCAGGGACTGCGGGCCGGCCGTCCCTGGGAGGAGGGCGCACCAAAGTGGCTGGGAGTGTCCAGCGCCGGCCCGGCCTCAGGGTCTGTGGGTTCGGGCCCAGCGGAGCCCCCGGAGGCACCATCCACCTGCAGGCATCCCCACCAGGAGCGCAGGAGGTCCCCCCCGCCGCCACCGCCCCCCTCTCGAGGGCCGAGGCGCGCTCTGGCGCCAAGCGTGGGGAGATTTATGGCTGGATTCGCTCCGCCTGGCCCCCATCACCAGGAGCAATTTATCAAGTGCTTCACTCAAAGCAGCGACTGAGAAATTAATCCCCGAAGCAAACGGTGAGCTCTCCGGGGGAGGGGACGCCTCGTTTCCCAGGCGCCAGTCCCTTCGAATCCGGAGGCGATTTCCCACCTGCTGGCAGGGGGGTGGAGGGGAACCGGGCAGGCCGTGGGCACCGTGGACAGTGCGGGCTCTCGCTGCCATCACGCCTGCGGTTGGACGTGTGGCCAGGGGGTGGGCAGGGCTCAGCATGATAACAAGCGAGGGGCCAGCCAGCCCAGCGGGACGATCTGGGCCCCCGACCTCCTCCTGGACCCCCCAACCTCCACCTGGACCCCCCGACCTCCACCTGGACCTCCCGACCTCCACCTGGACCTCCTGACCTCCTCCTGGACCCAGTTCCCATGATCTGGGCCCCCGACCTTCTCCTGGACCCGGGTCCCACGATCTGGGCCCCTGACTTCTACCTGGACCCCCCGACCTCCACCTGGACCCCCCGACCTCCTCAAGGACCCGGTGCCATGATCTGCGTGAGCGCCCTGGGCGGCTGCAGCCACAGACTCTCCCTGCCCGTCCTGGAGGCTGGTCCCGAGGCCTCTGTCCTGGGTGTGTGGACACCGTCTCCTCCCGGTCCCCGTGGCCCCTGCGTCCCGTGTCCTCACCTCCTCACAGAAGGACCCGTCCGTCCTACGGCATCAGCCCTCCCTGGGGCCTCGCTGTAGCGTCCGTCTTCAGAGGTTCTGCCTGCACACACGGCCGCGCTCTGAGGAACCGGGGGGGGGGGGGGGGTGGCTGTGGCCTCAGTAGGTGGACTTGGGGGGCGGAGGGAACACAGCCCCTTGTTGTAATCACCTGCGTTGTGACACGTGTTACAGCCGATGAGCCAACACGGATACACTGGTCACGGAGCCCACAGTGTGCACGAGGGTCCGCTCCCGTCACACGGCCTCAGGGTTTGTTTGAACAGACGTGTAACGTCCCGCACCCAACCTCACCGTCCCGCTCACAAGTTTCATGGCCCTGAACCCTCTGGGCCCTGCCTGCCCCCCCTCCCGCCCTCACCCCGGCCCTATCCCTGTCCCTGTCCCCACGGCGCTGCCTTTTCCAGCGCGTCCGTGGTGGAGACCACACGTGTGCGGCCTTTGTGACAAGCGTCTACGTTCCCTCACGTCTCGATAGCAGGTGTGTTTTGGTTACTCCTTGCCCGAGGATGTTTCTTCGCCCGTTGATTTTTCAGAGAGTGGAAGGGAGGGAGGAGGGAGAGCGAGAGAGACACTGACGTGAGAGACTCATGGATCGGCTCCTCCCGCACGCGCCCCGACTGGGCCAGGGAACGAACCCGCAGCCCGGGCACGCGCCCTTCACTGGGAATCGAACGCGGCCCTTCAGTGCGCGGCCGAGGCTCTCACTACTGAGCCCCCGGCCAGGGCTGGTTCCCCTTTGTCCCCGATGAGCTCCACCGTCGGCATGGGCGCGCCTCGCCGCACCTGCTGAGGGACGTCCCGCCTGCCCCGTCTTGGCGGCTGTGGATGAAGCGGCGTAGACACCGCGTGGAACCCTAAGCCACGGCCGGGACTCACACGACCTCGCGGCTCCACGTTCCTAGTGCCCACCGCGTACCGGCAGGCGCCAAAGGCGGCCCCCTCCGAGCCACGGAGCGCCCGCACACGGGTCTGCCTGCCGGGCCGGGCCAGGCAGCGCCGGCCGCAGGCGGCGTCATCACAGACAGAAAGCACACGAGTGAGTGCAGACCCCCCACACGGGAGCCCCCGAGCGGGGCTGGACCCAGGCCCGCCCCAAGTCCCGGTGCCGGCCCGCGGGAGGGACTGACGGGGAAGCTTCTGGAAGCTGCTCTGGAGGTGCAGTGGGTGAGGAGCTCTGGGTGAGTGGCAGCTCCGGCTCTGGGCCCCAGCGGGGGTCTGGGGCTCCGTGTCGGGCACCCTCCATGGAGGAGAGGTCGGCCAGCAGCACCGAGGGTAAGGGAAGGGGGCGGGGGGCAGGGCAGGTGGCAATGGGGAACCCCGGCTTCCACAGCTATGCCCCCTGAGATCCACGTGCTGGGCACCCAGTCATCGCAGCCCCGAGAGAAGCAGAAAGCCCCCATGGGTGCGGGGGGTCAGACAGACGCGGGCGCTGAACAGGAAACCCGCCGAGCCGCCGCGTAACCGCCCGGCGCTGCCCTCTGTCCGCGGCTCCCTGGAGACCGGCCGCGTGTCCGTCTGAATGACTGATTTGAGCAGGGAAACCTCAGGCCTTTGAGTCCCGCGTTCATCGCCGAGACGGAGAGCTCCACTCGCCACGTCTGCCCACTGCGATCGGAGAGTCCCGCCAGGCGCCATCGGCCCCTCGGGGAGCCAGCTGTGGCCTTGGCCTTGGTCGGCGGCGAGGGTCCTGGGACGCTCCGAGTGGCTGCTGGGTGCACTGTCTCTCCGGGGTGCTGCCCCCCGACAAACGCACTCGGTTATCGCCGACCCCACGCGGGCCCCCGGCAAGCTTCCTCTACTGGGTGTTTATGGGCAGAACTGCGGCCCCAAAATTCACGTTAAGAGTCCTGACGCCCGGACCTCACACTGACGGGATGTGGAGACGGGGCTTTAAGGGGTGGCCCAGCCCTGGTGGGTGTGGCTCAGTGGATAGAGCGTTGGCCTGTGGACTGAAGGGTCCCCGGTTCGATTCCTGGTCAGGACCCTTTCCGGGTTGCAGGCTCGATCCCCAATAAGGGGATCGGGGGGCATGCAGGAGGCAGGCAGTTAATGATTCTTTCTTATCGTTGATGCTTCCCTCTCTCCCTCTCCCTTCCTCTCTGAAGTCAACAAAAATGTCGTAAAAAACGAAGAGGTGGCTGGTTAAAAGTGCGACGGCACGACAGGCCCTCCTGCGATCCGACAGGTGTCCCCACGAGAGAGACGGGGACACGCGGAGAGGTGACAGGGTGCACACACCCACACGGCAGCCACGTGAGGACAGCGGCCTTTCCGCCTCCGGACCATGGGGAGCAGGCCGGCTGTGGGGCCCTCGCCGGCTGTGGGGCCCTCGCCAGCTGTGGGGCGGCCGGGAGGCTGCTGAGCACGCATTTCCCAGCCCAAGCGGCTTCGATGGGTAGGCAGGGCTGCTCACGCCAGAACATGTGGGGAGACAGGCCAGAGGGACCCGGAGACGAGGAGATGGGGGGACCACTGAGCTGCAGACGGGGCCCCCCAGGGGGAGCCTGGGAGCCGGCCTCCTCGGCATGGCAGCTGCTGCCCTGGCACGGAGGCTGCGTCCCGGGGCCAGGGGTCCCCACCTCCTCTTTGACCCCCCTGGCTGGGCTGCAGGATCGGGCAGCTCGGCGGCCCCCTCCCTCCCCCTCAGCTCCCTGAGCTCCTCACAGGGGCTCTCTGTTCAGTAACTTAGAAAACAGTCTGAGGAGGCAGGCTCGGCCGGGGGGACCTCTGCGGGGAGAGTGCACTCGACTCCCCAAAGCCCTTCGCTGCGGAGACAGCCACTGTTCCCGGAGGCCGCCCTCCGCACCCCCCTTCCTCCTCTTCCTCCTCTCCCGGAGGAGAGGGTGCCTTCTCTTCGGAAGAGTGGGTCCTGGGCAGAGCGCGGGCCATGGGTGGAGCCGGCTCTGGGGGCAGTTAAGAAGGCAGCGCAGAGCACCTTGTGGGGCATGGCCCCCCGCCCCCGCCCCCTCTCCTCCTTCCTGCCTCTCCCAGGGAAGCCCCTCCTGGGAAGCCTGGAGAGCGTAGCTGACGACCAGGGGCTGAGCCGGGCAGTGCGGGCCCCGTCCCCGAGGAAGCGCGAAGCCACCAGCTTGGGGCTCACGCTCAGGCTCCATCCTCTCCTCGGAACTTGGAGGGCACCCGGCACCTCGGACAGCAGCCTCTGCCCAGCAGGTGCAGGGCTGAGCGGGAGGCTTCCGGGGAGGCTGTGGGGCTCCCAGGGGCGCGGCTTGGAGGCTGCGCCTGCATTCCCTCTGGAGTCCAGGTGGGTGGCAGGGATTCGGCCTGACTGGTCCCAGAGCTACAGCGGGAGAGAGGGACGGAGGGGGCAGGGGAGTCCCTGTGAGGGCACAGCGGGAACTCCTGGGCCGCTGCCCGGCTGACCCGAGGGCGACCCAGGAGGGGGAAGGGGCCGGTGGTGGTGGCATGGCGGGCTCTTGCTCCGAGTGCCCAGCAGCTCCCCATGTGCCTTGTGCTGAGCCACCGCCCTCTCCTGCTGCGGGTTCCCTACAAGGTCCCTCAACACTGTCCCCGGAGGACATGCCTTCTATGGTCCCGAGCCCACATGACCCGTCCTGGCCAATCAGAGCTTCCCACATCCCAGGCGGCAGTGATTGGTCTAAGGACCATCATGTGACCCAAGTCTGGCCAATCAGAATCTTGCCTGGGATTTTCTACTGGATTTCCTGGGGAAGGTGGTAGCCGGTCTTTCCAGGGCTGGGATGCGGGAGGGGTTCCCCCTCGTGGCACACGCCACAATGAAACACCCCTCAGGAATACGGAGGCAGGCACAGTCTTGAAATAATCACGCCGAGGAAAAGAAACCGAACCCCGAAAGAGCGTAGACAGCGTGGCCCCATCCACCATCCACGGGAAATTCTCGGCAACGCGAATGTGTCTGTCGCAGCCGGAAGCAGAGCAGCGGGGGCTGTGGGTGGGGTAGGAGCAGGGGTCACACGGCATGGGCAGCCTTGGAGCCATGGAGGTGTTTGTGGTCTGGAACTTGCTCGTGGTTTCACAGGGTACATGTCAAAGCTCATGTAATCACACACGTCACACACATGAAGCTTACTGCACATCAATGACACTTCAACAAAGCTCTTTGGAAAACACATCATCACGTGGGACCACTGAGGCCACGAGAGGGGCTGTCCCATGCGGGGAGTGTGGCTCAGCAGGAAGAAATACGAGCATGGGACCAGGATGCGGAAGTGACCTCCCAGTGGCCCTGCCCATGTTCGCTGGGTCAAGCGTCAGCTCTGGCGCTGGGGCCTGGCCGGGCGGCTCAGGGGGTTGGGTCAGGTGCACTGTCCTGTGCATATAAAAGGGTTTGATTCCCGGTCAGGGCACATGCCCAGGTTCAGGT
Source organism: Ia io (assembly GCA_025583905.1). NCBI lineage: Eukaryota > Metazoa > Chordata > Mammalia > Chiroptera > Vespertilionidae > Ia > Ia io. Next base: position 1,818,813 of record JAJQQW010000015.1, read on the forward strand.
TTGATCCCCGGTCGGGGTATGAATGGGAGGCAACTGACCAATGTTTCCCTCTCACATCAATGTTTCTCTCTCTCTCTCAAATCAATAAACACATCCTTAGACGAGGATAAGACAATTCTGGAGAAGCGCTGAGTCAGTGCCAGCCCTCGGGCCCTGGGTGAGGACAGGCAATGGGACGCTTACCTGCTGCTCCCGCCCCTAAAATTTTGTGCTTCTCACTCTGAGGATGTGGGCGCACACTGCACCCTGGGCCGGCACTGGAGGGCATCCTGGCAGAGCCCTGGCCTCCACACGCTCCCCGAGGCTGGCCTCACCCCTCTCCGCGCCGGGCTCTCTCCGCCACCAGCCCAGATCTCCAAATTCTGACCAGTCTGTCCTCTGCGGGCCGGGGCCCAGCACGGCCATGCCCCCAGCTGGGCACTGATGGAGCACTCAGCCAGCCCCTCTTGTCTGGGACCTCAAGGACCCTGCCCAGCCCCACTAGGTCCTGCCTCAGTTTACCCCTCAGTTTTAGCCTGATCCATCTCCAGCGCACGCTTTGTTTGGGCCTTTCTGCTAGGCCCGTGGTCGGCAAACTCATCAGTCCACAGGGCCAAATGTCAACAGTACAAGGATTGAAATTTCTTTAGAGAGCCAAATTTTTTAAACTTAAACTTCTTCTAACGCCACTTCTTCAAAATAGACTCGCCCAGACCGTGGTATTTTGTGGAAGAGCCACACTCAACGGGCCAAAGAGCCGCATGTGGCTCGCGAGCCGGAGTCTGCCGACCATGGTGGTAGGGTGTTGCCCGAACTTTGTATCTTCTTTAAAATATATATTTTTATTGATTTCAGAGAGGAAGGGACCAGGGAGAGATAGAAACATCAACGATGAGAGAGAATCATTGATTGGCTGCCTCCTGCACGCCCCACACAGGGGATCGAGTCCGCAACCCAGGCATGTGCCCTGACCGGGAATCGAACCTGGGACCCTTCAGTCTGCAGGCTGATGCTCTATCCACTGAGCCCGACTGGCCAGGGTTAAACTGTATCTGAGGGGATTCCTGCAGGTGTGGGCTGCATGGGGACGGGGCACCGGGGCGTGGGCTGCGGGGAGACGGGGCACCTGGGTGTGGGCTGTGGGGGGACGGGGCACCGGGGCGTGGGCTGCCCTTGGGAGGCTGCTGGGCTTGTCTGGCCTCGCTGCTCTTGAGGCGGAGCCAGCCGGCGGAACAGGCTGTCCCGGGCTGCTGGCCGCTCGGAGCTGGCCGCGTGGGCACGCGGATCTCCATGGGGACCTGGTGGAGGCACTGATGTGACCAGCCGAGTGGCACGTGGAGGGGCGGTGCGTGTACCGGCAGCATCTATTGCTGGGCTGTAGCAACATCTCCATGGAAACCAACTGGCAGGACGCACCACGTGACAGCTGAACATTTGAAAAAGGCCTTTCCTTCCTGTTCCTCCTGTCGCTGGCCTCCTCCCGGGAGAAGGGCACGGGAGGCGCAGCTTGCAGCCGGCTGGTCGGGAACGCTCCCCAGAATGCACTGCTACTGCCAACCACATGAGTAATTCGGGGGGGAGAAACCCCCCTTCGCCACCCCAGCCTCACCCCGTTGCCAGGGGCGACTGCACACAGGGCTTTTACTCTGGCTCTCTGGGCATCTGCACGAACACAGAGCGACCTGCTCCCTCACTCCGGACGGCCTTTGCTGACCTCGTTCCCACGGCCACACGGGATTCCGCCAGGTCCCCGCGCACGGAACGCATACTCCCCGGCCCTGCCTCTGCACCCGCTCACGGCAGACTGGCCCGTGGAGCCCAGCGAGGCCGGCCGGCCAGGCCAGGGACGCCGGGGACCCCAGGGAGGGTCCACACGTCACCATCACAGCAACGCTCCCACAGCGGGCAGGGCGGGGCGGGCGGAGCGGGCGGGGCGGGGAATTCGCGCAGCCATCAGGGTCACGGAAAACCGTGCCTGTCCACGTGGGCCGCGCTCTCCATGGGATGTTTAGGAAAAGCGCGCGTGACGGTGAGGGAGTGTTTCAGGAAAAGGCACGTGTGGGAAAGACCGACAGGAAACCAGGCGGGTGCGGGGCTCCTGGGCAGGGGCCCCTCTGGGGGCAGGACCTTCACCCCGAGGACATCCCCGCCCGCCCCCTCCGACATGTTAGTTTTCAAAAAGGAAAGACAGAGAAGGAGGGGAAGAGAAGGCCCAGAACATGGATGGGACGGAAAAGGGAGCCAGAGAAGAAAGACGCCAAGATGGAACGTGGGACCCAAACCCACAGCGCAGCTGGCGCAGTGATCGCAGGGAAGTCCCAGGTAAATCACAGATAAGTCCCAGGTGAGTCCCAGGTAATCCCAGGTAAATCAAAGGTAATCCCAGGCAAATCATAGGTAAATCATAGGTAAATCATAGGTAAATCCCAGGTAAATTGCAGGTAAATCCCAGGTGAGTCCCAGACGAATCGCAGGCAGAACACCCCTGGACTCGGCAGACCCTGCTCCAGAGGCACACTGACTTTGCTTTCCCCGAAACAAACTCTAGGGCCTTGGCAGCTACCACACCCGCTGCGTCTCTGGACCTCCAGAGGCCTTGGAGGGAGGGCAGGCTCAGTCATCCAGCGAGGACCCGGTAGGGCCTCAACCCCCTGGAGGCCACCGTACCAAGCAGCGCAGGCCGCGGCTGAACACACACGCGTGTCATGGTCGCAGCTGGGAGTCCGAGATCATCGGGTGCCAGCCGGTCAGTCCCCTGAGAACCCTTCCCGTGGACGGCGGCTCCGGCGTGTCCTCCGTGGCCGAGGCAGAGCTCTGGTCTCGTCCTCGTCCTTCTTACAAAGGGCACCAGAGGCCCCATCCTCCTGGCCTCATCTAACCCCGCCTGCCTCCTAAAGCCCCGCCTCCAAATCCACTTACGGGGGCAGGGCTTCCCCGCAGGAACTCAGGGGACACAGTGAGCCCATCATGGCCCTCCGCGCTCACCTTCCTCGACCACATCCCACTTCCCACCCGAGACACTGTCCTGTGCGCGTGGCTCTCCTCTCCGCCACCCCGCCGGGAGCGAGCTGCCCCCCACCCCCCGCACCAGGCAACGCCCCGGAGCTGTGCACCGCAGCCTCCCCACCGTCACCGTGGAAAGGAATGAAGCTCCCGCTACAACGTGGGTGGCCCTCCACAGCCTGCCCAGGGGAAGGAGCCTCTCGCAGGACCACACACCGTGGCGTTCCACGGGATGAACTGTCAGGGCTCGCAGCTCCGTGGAGACGGGGCGTCCAGTCGTGTTGCTGGGCTGGGCAGGAGGGACGGGGTGGGAGGGACTGCCAAGAGGCACGGGGCTCAGTGTGGGGTGATGGGAATGTTCTGGAACTAGACAAGGGTGGGGGCCACTGGCGTGCCAAATGCCACGAGTTGGACACTTCAAGTGGTTCATGGTCATTTCGATGAAACATTTAAAACGTGATTTCGGCCCAGCCCGCGTGGCTCAGTGGCTGAGAGTCGACCTAGCAACCAGGAGGTCAGGGTTCGATTCTGGGTCAGGGCACAGGCCCGGGTTGCGGGCTCCATCACCAGTGAGGCGTGCAGGAGGCAGCCGATCCATGATTCTCTCTCATCATTTCTATCTCCCTCTCCCGCTCCCTCTCCCTTTCTCTCTGAAATCAATAAAAAAATATATTTCTTAAAAAGTGAACGTGAACAAATGATGATCAAGAAGGGCTCCGAGCCTGGGACGTGGGTTCTCTCTAGGCCACTTCCCTGGGGACGCCACACCCGCCACACCCACCTGCCACTTCCTGCTCCCGGGCGGGGGGAGGGGTAGGGGCCGCAGCCCGGGTGAGCCGGGCTCCAGAGGAGAGAGGCTGAGCGAGGACGGGTCCCCATGGCACAGCCTGGGTGTCTGCAGCCCTCGGTCCTTCGCCAGGACTCAGCCCAGACCCCAGGCCGGTCCTCATGTGGCCCCGCACAGAGCAGGCGACCTTCACCGCACCTGTGGGCGGGCCGAGGGCTGCAGCCCGGTGCCCCTGACGCCCCGAGCCGGCTCCACCCCCCACGCCCCAGCGGAGCTGCTCGCGTTTGTTAAAAATACACAGCACCATCTGGGCAACGTGCAACCCAACCGTTTATTTATAAAGCGGCCGAGGCTGGTTCTGAGACCAGAGTGTATCTCTGAGCTGCGGCTTCCGAGGCCCAGAGGGACCGTCTCACCTGGGGGAGCCCCAGCCTGGGGGCCTCTCCGCCTGGGCCACCTGCTCTGTGACTGTGAACCAGCGGCCCCGAACCACTCCTCCGGGACCACCCAGCCGCACCCCAGTGAGGAGCGGGGCGGGGAGGACGGGAACTGGGCCGCGGTCCTGTCCCAGAAGCCAGTCCCCCCGAACCTCAGAGGAGACTTAGTGGGAAGGAGGGTCTTGCAGCTGTGGGTTAGGCTGCAGTGGGCTGGTCCTACTCCAGTGGCCGGGGTCCCTATGAGCAGGGACCACGGAGACCTGCAGGGAGGAGGCTCCGTAGGGAGGAGGCCCCGTGCACAGGGGCGGGGCCGGGGTGACACGGTCACAAGCCGAGGGTCGCCAGGGGCCCCGAAGCTGGCCGAGGCAGGAAGGGCCCTCCCGGAGCCTCGGGAGGGACTGGCCGCCTGACACCCTGCCTGGGAACCCGGCCTCTGGGCCCCGAGCGGGTAAGCCTGCTGCTCTCGGCCATCGGGCGAGCGGTTCTTCCTTAGCGGCCCTGGTGAGCTCCCAGAAGCCCCTGTGCAGGGCAGGCTCTGGCCCGAGGGGTGCGGGTCGCACCAATTCCCGTCTTCTGGGCCTCCCGCCCACAGCACCCAGGGAAGGGGCGTGTCTGCAGAAGGTTCCAGAGGAAACCACGGGCCACGTGGTGGGGCACTGTCAGGGTGCGGGAGGGTGGAAGGGAGAGGGGGAGGGGGAGAAGTGGGAAGGAAAGGGGGAGGGGAAAGAAGAGGGAAAGGGGGAGAGGGAGGGAGAGGGGGAGGGAAAGGGGGAAGGGGAGGAAAAGGGGGAGGGGGGGAGGGAAAGGGGGAGGGGGAGGGAAGCGGGAGGGAGAGGAGGAGGGAAATGTGGAGGGGGAGGGAGAGGGGGAGGAGGAGTGGGAGGGAGAGGGGGAGGGAAATGGGGAGGGGGAGGGAGAGGGGGAGGAGGAGTGGGAGGGAGAGCAGGAGGGGGAAGGGGAGGGAGAGGAAGAGGGAAATGGGGAGGGGGAGGGAGAGGGGGAAGGGGAGGGGGAGGAGAGGGGGAGGGGGAAGGGGGAAGAGGAGGGGAGGGGGAAGGGGGAGGGGGAGGGAGCGGGAGCACCCAGCTTGGGCCGTTCTCAGGGCAGAGGAGGGTCTGAGACGGGACGAGGCTGTGCGTGAACCTAGAGGCAAAGCCCCCGAGGGCAGCGTTAGCGGGAACGTAGCCACGTGTTCACGACCACGCGTGAGTAAGCCGTTACCGGGGAGCCAGCCGGCCTACCAGGACATCGATTAAGGTAATTAACTGGCCCAGGAGAAACGCCACAGGATCTTCTCAAGTGACGGACAAGGGCCCTTGATACAATCTCATCTCCATTTGCAATGAGGCGGGAATCCCGTGGCTCCAGGGCGAGACTGAGGGCTTCCCCGGAGGAAACTCTGACAGCGCTGGCGGTCGGACGGATGCGTGTCATCACCACTTTTACTTATTTTTTAAGACAATCTGTTACGTTTGTCTAAAGCCACTGCTTTTTTAATTTTTAAAATTGACTTCAGAGAGAGGAAGGGAGAGGGACAGAGAGAGAGAGAATCATTGATCAGCTGCCTCGTGCATGATGGCTGCCTCCTGCACGCCCCACGCTGGGGATCCAGCCTGAAACCCGGGCAGGTGCCCTGGCTGGGAATCGAACCGTGGCCTCCTGGCTCCCAGGTTGCTGCTCAACCCCTGAGCCGCGCCGGCCGGGCATCACCACTCTTACTCATCGTCCTATTGAGGAGAGGCCGGCTGGCAGAGGGGAGGAATGAGAGGCAGAACCGACACTAAGGGAGGAGAGTGCCTACGAGCCGTGAGCAAGGCAGCCAGACCAGAGGCCAGGACACCACGTCAGTGGCTTCCAAGTTCCAGCGTCCGCCAGCAAAGGCGACGTGGAAAAATGTCCCACGAAGGACCGAACGGAACCACCCGGGGTGCACCCAAAGCGCCGGCGCAGCGCTGACGCAGACAACGATGAGACCTGTTTGAGACGGTCAAGGAGACGGAGGTCACGCCCCAGGTCAAGGAGACGGAGGTCACGCCCCAGGTCAAGGAGACGGAGGTCTCGCCCCAGGTCAAGGAGACGGAGGTCACGCCCCAGGTCAAGGAGACGGCTGTTGCAGGTTGACTCCCCGTGATTCAGTACGATTCTAGTCAAGCCCCCGGTGTGTGTGTGTGTGTGTGTGTGTGTGTGTGTGTGTGTGTGTGACCCGAGAGGCTGGTTTCAGGACGCACAGGGAAGAGGGAAGAGCCCAAATAACCCACGGGATCCCGAAGAGGTCAGTGGGTGGGGGAGGGGTGCCTTGCTCAGAGGCAATCACGGGGCCACCCCAGCAGACCTGCACCGCGGACCCTGGAGAAAAACGCCTCACTCCACCCCATGATGCTGGAAGGGTGGGTTCTCCACATGGGTGTGGGGGGGCGGACTGGATCCTTGCCTCACGCCGCACACAAACAAAACCAATCCCTTTAAGGACTCCCCCACGAAGGGTACGCGTGTGAAACCCCTAGAGAGCACAGAAAGTTCCCAGAGAGGCAAACGTGGCCACTTCCCCTGTGACTCTGCGTGGACGCGAGCCTCGGAAATAGGACCCCGAAGAGCATCCCCCCGGACGTCTGACAAGTCCGCCTACATTCCAGGGGCGGCTGGTCACACACGGGGCGGAGCAGGGAGGCGGAGGGCTCGTGCAAGGACCCGCGGGGAGCACAAGCCGGGAAGGAAGCTAGGCCACCCGCAGAGAGCCGGCCGCGAGGGAGACCGGCATTGCCCCGTCCGGAGCAGGGGAGGCGCGAGAAGGGCCGGGGCGATGGCTCCGCCGTGGCTGAGGGCCCCGCGCGGACCCGCCCCTCGAGGCAGGAAGGCCCCGGAATGACGGCTGCGGGAAGCGCTCCGCCACCACCGAGCGATCCGTGACCGAGCGACCGACCGCGCCCAACAACCCGGGAGGCCACCCAACCCGTCGCCAGGAGGGAGACACCCACCTCACCCGTCTCCTACACCCCCAGACAAAACCACTTCTCACCCCCCCATCTTCTTTTGTAACGTGACTGGTGGGTAGGCCCCGGGCAGTGCTGCTCAGTGGGTGGAGCGTTGGCCCTCAGACCAAGGGTCGCAGGTTCGATTCCAGCCAGAGAGCCTCCACGTACGAACACAGACCTCTCCGCAGAAGACCATTCATAACCATGAGAATGACATGGGGAACAGAGGGGGTGAGTGTCTTGCCTGAGGTCACACAGCTCATAAGGCAGAACCGGGAACTGGGGAAGATGCCCCCTCCATGCTGAGCAGCCCCTCGGGGCCAGTCTGCGCCCCACCTTGCCCCCCCCCCCAGGCCTTGGTGCTTTCTCAAACCCCACGAGGCCCTGGGAGAACACGGGGTAGTTGGGGAGGGCCCCCGACGGCACCCCCAGCACCCCCCTTCCCAGCCTGACGGGCAGGTGAGGGGATGTCCAGAGCCCTCGGCCCCGTGGAGGGTGGTCAGCGTCCAGCTCAGAGTCAGGGAGACAGACGACCCCCAAAAATTCCTTGTGCAAACACGTAACTGGGCGCCGCACGACGCACGGATGGCGCCGAGGGGCGCAGGGGGGAGAAGGCGCCAGAGGAGGCGGAGCCCAGTGAGGGAGCGTGTCCGGCCCTGGGACCTCCCTGCGGAGTCTCCGCTCACAGCTTCCACCCCTGCTCACCCCCCCCACCCCCTTTATAAAGCTCCCCACCGGGGGCTCAGGGCAGAGTGAGCCGCAGCTGGGTGCGTGGCTGCTCGTGGAGGCGGGTGGGGCGCTCGGAGTGGTCCCGGGGGCTGTGCTGCCCAACCCCAGAGCGGCGGGCACTCCCCGAGGAGCAGCCACCGCTGTTGTGGAGAGATGCCCGGGACCCACGAGGCTCGGCGGACCAGGCGCCCGGAGCTCGGCCCACATGGCTCCCTGGCTGTCAACCCGGAGCCCGCGGGTCCCCGGCACCTCTGTCCTGTGTGCGCTCAGCGGCTCGGGCGGGGTGGCCCCTCTGCTCTCTGCGAGGTCTGGGCAGTGAGGGGGCCTGGCCCGCGGGCGGCCGGGGAGGCGGTGCTGGCGCTCCGGGCTGTGGCACCATGATGGCGCCCATTCTGTGGGCCCGGTGGGCATGGCCACTGTGTAAGGAAGATGAGCATGCTGCACAGGACATGGGAACTGTCACGCATGTGCACATACGAGGATACAAACGGAACATGCTAACATCTGTTCAAAGCAGCCCGTGTGGTGTATACACGGACCGCTGCGTGCTCACAGCAGTCAGGCCACTGGCCCACGGAGGCCCACGAGGCTGAGGGCCGTGCCGGCACGGGTGCAAGTGGCACTCCAGTCCCGGTGGTCTGGCTCTGGCCCCTCACGTAACCCCCCGTCCACACTGCGCCCTCGGGGTGGGCGCACCGGCACGGAGGACCGGAGCCTCGGGGCAGCCAGGGAGCGGAGCCCGGAGCCTGGAGCCCAGCACGGCCCGGGGCGCCTCCGTGTGCCTGCCAGGTCACGGCTCGTTTTTAGGTCAAACACTGAGCGCTGAGCTCTCCCCGGGCAGCAGGGCCCCACCCGCACGATGAGCGGCCACAGCACCCGCTGGCGTGAGCTCCCGCCGGGTTCTTAATGGCCCTGGGCCTCCGCTGCCTTATTTTAGCAATTTCCACTCCAATTACTGTGCGGCGGCATCAGGGCGTCCCCCCGAGGCGGATGGAGGCGAGGGCAACGAGCGGCCGCGGGGCCCCCGGGCCACTGCACAGAGCCAGCTCCGAGGCGGATCCCCAGCCCTTTCCTGTGGGTCCTCCTGGCGCCAGCACCCCACCTCCCATCTCCTCTCCCCCAGGTCCCCCCTCCAAAGGCAGGCGCTGCCCTGGCCCACGCACCGAGGCCGCCATGCTGTCCGCCCGGCACCACACCACACCCCCAGTCGGAGCTGGATTTGAGGGAGGTGCAGCCATTGCTCCCGTGGCATCACTCCCACCTCCTTTGCAAGAAGCTCCCAGCCCGGGGGGGGGGGGGGGGGTACTGCGAGGCCTAAACAGTCCCTCCTGGGACCCTCATTCGGGGTCTCAGGGTCGGGGGGGGCAACAGAGGGCCGGGGTCCCCAAACAGACTACAAGGGGTTGGGGTGCCTCTCAGACACACTGGCAGGAAGCAGCGAGGCCTGCCCGGGGGCCTTTGCACGAGCCGCGCCGACTCCTCTCATCCTCCTCCCCACCTTTTCCGCCTGAGAGGCTCCTCCCACCATCCGTGTTCACAGCCGTCACGCGCAGGCGGAGCACAGCACCTGCTCAGCATCCGGAGGCGGGAGCGGCGGGAGCTGGGCGGGTCCCCCACTGCTGACCGGCTCCCGGGGTGCTGAGGCTGCTGGTCGAGAGCCCCGGCGGCTGCAGGCTCCCGCTGACCTGCCTGCAGGCACGGCTCACGTCACAGCCCACATGGCACTGCCACTGCCCACACGCCCACACCCTCCCCCAGGACCGCCATGGCGTTCTGATCCCCGGGGCCCAGCCCTGGCCCCAGCCCCGACCCCGGTACTGAGTAAGGCGGCAGCAGAAGATGCTGGAAGGAGGGAGGAGGCAGCATCTCGGAGCCACTTCGTTCCTGGAACGTTCTCAGGCCTGGACTTGGCCTTGGGGAGGGCCTGGCTTGGCCTCACGCCCGCGCTGAGCGTGCAGCGAGTCTGGGGTGGGGATGGGGGCTGGGCTGTCGAGGGCACGTGTTCCCGCTCCGGTTCCCACAGAGCGGAGCCACCGGGAATCCCGATCCCCATGAGGGAGGTCCCAGCAGAGACGCCCCAGCCTCATCCCCTGGCACCAGCGGGGCACGCGTCCTCCTGGAGCCCGAGACGTAACCAGGCCACGTGCCACGGCCCTGGGACAGTTCACCAGAGGAAGGGGTTTCTGGGCTCAACTCTGGCCAGGCCCCTGGAGGGTCAGAGGTGACTGCCGGGCAGATGAGGACCTGGTCGTGAGGGACGCCCCTCCCGGCGCTCCCACTGGCGGCCCCCCCACGCGGCCTATGGACCAGCATTTGCTGGCTGAGCCCCCCATCCGAGGACCTCCCCAAAAGCCTACAGCCGTCCGGGGACAGAGGGAGGGAGGGGTCCCTGCTCGCTCCTGGCCTGTCCGAGGAGGGAATGGCCTGCCCCAAGGCCCACACGGCACCAATGCAAACAGCTGTCTCCTGGACTTGGACCAGAGACGCTGAGTGACTCGCCCAGGGTCACACAGGACAGGCAGTGCCAGGTCCCAACGCTTCCTGCGACCTTCTCCATAGAAACAAAGGAGATTCCCGACACTTCGCTGGAATCTCACCCTAACGAGCGAGCGAGCGATCGAGGGTCTTTCCTCGCCTCCCTGTGAGCGTGCGCCCTGTGCTGCCGCTGGCGGGTCAGGTGGGGCCTCTCGTGGCCGCCTGGGGTCGGCGACCGACCGACTCTGAAAACCTAGCTCCTGGGAGGGCTCCGTGGAGCTGGAGGCGGCTCTCGGTCACAGCTCGGCTCCTCTGAGCACTGGGCACTGAGCCAGCCACTGCCCTCCTCTGGCCTCAGTGTCCTGGGATGCAGAAGGGGTGACTGTACGGCCCTGTGGACAGGCCAGGCGCACACCCCCCTGTGCTCAGCATCGGGACCAGTGAGGGGAATGGCTGTGCCGGCCTCTCTCTGCAGCGCTCAGCTCCCCACACAAGCCCGCTGGGCGGGACCAGGGCTGCCGGGGCCGCTCACACCCGCCGGCCCTCCTGCTGAACCTGGTCTGCTTCCTGCAGATGCCGGAGCCTGAGCTGCACATCTCCCGGCTCCAGGACACGTCAGCCCAGGCCTCCTCCCTCCCCGAGCTGCCCAGCCCTCCCCGCTCCCCGAGCTGCCCAGCCCTGCCCCCTCCCCGAGCTGCCCAGGCCTCCCCCCTCCCCGAGCTGCCCAGCCCTCCCCGCTCCCCGAGCTGCCCAGCCCTGCCCCCTCCCCAAGCTGCCCAGCCCTCCCCCCTCCCCAAGCTGCCCCAGCCCTCCCCCCTCCCCGAGCTGCCCCAGCCCTGCCCCCTCCCCAAGCTGCCCCAGCCCTGCCCCCTCCCCAAGCTGCCCAGCCCTCCCCCCTCCCCAAGCTGCCCCAGCCCTGCCCCCTCCCCGAGCTGCCCCAGCCCTGCCCCCTCCCCAAGGAGCTCTCTGGGAGGACGAGAGGCTAGAGACACAAACTCATGCGAACTAGCGGGTTGGTGCCCGAGGCCTGGCCACGCTGAGGAGACACGAGCGGGCGCCCATGTTTGCCACCTGCCCCCCACCCCGCAAGCCGCCTGGCTGACGGCTCCCTGCTGAGCTCCCGCCCGCAGAGGCCAGGCCCAGAGGCTGCACCGCCGCCTTGCAAGGCGTCTCAGGAGGAGGAGGAGCTGGCGTGGGCTGGGCAGGGGTGACTGAAGGCGTGGAAACCAGCCACGGGGCAGCGGGCCGTTCTCCGTGAGTCGGCCACGGAGTCACCCTAGGGCAGTGACTGCACCCTTGGGGTCTACACCCCAAAGCCCTGAAGGCGGGTGTCGAACTACTGTCCACACATCCGCAGCCCCACGCAGCCCCTCGGCCCCTCCAGGCGTCCTAAATATTTGGAAGCGACAACATGGGGGGCAGGCAGGACCTGGGGGGTCCCTGGGACTCATGCCGAGAATGGCGGGTCTTTCCTGACGGAAAACTCTCCGATTTGAAACAGCGACGCTCCTCTGAGGATGAGCGCTGCTTCCAGACGGAACCTCTGGGCCCGGACCCGGAGGGCGAGCCTGTCGCCACGGCGATGCGGAGGCAAACGCAGGGCCTCTGGGACTTGACAACCCAAACCGGCTTCTCCCAGCGCCGAGGCCGCAGCATTTGATGGGCAGAGCCCGGAGGCTCTCGGAGCAGGAGCACCCCCCCCCCCAACCCACCCCGTCCCGGCAGGGAGGGCTCGCCTGCAGACGCCCCGAGGACAGTTTGGGTCTTTAGGACCCACCTGTTCAGGACACACAAGTTGGGGGCCCCTCCTGCAAGGTCGGAAAGGATGCAGGGTCCGGGGAGCCCACGCCCCACCCCATCATCACCTGTGCCCCCCGCGGCAGGGGGAAGTGTAGAAGACCCCTGGACCCCAAGTTCTACCCTCAGAACCCCAGTCTGACTCTCAACATTTTTTTTATTATTTATGAAGGGGGGGGGGCAGAGAGAGAGAGACAGAAAGAGAGAGAGAAACATCAATGATAAGAATCATTGATCGGCTGCCCCCTGCACGCCCCACACTGGGGGTCGAGCCTGCAACCCGGGCCTGTGCCCTGACCGGGAAGCAAGCCATGACCTCCTGGTTCATAGGTCAATGCTCAACCCCTGAGCCACTCCGGCCGAGCTCACTCCAACATTTGATGTGGAACAGCCTCCCGAGGTCGCCGTCCCTCTGAGTGTCCTGGGGCGGCCACAACAAGGGGCCACACGTGGGGTGGGCCCCAACCCAGGAGCCTGCTCTCCCTGTTCTGGAGGCCCGAGCCCAGAGCGAGGGGGCTGGAGGCCCTGAGGGAGCCCCTGTCCCGCGGGTCCCGACCTGACTGGCTGCAGCCGGGCCATGTGCCGGCGTGAGGGGCAGAGGACGGCGTGGCTGCTGGGGACGCTGACCACAGCCTGCCGCACCCGTCCCTGCCAGGAGCTCAGCCAACTTCCGGTTAGAACAGTCCCCGCTTGGGACACGAGGTGCCAGTTCAGCGGGTCCCCCCAGAGCAGCCTCAGGTTGGACGATCCCGGGGGTGCTCTGACACTCGGGGCGCAGACTGTTCCAGGAAGGCCCCCCCACACAGAGCAGCCAGTGCCGTGGCCTCAGGGCGTGTCCCCTCCCCTCCCCGTCACACGCCTGTGTGCATCCATACACACGGGCACCCACCAGGGCCGCTCCCCAGCCTCTGGCGCCGGAGCGCCCACTGGGGCTGACCACACGCCGCCACGGCCACCCGGAGTGCCCAGCCCTCTGCCGGGTCCCTGGCCCAAACCCTCCTCGGCGTCCAGACCGCACTGTGAGACCGTCCGGTGGCCGAAGCCCCGGGCCAACAAAGACGCTGCTGTCGGGCGGGCGTTCTGCGAGCAGAGGCGAGGCCAGACTCTAGCTCAGGTGAGCTCTTCCCTGCACAGACCCTCCCGCTTCACAGATGGGGAAACTGAGGCCCCCGGTCAGGGCACCTGCCGGGGCCCGCGCTGTGGGCGCCCACATTCCTTCACCCCAGGCCCCTCACTGCCCATGCCCACACCTCCCCGCTCTGCTGCACGTCGCCCTATCCCAGCTGCGCACCAGCAAAACCAGGAAGTGGAATGAAAGGCCTTTGTATGAAAATGAAAGTGGGACATGCGTGTGTAGAAAACGCACACAGAGAGGGAGGCGTGATGGAGGAAGAGGAGTCTGTGCTCGTTCCCCCCCACGGCGACCGCCGGGACAGAGGGGACCCTGGGGTCTCAGTGGACCCCTGCCCGCTCACAGAGCCCAGGGCTTCCGGCTTCCGGGGTCTCCCCTCCCTCCAGCTCTGCCTGGATCTCCTCCCCAGCAGCCTCTTCCCAGCCTCCCATCCCAGGGAGCTGGGTAACCCGCACCCACGGTTGCTAGGAGATGGTTGCCGAGAGTCACAACTCAGCTGGCAACGGAAAACACCCCAGCAGCACCGTGTGCCAGGCCCGCTCAGACAGACACGTTTCCTGGTCCACTCCTGCCTCGGCGCTGTGCACACGCTCCAAGGGCCCTTCTGCCTGGGCCCAGATTCTTGGAGCAGCAGGAGGGGCCGACGATGCCTGCCACGGGGCAGGCAGGGGTCTCGGCTGCTGGGAGGGAGAAACCATACCCCCAGCCGTGCCGTGACCCGCAGGCCACAGTGAGCAGCAGGAGGAGGCCTGAGCCCGGGGCGGCAAGGGGCAAGTGTCCCGGCCCGCGCTCTTCAGCCCACCCAGGTTTTGTCTCTGGGGACCCCGGAGGCCCTGGAGGCGAGGGAGGTGGCAGGGCTGGGCAGGCACTCAGCCCTCCATCGGAGCAGGAATTCCAGCACTTTGGGTTCTGCTCCACTTTTGGGCTGGTCCCCGGAACCCCCGTTTCCCTCCTCCGGCCCACGCAGGGTCATCCCTCCCTCCTGAGGCTGGTGTGGCCACGGAGGGGGGCAGAGGTGGCCTGTGACCACCCCCCCCGCCGGGCAGAGCTTAGTGAACCCACACACCAGTTCCCACAGTTCACTTCAACCTGGGTGACGGCCAGCGAGTGGGGCTGCACCCACCCGAGTCCCTCAGTGAGGACGACATGGGCAGCCCCGCAGGCCGTGGGAGTGTGACCCTCGCCACGGCACCCCTGCCGGCCACTGCGCCCGACCCAGGCTGTCCTGACGGCCACACGCGCCCTTTAAAATGCCAACATCTCGCCCGGCCGGTGTGGCTCTGTGGTTGAGCGTCGACCTAGGAACCAGGAGGTCAAGGTTCGATTCCTGGTCAGGGCACAGGCCCGGGGTGCGGGCTGGATCCCCAGTGTGGGGCGAGCAGGAGGCTGCCGGTCACAGGGCTGTGTGCACACAGATCCGGGTCCTTTGAGCTCTGGCCCCTCACCTGCATCCTCACGCCGGAGTCTCAGGGGCTGAAACCTGGAGTGTAACTCTGATCGCCCCGGGGCCCCTCACAAGAACACACGACTCAGAAGAGGGAGGGGCTTCTCAGAGTCACAGATGAAAGTTGACTAGTTAGCCCAGCTGGCTGCTCAGTGGATAGAGCGATGGCCCGGGCCCCGGTCAGGGCGCGTGCAGGAGGCAACCCGTCGATGTGTTTCTCTCACGTCGGTGTTTCTCTCTGTCTCTCCCTCTCTCGTCCAACTCTCTAAAACTCGATGGAAATGTATCCTCAGGTGAGGATTAACAACACAAGAAAGCGGACTAATCAGATCCCTCAGCTTAAAAAAGAATTACTTATGCCTTTGAAGACGGGAGGTTCGCTCTGCTCCGGGAAACGCTCTAAGGCGATTTGTCTCCACCTGAGCAGAGTGGACGGAGGAGACCCCCCGGGCTCCACGCTGCGCCGGCGCGGGAGGGGCGGGCTGGGAAGTGCCCGAGGCCGAAGCAGGGCCCCTTCCTTCAGGTGATAAAAACCTAAACGTGGGTTATCTTAGAGAACCTCCGCTGACGACAAAACACTGTCCACGCCCTGTCCACGCGCTGCCCGGAGGTGCTGGTCTCCCGGGGGCGTGGCCACAGGCGCGACGCCCGCCATCGTCCCAGCCGCGCGCACTCGGCACACATGGTGACTGGCGGTGACTCTACACAAAGGAAAGGGCTTCAGGAAAACACGACGACGTTTCTTATTCTTTGAAACAAGGTGATGCTGATTTGGAAGGCGATGGGGAGGGGCAGGGGCCCCAGAAAGGGGACGGAGGGAAAAGCCATGGGTCAGCCAGGCGGGCAACGCTGGGTCTCAGAGACTGACATTCCCCCGGCCCTTCAGTCCCCGGGAGGCCCTCGCTCAGAGCACCGGGTGGGTGAGGAGGAGCAGGGGGCAGGGAGGGTCACCGGCAGGGCAGGGCTGCAATGGGCTGGGACACACTGCATCCATAATCCCCATGAGCCCATCGAGAGGGGGAGGGAGGGAGGGGGAGAGAGAGAGAGAGAGAGCGAGCAAGAGACTGCGAGAGAGAGAGAGAGAGAGAGAGAGAGAGAGAGAGAGAGAGAGAGGGGGGGGGGGGGGGAGAGAGGGCGCAATAGAGAACATGACCCATGCAGGCCGGGGATCCGAGCGGCCGCTGCTCACACAGCATCTGGATGGTGCGCGGGAAAGAGTGGCATGCTTACTCGGCCTCTGTACACGGTGCAGCGGCTCCGGCGGGAAGTTTCACTCGACGGGACGCTGCTCATGCCTGCAGAGTCCCAGCTAAAAGCCGTGGGGGACACATCAGGGTTAGGGAGTCACCCTTTGCGGCCACTGAGGAGGTCCCGTCAATGACCTCATCATCGATGCCAGCAGAGCCCACCCCCGAGAGACCCTGGAGAACAGCTGGTGGGGGCTTAGTGACAGAGGACCTGCCGTCGCCTCCCGGTCCAGGGGGCCCCGCTCCCGTCAATCCAGGAGGGGACGAGGCATGAAGCTCACGGTACCCCCTGTGCTACTGAACCCCGAGCAACGAGGCTGCCAGGCTCACCTCCATTCACAAGAGACGGAAGAACAGATCAAGGCCCCACACGGAGGCGGGGTCCCCCTGGGGGTGGGGCTGCCCAAGAGGGGAGACGGGTTAGGGTGAGAGGCGCGTGGGACCCATCTACCAAGGGCAGCGTCGGGTCCCGCGTCGAGGCCGCCTCTGTGCAGGGACACGGCTGAGACAGTCGGGACAAGATGGTGGTGGGGTGTGGCCCCACCCAGGGCCACCCTGAATGCCAGGCCTCGTGGCCATGGGCCTCCCAGAAAGACGCCATTCTCCCCAACACTCAGATGGAAAGACGAAGGGGACGACTCAATGCCGGGGGGCACCGAGAAGCAAAGAGAAACCAAGGAGACCGGTGGCCCTGGCCCGTGTGGCTTGATGGTCAGTGCGTCGGCCCACATACCCAAGGCTCGTGGGTCTGACCCGGCCAAGGGCACATCCCTGGGTTGCAGGTTCAGTTCCTGGCCCCGGCTGGGGCACATGCAGGAGACAACAATCGCGTCTCTCTCACATCGATGCTTCTCTCTCCTCCCTCCCCCTTCCACGCTCTCTAAGAATCAATTGAAAAATATCCTCGGGTGAGGATTTAAAAATCAAAACACAGACAGACGGATGGCAGTGACTTACTGGATCCGACACCGGAAGCTCGGGCCCCAATAGGAAGAACAGACGGGACCACATCAAAATAGAAGACTCCTGTGCATCGCAGGACGCCGTCCATGGGGGAAGAGGGAGCCGCAGCCCCGGGGGACATGCTGCAGGCTTCACAGCAGATAAGGACCGGTCCCCGGGACACGCGCGAGCTCCTGCAAATCCACGGCGCAGCCCAGAATTCAATAAGACAGGGCGTTCCCGCGAAGGTGCTGGGCGTATGCCAACGCGCACACGAAAAGACGCTCACCATCCCTCGCCAAGATGTCAATTAGCGCCAGATGAGTATCAGCTCCACCCCTCAGGACGGCTACTGTCGAAAAGGCAGGAAGCGGCAAGGGCCGGCGAGGATGCGGGACCGGGGACCCCGGGCTCCGCTGGGGTGTGAAATGGAGCAGGGGCTGCAGGAAACAGCATGGCGGTCCCTCCGCAAGTTCACCCCCCGGATCATGACCTGACCCAGCAATCCTACTTCGGGGAACAGACCCAACATCGCCGACACCAGGGGCTCCAACAGATCTCTGCACACCCACGTCCCCGCAGCGTTCCTCACAGGGGCTAAAACGTGGGAGCAGCCTGAGGGCCCCGGACGGAGGATGGACACACAGCATGTGGTCCCTCTGCACGTGGATCTCACCCGCCCTAAGAGGAAGGAACCCTGGCGCCTGCCCCGGACGGACGTGAGGACGCTGTGCTGAGTGAATAAGCCAGACCCAGGGGGACCCAGGGGGATGGACCCTGTGGGACCCGCTCAGAGGCGGCCCCGAGTCAGATCCACGGACAGGAAGTAGGTGGTGGGTGACGGGCTCGGGGTGGGGGTGGGGGGGACGGGGAGTGAGTGTTTAACGGGGACAGAGCTTCCGTCTGGGAGGATGGCGAGTTCTGGAGAAGCCGGTGGTCACGGCTGCACCTCGGTGTGCCTGTGCTCAAGCCTGAGCTGTGCCCGTGAGACGGAAGGTGGTGCACAAGATCACGTTTAAGGACGATAAACGATGGAGCCGCGTGTGAGGAGGGGAGGGCGGCGGGGCAGGCGAGGCGGCCTTCCTCGAAGGCCAGCTCCACACGCGTCTGCAGAGGCTCCCCCTGCTCTCTCACAAACCCAGGGGCTCCGTGGCCTGGGCTCCCTGCAGCCTCAACGTGGGAGGCAGCTGACTCCTCTCAGAATGTTCTAGAACACGGGGCCTTTTCCTGCTCCAGGCAGGGCCTCTGCGCCCGCTCTGCGTGGCCTGCTATTTCCAGAGACGCCCCTCGTCTCCGAGGCTCCAGCCCGGACCACCCCTCCCTGGCCCTCGGGTGATCACATCGCGGCTGCTCTACGTCCGGGCCTCCCGGCGTGAGCGCGTGCGACCACACGTGTGAGCGACGTACGTTAGCCTCCTGGCAGCTGCCACACTTTGCCACGCGCCGGGCGGCTCAGGATGCCCGGCGTGTCCTCTCCGTCCCGGAGCCAATGTCAGAATCGAGGTGTCGCGGGGCCGTGCTCCCTCCACAGGCTCCGGGGAGGGTCCTTCCTGCCTCATCAGCTCCTCGGGCTCCAGGCAACTGTGAGTCCTGGCACCCTGACCACAGCCCCCAGCAGCCTTGCCCCCCGGCCCCCGGCATCCTGCACCCAGAATGTCGGCAGCCCTGTCACTCCAGCCCCAGGAGAGCTCGGGGAGCGGAGGGACGAGAAGGTGGTCAGGGAAGGCTCTGAAGAGGTGAGAGAGACCCGAGGAGAGGGAGCCACGGTGAGCATGGGGCAGAGTCTGGGTGGAGGACGGCCGTGCAGAGGGCTGGGGGCAGAGGCCCGCCTGGGTCAGCAAGGAGGCCAGAGCCTTGGGTCCCGCAGGCAACGTGGGGCTGGGTCACCCTGAAGCGCGGCGACAGGAAATGCCCCCGAAGCTGTGAACAGGCCAGACGTGGAAGCAGGAGAGGACCCGGGACAACCCCCAGCCGGGACCAGACTCAGCGGTGACGTCTCGCCACCGTGAGCGTGAGCACCGGCGGGAGCGTGCGGGCTTAGCGCGTGGGGCTGGGTCTCAGAGGTACTTGTGTCTCTGAGCCTGCTCTCTTTTTTTTTAAATCCTCGCCCGAGGATATTTTCCCATTGATTTTGAAAGAGAGTGGACGAGAGAGAGGGAGAGACAGAGAAAAATATCGATGTGAGAAAGACACATTGATGGGTTGCCTCCTGCATGCACCCAGACCAGGGCCTGGGCTGGGGAGGAGCCTGCAACCGTGGTACGTGCCCTTGACCAGAATCGAACCCGGGACCCTTCGGTCTGCAGGCGACGCTCTATCCACTGAGCCACACTGGCCGGGGTGAGCCTGCTCTTTTGACCTCTCTGTGCCTCAGGCTCCTCCCGAGAACTCACTGGGCTCTGAGGTGGCGGGAACGAGAGTGTGAGCGGCACGTGGTTCTGCTGTGGTGAGGACCAGCTGGAGGCAGCAGCGATGGCGCGGAGGACAGCCCTGGCCTGGCACTGCCTGCTCAGGCTCAGAGGCCCTCAAGGGAGAGGTGGCCACGGACGGCGGCTATTTCCTGGTGAGCTCATGGGCAGATCGACTCCCCCACTTCCTCCTCTCACCACAAGCTCGTCCCTCCAGGCCTGTGCGGTACGCTGGGGAAGCTCCGCGGAACAGAGCCAAGTCGGCCCCAGCTCACATCCGACCTCACCACGGGGATGCCGCGGCGGGAGGTTCCCGGGCAGCGAGACCTGCCTCGTCAGTCGGGGCGGCTGGCCTGGTCGGTCAGGAAGGCTCTCCATCCCTCTCTCGAGCTATAACAGCAGCAACAATGATAGTAACGGTTCCTCCTGCGTGACGACTTAGCTCATGCCTGGCTTTCTCTGCATGCCCTACAGGGATAATCTCGCATAACCCTCACGAGACTCTAAGGAACAGGAGCTCTTCTCAGTCCCACGCTGCTGGTGAGGACACTGAGCACAGAGGGGTTGTGCAACTCGCCCGAGGCCACACAGCGTGCAGGCAGAGGAGCTGGCTTTGGACCCAGGAGGGCTGCCTCTGGGGACTGTGCGCTCAGCTCTAACCTGGACCCTTGGGCAGTGGTCCAGTCTGGTCTCTGCCTCCACCTCCCTCCTCTAGTGAGGTCCCAGCCTGGTGACGGGCAGGTCACGGGAGCCCCTGCTAAAACTCCCGAGGCTGGCTGCCTCTGGCGACTGAGGGAGGCCTGTCACTCAGCTCAGCATTCAAGGCCACCCCCCCTCCCCCAGACCCGGAGGCCCCAGGCTCCTCATCCCTCCGGGGCCTCTGGGTGTTTCCCACATGGTCCTGCCTCTGAGCTTTCATCCTGGCTGTGCCCTGCGTGTGTGGGCCCACCCATCAGTCACAGAGTGCCCGTCACGTGCTTGGCCCGGCTGGCCCCTTATCCCCTGGAGTTCCTGGAAAGGCAGGGAGAGTGACAGGCGCTGTGAGTGGTTGTCTGTAGAGGGATCTGCAGAAGGGCCACCAAGTGGAGGAGGAAAGGGGGGGAGGGAGGGAGAGAGAGAGAGAGAGAGAGAACAGTGTGGGCAAGCCCAGGGGGTGGGAGGAGGTATGGCACACTCAGGGGGCCAAGGAGACAGGGCCAGGGCCAAGGCCCACCTGTACCCTCCCAAGCCAGGCATATATGCTGCCTCTCCTACCTGCCCAGTCCAAATAACCAATCCCTCCCTCTGTGCCCCAGCCCTGAGTCCCCACCGAGGTGTGGGCCCTCTGTTCATCTCTGTGACCCCCCGCCCCGCCCACAGAGGGCTCAGCACCAAGGAGGTGTGCAGAAAGCCTGTGAAGTAAAACGGAAGGTTCTGGGTAAGAGGATGTGACAATTTCCGGGTGGCATTTGGTCTCACGGCACCAAAGCAAGGAGAGCATCCACAAACGGCAGCACCGGCAGTACGGTGGCCTCCCACCCCCCCTCCCCGCCCCTTCCTACTTCAACCCGACTTACTGCCGGCTCACACACGCCCTCATTCCCAGGACTGACAAGCTCCATCAATTAAAAGATCCTACGGGGCATTTAGCACAAGGCCTTCCTTCAGTTCATTTGCCAACCTAACCGCTTGTATCATGAAACTCCCCACAAAAGGGCACTGCCGACGGAGACAAATCAATGCTAATGAGAGCCTGCTGAGTGCACTGGGAGCCGGGCGAGTGGGAGGGAGGAGGGGCAGGGGACGAGGACCCAGGAGGGCTCCTTCCAGGGGAACCAAGCAGCGTCCTGGAGATCACTGAACCAGAAGCTTCCAGCGTGGGGGTCTCAGCTCACCACGCCTCCTGCAGACCCCACCCTGTGTGTACTGGGCTGTTCTATAGCACCCTTTCTGGTTGAAGACAACGACGATAAGATTATATCTCAATGTGTCAGGCCTTGCCCGGGACCACCAGCCAGGCCCAAGCCTTGGGGCCAGCCTAGATCCAGATCCCCCCGTGGGGTCCTGGGCAAGCTACCTGATCTCTGTTTCAACGCCGGAAAGACGGGCACGAACACCTCTTACCTAGGACTACTCGTCACTGAGCACATGTTCTGGGACCTCTGATACACGCCAGGCTCTGAAAACCCAGGAGGGACCAGATCAGCAAGAGGGAGGGAGACAAACAGGAAGTCAACCACGGGCCCACGAGCAAGCCGTGTGGGGAAGGAAGCACCGGTGTGAGTATCAGAGAGAGGGTGCTGGGGAGGTCTCTCTGAGGCGGTGACACGAGCGAGACCTCAGTGATGAAGCTAAGGTGGGCTTAGCGCACAGGACCTGCTCGACACAGCCCCGAGCTCTCCGCCATCAGACACGCACATTCACGGAGCAATAAGCTGCTCTCTTATTGGGAGGCCAAGGCCCAGGGCTCAGGACGGAAGATGAGGGCAACGAGAGAGGAAAAATGCCGAGGCCTCATATTAGGCTCCTCGGGGGGCGGGGACGGGGGCGAGCGTTGGCTCCATCGCCAGCTCCCAGGTTCAGCACCCGGAGAGGCCCAAACACAGAACCGGGCTCAGAACCACGGAGAGCTCCAAACACAGAACTAGGCCCAGCATCACCGAGTTCAACTACAGAGCTGGTTTCAGCACCACGGACAGCTCCAAAACCCACACCAGGCCAGATCCCGCACCTCAGAGGCCCCTGCGCAGAGCCGGGTTCAGCACCATCGACAGAGCCCCCCGCACAGAGCCAGAATCTCAGCACCACGGAGAGCGCCGCACACAGCCAAAGGCACCGCCAGTGGTAGGCAAACCCCCAGCTACCACATGATCTCACTTATTTGTGGAATCTGATGAGCAACATGAATTGCCCAGCCAAATAGGACCCGCAGCAGGGAGGCGTGGAACAGTCTGACATGCCTCGAAGTGGGGTTGGGGGGACGAGGAGAGATAAACCAAAGAACTTAATACTTGTATATGCATAAGCCCGTGGACACAGGCAATGGGTGGTGAAGACCTGGGGGTGGGCAGGGACTGGGAGGAGGGGGAAGTGGGAGGTATCTGTAATACTACCAACAATAAAAAATCCATAAAAAAGGACTCCCGGAGAGGTCAGTGCCGTGGAGAGGCCAGCCCCACACAGCTTCCTCATTCTGCTCCCTGCTGCTGACCAACCACAGGAGGTGCGGCTACTGAAACTGACATTCCAGGCCCTCCCTGGACCTGCCAGTCACCCCAACTCCAGCGCCTGCCCGTTCCCCAAATTCACCTGGAACCTTCCTACCCTCTAAGCCGGGGGGCGGGGGGAGGGGATGTTTAAGGCCCTCAAAATCGTTTGGACTGGCCCTGCCAAGGCATGAGGGTGAGTGAGTTAAATGTTTGGCCAAATAGAGCAGGCTAAATGTAAGTGTTTGGCTTTGCATGGCCCGAGGATGATGTTCTAAAGACCCAAACAGCCCCTGTGCTGAGCGCTGCCCGGAGCCCGCCCTCCTCAGTCCTGCCCGGAGGAACCACTCACTCTCCCATCAAAGCGAGCATCAGCACCCTCTCTTTCAGGATGCCCTTTTCTGCTTTGTCTCGGGGCTCTCCCTTTTGCTCCCCTTCCAGACTGTGCGTTCCCCCAGGAAACTGTGTCTGATCCCGGCTTGTTAAACCCCACAACACACACCAGCCCAAACGCGTGCCTCAGACAGGAACTAAGTCGCTGCCCGTCGTCGGAGCATTCCCTCTGCCGGGAACCGTGTTCCGTGCGTCACACACTTGATTTATTTATTTGTTTACAGTTTAAGAAACTGAGGCCACGAGATGGCGGGTTTTCCTCCCCAGTTCTCACAGCTAAGAAGGGACAGAGCCAGATGCAAACCCAGATCCCACGGCACGGCCTGTGCCCTTGACCGAGGCTCCTTCCATCTCCATCTCCATCCCAGCCAGGGCCCTGCCATCTGCCAGCCCCACGGAGCAGCCGCGAGCACAGCAGCCACGGTCCCCTGAAGTGATTCGGAACCTTTTTTTTTTTTCCAGCCTGAAATGGAAATCACTGATGCCTCAAATTAGAACCCCAGCACGAGCGAGCCAAGACTTCAGATCTGCAGCAGCTAAGCCGCCTGCACCCACCTTCTCAGCAGGATTCTGGGCTGCTCCTCAGCCCGGACCACCTGTTCCCAGTCAGTGTGGAGGACACGGCGAACCGCTCCCCGGGTGAGGGAGGGGCTGCGGCCGTGTGCAGCAAGGGGTCCACCTCCTGGCTCCCGGGGGCTCCCCGCAGAGCGGTGGCCTCGTTAGAGCCGTGGCGAGCACAGGCTGTGATCTGAAGGCAGACCACAGATTGCAGGTGAGGCCTTCTGTGCTGACCTTTATCTGCCACTAAAGGAATGTTTTTCAACCATCCCCAAGAATTAGGCCGGAGGCTCTGACCTCAGCAAGGGCTAGGCATGGACATGGGTGCAGGCCGCCCAGGAGCAGGGGAGCCCTAGTGGGAAGCTGGCCAGGGGCCCAGAACCAGCACGGCGAGAAGCCACGGAGCTTTGGAACAGAATCAGTCCACATGCAGCGGGACCCAGGCAGCCGCCGGGCCCTGCGGTCTTTGACGTGAAACCAGAAAAACTTGACGACCGACGTGTCAGTGTAATGCAAGGTCGAGGATGTGCCCGTCACCCTAACGTCCACGCACTGGGTCTCTCACGTCGTTATTGGATGAAACGCTATTTAAAACGATGTCAGTAAAACAGGAAGCGTTTCTACGGGGAGGGTTCCACATGGGCCACCAGCAAGACACGTGGCCACGCCTGCCACGACACCCTGCGAGGCAGGAGAGAGAAGCGTGAGCTGTGTGTGTGGCCAAACAGCTGGTCCTAAAGGAGGCTGGCCCCGTGGGAACCTGGAGGGCTTGGCCTCAGCCCTGGGATTTGTCGCTAGAGGGCAAACAGGAATCGTGAATAGAAATTCCAAGATTACCTAAAAGCCAGACGCGTGCCAAAACGTAATTGAGCGAGGCAGAGAGTGCCCAGGGAGCAGAGGCACAAGCCAGATCTGGAGGCGTGCCTGCCAGGAGGCATGGGGCGGCCCGTGCCCGCATCAGAGGAGCCCCTCCAGCCGGGGCAGCGAGAGGCAAGTACACGGTTGGCCGCAAGTGCCCAGGGCAGGGGCTCGCACCGGCAGGAGCCTCCGTGACTGTCCGTGCTCGGAACGTTGCTATGACGTGTGATGGCATTGCTACTGTTTGCTCAACTCGTGGTCATTGGCTCCCTCTCCAGAGTCAGGCGTCCTTCAGGACGATGAAGAACAAGATGATGACCAGACAAATACTGACAGGATGCCAACTCTATGCCCAGCACTGCTGACTGCCTGGTGCTTGGTCTTCTCTTAAGACCAAGGCTAGCCCGGCCGGAATGGCTCAGTGGTTGAGCATCAACCTATGGACCGGGAGGTCACGGTTCGATTTCCGGTCAGGGCACAGGCCCAGATGATGTCTCTCTCCTTCCCTCTCCCTTCTTCTCTGAAGTCAATAAAAATACATTAAAAACACAAAGACCAAGGGTAACACTGGGCCCGGAGCTGGGGTGCCACAGGATTCATCTTGGTGACTTCTCACCACCACCCCGTTTGCTGACGGGGACCCAGGAAGCGCGTGCGGGTTCGTGACAGGCACAGGAGGGTCAGGAATGGCCGGAGCGCCTCCTCCGTGTGGTATTTCACTTTGATGCTGGGGGAGGTGGACCGAGTCCCCCCAGGTTGTAACAGCTGTTCATAGGGTTAGTGTTAGGGCTAGGATTAGGGCTAGGGTTATGGTTATGGTTATGGTTAGGGCTTAGGGCTAGGGCTAGGGTAAGGGTTAGGGCTTGTGCTAGGGTTAGGGTTAGCGTTAGGGCGAGGGTTAGGGTTAGGGTTAGGGTTAGGGTTAGGGTTAGCGTTAGGGCGAGGGCGAGGGCGAGCGTTAGGGTTAGGGTTAGGGCAGTGGTTGGCAAGCCCATTAGTCAACAGAGCCAAATATCAACAGGACGATTGAAATTTCTTTTGAGAGCCAAATATTTTAAACTTAAACTTCTTCTAACGCCACTTCTTCTAAATAGACTCGCCCAGGCCGTGGTATTTTGTGGAAGAGCCACACTCAAGGGGCCAAAGAGCCGCATGTGGCTTGCGAGCCGCAGTTTGCCAAACATGAGGTTAGGGTCAGGGCTAGGGCTAGGGTTAGGGTTAGAGCCAGGGTTAGGGTTAGGGTTAGGGCTGCTGTTAGGGTTAGGGTTAGGGCTGGGGTTAGGGCTGGGGTTAGGGTTAGGGTTAGGGTTAGCATTAGGGTTAGGGTTATAGTTAGAGCTAGGGCTGAAAGTCAGGGTGCAGGGAAACGTGCCCCCATTTGCAGGCCATTTCTCGAGCCCTTTTCCCAGGTGCCGTCTAAGGAACATTTAAGAAGTTGCTCCCACAGTCTGGGGAAGCAGCAGGGTATCCCTCTTAACGGCCTCCCTCGTGCCAATCAGATCATCACTCAGCTCCCGGCCGTCTCTGGTGCTCGGGTGGAATAGGAGGTAGAAGTGATTAGCACACTGGAGCGTGCCTTGGAGGATGAAGGATGGTGGCGCCTGCGTTTACCGCCAGGGGAAACCCCCTTAGGGAAACTACACGCCATTGGCCTGGGCGGCTTCAGGGCTCAGCAGCCGAGGAGCCGGCACCGCAGCCGTCGGTGAGCGATGGCCCCGGCACAGAGTGCACGCCCGAAAGCTCCACGCGCCACCAGCCACGCCCTGGCCACAGAGGAATCATTTTCCTACACAGCTCCCTCCTCAGGAATAATTTTCTACTCATCGAATTAATACCTGCCAAAAATTAACACCGGCACCCGAGAGCATCCGAGAAACAGGAAAGTCAGAGCAGAAGGCATCAGTGGCGCCGGAGCCCGTCCCCGAGGGTCCCTCTTTCCCATCCGTCATGCCTACCTGCGCCCGAAGGAGGGGAGCTGGGGCCACTGAGACCATGTCGCCAGGGCCCTGTGACTCGGCCTTCTCCCCGCGAACGCAGTGCCCGTTCCCGGGGTCCTGAGAACTCCTCACGCACATGTATCCTGCTTGTTAACCCTCACCCAGGATGTTTCCCATTGGTTTATTTTTTTTTAGAGAGAGTGGAAGAGAGGGGGATGAAGGGAGAGAAGAGAGAGAGAGAGAGAGAGAGAGAGAGAGAGAGGGAGACCGATTGGTTGCCTCCCACATGCACCCTGACCGGGGCCAGGAATCGAACCCGCAGCCCTTCAGTGTGCAGGCCGACACTCTAACCACTGAGCACACGGGCCCGAGTTTGCATGCACGTTTTAGAAAAAAAAAAAAAAAAAAAAAATATATATATATATATATATATATATATATATATATACACATATGTATATATTGACTTCAAAGAGGAAGGGAGAGAAAGAGAAATATCCATGAGGAGAGAGAATCATGGATCGGCTGCCTCCTGCATGCCCCACACTGGGGATCGAGCCTGAAACCCAGGCATGTGACTTGACAGAGAATCAAATCATGACTTCCTGGTTCATAGGTCAATGCTCAACCACTGAGCCGCACCTGCCGGACACAAGCACCATTTTTAACGCTTTCGTATTAACCCACAAGCAGGTGCACGCTGTCCCTTAACCACTTCCCGGCTGCCGGCCCACCCCCTGGTTTTGGCGACACCGAGCTTTAGGTAATTTCCCAGGAAGGGTTCTTGGATGCACCGCTCCTGGGTCAGCGTCCCGGTGCGCATCACACACGGTCACTTGGACGCCTGCAGCGTGTACGGCAGTTACTCTTGCGCACAGCACGCGTGAGCGCTGGCACCAGCAGCGGCATAGGCATAACACGCATTCGCTAATTCGAAGATTAACCCGGCACCTTGGCGTCTGTTTTCGTTCTCATACTTTGCCCATTTACACACCCAGCACGTGAAAGCCTCACGCACGCGTCGGAGCCGTGGAGCCGAGCCAGACCTCCGGGTGGGCCCTGGCCTCCACCCGCTTGCCGCGTGCTGGCGGCCTCGGCCTGCCCGGCCTCAGCTTCCTCTCCGCACAGGATGAGGACAGGGGCTGGCGCACAGTCCCCGTGAGGTCAGGGGCAGAGTGGGGCCGGCAGCATGCCTGCAGCCTGGCGGGGTGGACACGGGTTGTGTCTGTCCCACGAGGTTAGGGGCCTGTTTGGTGGTTACTGTTGAGCTGTATCAGGGGGCGACTTGTGAAACAGAAAGGAATTCCTCCTTTGGAGCGGAACAAAGCTCCCTGCCCGCTGGGGAGCTCACGGAAGGGAGACACGGAACTAACGCGGCTCCTGCTTCCACGCTTAGTCGAGGGCCATCTATGGGGCTCCAAAGCCCACGGGATCAGGCTGCCTGCCGCCACCCTGCCTGCCCGCCACCCTGCCTGCCCGCCACCCTGCCTACCCGCCAGCCCGCCTGCCCAGCGGAGTGCCTGGCAGTGCCCAAGGGGTTCTACAAACACGTCTACCCATTCTCCCATGGCGCCGCCCTGCAGGTGTGGGCGGCCACCAGGCCTGTCCTTCTGCAGGTTTGCGGTGGCTTGGATGCCAGCCAGGTGTCGCTGATGGGTCGCTGGGCCATCAGTTCGGTGAGTCCCCAGAAGACGTCAAGACGACCCCCGACCTCGCTGTCTCCCTAATTACTCGTTGCAAAGCTGTCCCCCAAGCCACACGCCCTCCCGACTCACCAGTGACCTTCCCCTGGCTCGGGGGTCAGGAGACTTAACAACAGATCTCAAAGGGAGAGGGGGACCTGGGCAGGCTCTGCCACTCGCCGGCCTAAGGGGGCTCTGCTGCACCAGAGGGGCCTCCTCAGGCCTCGCTGTGCCCCCGCCCCCACCCTCCCATCTCACCTGCATGGAGACACCAGCCTGCTGCTCCCCCCACCCCCCAGCTGTCACTGTCCCGGCCGCTCGCTCTCACACGTCCCCACAGGGCGCAGGGCTCCCACCGCCCCTAAAGCTCTCGGGACACTCCCGTGTCATCAGTGCCCCCGGGGACTTGGGCACATGGAACTGAAACAGTGAACAGGCGTGATCTGTGGGGCTGCCACGTTCACAGGACGCTCCATGGCACCCACTTCCTGTCCACCTTCCAGAAGTCAACCACCCTCCTCCGAATCCCCCAGGGGAAGGCGGCCCCGACAGGGAACTTCACTCGCAGCTTTTGCTTCCTGGTGACGGGTGAGGGTCGTCGACAAAGAAATGATGCCAAGGACGAAAGAACCAACTCCTCCCAGGTGCCCAGGCAGGAGATGCAGCCGGGGGGTCAGCACCGAGGAGAGCTCGCACGGGGCCCCGGGGCAAGGCCGCGGCCACGCAGGACCGGCCCGGCCTCCTGACCGAGCCGAGAGGGAGAGGCCTCTGTGGGTGCTGAGGGCTCCAGAGAGCCGACAGGCGCCTCCAGTGGCCCCTCGTCCCCACGCTCAGCTCCAGCGGCGTTTCAAGGAGAGAGGACACATCAGGCACACTTTGAGTTCCTTCCCAAGAGCAGACAGGAAGGCGGCTCGCCGGGGCGACATGGTGGGATGAGGACAATGGCCTGCATCTGGGACCCCGCACCTGGGACCCCGCACCTGGGACCCCACACCTGGGACCCCACACCTGGGACCTGGGACCCCGCACCCGCACCTGGGACCTGGGACCCCGCACCCGCACCTGGGACCCCGCACCTGCACCTGGGACCCCGCACCCGCACTCCAGTAAAAGCTCAGAAGCCCCTCAACTCCAGGACGGCTTCTTGCAAAAGCGAAGGCTCCGCTGAGACACGTGAGTCCGTTGAAAACAGCCCCTCAAGGTCGAAGCTTTTCACTGAAACCGTAAAACGCCGCTGGTGGGTAAAGGCAGCTCTGAGACCGTGAGTGACTTTAACATTCCAGTGGGGGAGCTGGCAGCTGGAAAAACAGCCCAAAGAAGATTCCCGGGTTTTCCATTCAAGCCCCGAAGGAGAATGCTGAGCCCACCAGGGGCCTTGGCAATGAGCAGGGGGCTGGGCTCCGAGGTCCAGCCCGTCCCGCAGCGGGCAGGGCCTTGGCCGTGGCGGGCCCCCTCCTCCTGCCCCTGGTGACACCCTAACACCAGCAGAGCCTCCGGAACCTGCAATTCAGAGCGTCCCACAACATAAAGCCTCTCCCAACGGCGGGCGGTTGAGCAGAGCAGAGTGAAAAGCTGTCAGAGGAGGAGTGTGGCGAAGTGTGGAAACTCGTCTTTCTTATCCTCGCCTGCGGGTAAGCTTCCATGCACTTTAGAGAGGGAGGAGGGACAGGGGGAGGGAACGCCGCTTGGTTGCCTCACACACCCACCTGACCTGGGATGGAACCTGCGACCCTTCGGTGCATGGACGATGCTCCAACCAACCGAGCCACACCGGCCGGGGCTACAGGGACTCGTATGCCCCCATTTCCACGGGGCTTCCATCCGACTGGGTGGCATGCCTTCTCCGCCCAGCCCAGGCGCACCCCGGCCACGGCCGCCAACCCCAGGCAGTCTGCTTCCCCGGGCGAGGGGTGGCCCAGGCTCGCTCAGAGGCCGTCCTGCGTCTCTGCCGCCGAGTTTATTAAGGAAACAACCCGAGGGCCCTACGCCAGGGGCCGTGCTGACATCGCGGCCCTCACTGGTTATTCAATCACAGACCTACCGAGGCCGACACAGACCCCAGAGTATGGGAGGCTCCGCCACAGCGCCCGCGCCCGCCCTGGGGCTGGATGGCCCCTGCTCCCGGCGCTCCGTCTTGAGAAACTTGGGACGTGAGCAAACCACAGCGGGGACACACCTGGGAAGCTCAGGCATAACCCAGAGCAACGGCTTCAGGCGACCGCCCACCACGGCCTGGGCCACCTCCTCCACAGAACGGACAAGTGTCCAGCCGGCCCGATGGCAGGACCACCACGTGGCCGGCTGGACACCACACCCCCATCCCCTCCACCTGCACGTGGGTTTCCAACGCGGATGAGACAGGCCTAGGGTTAGCGTCAAGAAATGCTTTTCCAAGACACGAGAACGCCGGCGAGGGCGCCGGGCACTTACACAGCCCCAAAAAACACTTTCCCAAGGATAACACGCTCTTGTTTCCGTAACAGCTCCAGAGAGTAACACATCCTTCTGCACAACACGATGCAAAGTAACACCTCGACCCGCACAAGGGCCCGGAGCTCAGAGGTGCTAGCGACCGGGGCGCTGCTGGTGGAGGCTGCAGGAACAGGGCACCTGCGCCTTTAAGAGCACACCCCCCTCCTACTGCCAGCCGAGGCTGATCCCACAGCATCTGAGTTGGCTTCCTTTCTGTGCCATCAGCTTCCGACGCCCCTCATGCCCACGCTCCTCGGTCTTTGAAGGCCACCCTCCACCAACAGGCCAGTTCCTGCAACTTACAAATCAGCCACAGGCCTCATGCCAGCCAGAGCCGCAACCCTGCCCGTTCCACCTGCCCTCGAGGTGTCCATTCCGACGGTCCCAGCTAAATGACCTGGAGATCCCCACGTGTCCCCGACGTCAGGGCGGGCACGCTTCTCCCCTGGCCACGTCAAGACCAGTGGCCACGTTCCACACACATTTCCACCTGCCAGAGAGTCACAGCCACGGCCTCAAAAACAGCCCAGGCACACACGTCCACAGGACACGGGAGCCACGGCGGATGGTGACAACTGAGCGTGCGTCCACGCCAGCCTCCGCGAGCACCGCCCACGGGCCCAATGGCCACGCGGTCCAGGCCACGGACCCCACGCGTCAGAGAGTCGGCGCTCTCCCCAGCAGAAAGATGCGAACCCCGCGCCCTACCTCGATCAGGAAGTCCCCCGTCCTCAGTCCGGCTTGCCAGGCCACCCCGCCTTCGTCCACGGACTCCAGGTACTGCAGGGCCGGGAACGCTGGCGTCGGCGTGAACTCCTCAATGGGCGTATCCGCTGGGAAGGCAAGGACGGAGAGCTCGTTACAACCTGGCGGACGTGTCCAAGGCGGCAGCCTCACCCCCCAGGACCCTGCGAGGAAGGCCCCGTGTCCCCTGTGGGACGTGGGTGGTCCAGGCCCTCGCCATCCCCCCGGGAAGGGCTTGACACTCGCCATCCCAGGCCAGCAGCGGCTCGAACAATGAAGGCGAGCGCGCTCTGGGCCAGCCACACCCCTGGGCCTCTCCGCCAAGAGCATGGACTGGCGAGCTCCGTGGTGCATGCCTGTGGTTTTCTTTAAAAGCATCGGTGACTAAACACTTTCAGTTCTAAAAATGGAAAAGCTCCCCATAATCACACGGAGCTACAGAGGCCCCACAGCCAGCCACCTGCCGAGGCTACGTCTGCGGAGACCGGAGACCGCGGCCGGGCACTCGCCTTGGAGCTCCACCGGAACCGGCGCTGAAGGGCGGGGGGGGGGCTGCGGGCGCGAAACCCGCTCACAGCCTGTCTCCCTGGGCACCTGGCTTCGGGGCCCCATGCAGCTGCCCCGGGAAATCCCAGGGCAAGAGGTGGCCTTTCCTCCTGGGGTGTCCTGAGCGGCCAGGGGTGCGGGTGGGAAGATGGAGATGGCCCTTGTGGGGGAGGGGAGGGTGACCACACAGACAGTGGGACACACGGGGGCTGGTCACCCTTTCTCTCCCCGGACAGACCCGGCAGGTGGGCTGGGAGGGGGCGGGAGGCACTCCACATGCCCGCCCGCGCGGCCAGCTGTCTTCTCCGTGGGGAGGCGATGCCATTTTGTTTTCTCTCCGAAGGGAAGCCCCCACGTCAAAGGCTGGCGGTGGGGGCTCCACGTGGAATGCACCCCCGGGATCCCCCACCCCAGGCCCCACCACGCGGGTGCTGCCGGCTCGGGCCACGTTTCCTTGGCAAAGTCACCTCAGGGGCAGGCGCCCGCGCACCTGGGGCCGGAGCTCACTCCCCGCCGGCGGGCGGCCTCCAGTCCCGGACCTGAGCCCCGGTCCCGGCGGGTACCGGAGGCCGGACCCAGCCACGGAGCACGGACCAAACTGGGGTTTAAAAAGGGTGGGGGGCGCGGGAGAGGGGTGCAGGGACGCCTCCGAGCAGGCGGCAGGTGGAGCCGCGGTTGTCTAGCAACCAAGTGCCCAGGAAGAGGCTGCTTGGGCTGGGGCATGCCTTTCACGCGGGCGTGTGCACGCGCGCGCACACACACACACACACACACACACACACACACACTCACACACACGTGCATGCGGCCGGCTGGGGGCCCGCGCCTACCTTTCGCCCCGCGCAGGACGAACCCGAAGCCCTCATTGTCCTTCTTCTGCAGGACCACCGCCTTCTCCTCCACGGTGCAGTCGCTGTGGAGAGAATTCCGGGGACAGCGACCATTACTGTGGCCCGTCCTCACCGTGGCCGCTCCTCCGCCGGGGACGCTCATCATCGCACCCAGTA
Source organism: Ia io (assembly GCA_025583905.1). Lineage (NCBI taxonomy): Eukaryota > Metazoa > Chordata > Mammalia > Chiroptera > Vespertilionidae > Ia > Ia io. The sequence continues at coordinate 1,851,547 of JAJQQW010000015.1, forward strand.
ACCCGGCGGCGGCGCGGGGAGCTAGGCGGCGCGGGGCGCGGGGGGCGCGCGGCGGCGGGGGCGCAGGCGGCCGGGAGAGGCGGGCGCGGCGGGCTGGGGCGGGGAGGGGGGGCCGGGCGCAGGCGGCGCGGGAGCCCGCATGGTGGGGAGGCGCCGGCCCGGCCGGGGAGCGGGGAGGAAAGTGGCCGCAGGAAGGAGCGCGCCGCTGCGCCGGGCGCCGGCCGAGGCGACGCGGCTCCCGCGAGCCAAGCGAAGCAGCGGGGCGAGATGAGGCAGCAGTTTTCTCCCGGTTCGGGAAGGGGTTCGACAAAGCCCGGTTCCGTCTGCTCCCTGCGTGCGCCGCGCGGAGACGCAGCGACCCCTCCCGCTCCGTCCGCGGCAGCGTGGTGCCCCCACAGTCACCGCGTCACCGGGCGGCGGGCGGGGCGCGGCGGGGGGCGGTCACTCCGGCAGCGCGGCCGCTGACGGCAGGGCTCTGTGGGGGGGCAGAGTTCGGGGGCGGGGAGAAGGGGGCTCCCCGTTGGGCGACCTACAGCCGCGGCGCCCGCCTCTTGCCCCCGCATTTGTGTTAAAAGGAAAGAAAGCGAAGGCGCGACTTCCATTCCGCCCGAAGGCTCCGCGCGCCCGGGAAGGGCGCCTGCCGTCCCCGGGGTCCAGGCGAGGGGCCGCGGCGGCAGGACCTGGGCTCCCCGGGCCTCCCCCGCCTGGGGGGCTGCTGCCCCTCCCCCCTAAGTCGGGTCCCGAGGTTTCTCCAGGGCCCTAGGGGGCAGGCGTGGGAGGACTGGGTGCGAGGAGAAAGGCCCCCGGGAGCCCCCCCACAGGAAGGCGGGGGGCACGGAGGAAGCCGGGAGGCCCGTCTCGGAGCGGGTGGCTGAGGGCTTCTAGCCCCAGACCCTGCAGGTCAGCGCCCGCCCGCCGTCTGCTGCCTGGGGAGGCCATGGCGCCCTGCACAGCCCCCTGGGAGCAGCCCACCCCGCTGGCAGGGCCCCCTCCGGGAGAAGGGCAGGGGCCCCCAGGAGGTGGGCAGGCCTTGGACCAGCCATGGCAGCAGCGAGAACTTCCCACGGCACAGGCGAGGGGCGCAGCTGGAGAAGCACAAGTGTCCTCCGAGCCCCCCCCACATCGGAGGACTGTGCAGGGGACCCCGCCCTCCGGGGACCAGCAGAGGGGACACACCCCTGACCCCTGGCAGGCCATGCGATCCAGGGTGACCGTCCAGGGCGGACTGAACACCCCGAGGTGGGGCTCCGCCTGCCTCCCACCTGGGGCACAGCCTGCGGGCGGAGGGCAGGGGGCCCAGCTCTGGGAGCTGGGTCGTCACTGGGAGCCCCGGGCTCGGCCCCCGCAGCCGCCAGACGAGGTCTCAGACACTCAGGAGCCCAGAGCCACGGCGCCCACGGGCAGTCACTGGCTGCCCCCGACGCTGAGGAAGGGCCGGGCTCTCAGCCTCAGTTTCCCCTCATGTTACAGAGCAGTGAGCACAAACCACAGGCCTGGGGTTCTGTGAGGTCCGATGGGTCAATACCCACAATGGTGCAGCAGAATGGAGAGCCTCAGGAGCCACCCCAAACCCCCCCAGGAACCCCCCCAGGGAGCCACCCCAAAACCAGCGCCAGGAACCCCCCCCCAGCCACCCCAAACCCCCCCCCCCCCAGGGAGCCACCCCAAACCCCCCCAGGAACCCCCCCAGGGAGCCACCCCCAAAACCACCACCCCCCCCAGGAGCCACCCCAAACCCCCCCAGGGAGCCCCCCCAGGGAGCCAAACCCCCCAGGAACCCCCCAGGGGAGCCACCCCCAAACCCCCCCAGGAGCCACCCCAAACCCCCCCCCAGGAACCCCCAGGAACCCCCCTGGGGGAGCCACCCCAAAACCCCCCCAAACCCCCCCGCCAGGAACCCCCCCAGGGGAGCCACCCCAAACCACCCCAGGAACCCCCCAGGGAGCCACCCCAACCCCCCCCCCCCAGGGAGCCAGCCCCCCAAACCACCCCCCCCCCAGGAACCCCCCCAGGGAGCCACCCCAAACCCCCCCCAGGGAGCCACCCCCAAACCAGCACCAGGAACTGCAGTGGCTGTGCTTGGCCAGAACCACAGGAGCCGGCGGGACTGAGGGCAGGAGCCTCCACCAGGCCTCTCCCTCTCCACAGCCTCCACCAGGCGCAGACACGGACTGCCCCCTCCCCCTCCTGAACTTCTCAAGGGAAGGCCCGGCCCCTGGCTCACTGCGTGCCGGGCAGGTGCAGCCCCCCAGCCCCCCGCCCCTTCTCCAGGGAAGGGCTCTCCCAGGGCCCCAGCCACGCAGCCACGCCTTCTGCTCCTAATGCTGCGTGAGCAGCCCCAGCAAGCAGCCCAAACCGGCCTGGGCTGCCGGCTCGGGGGCCCTGCTCCCTGTTCTCCTGCCTACTGGCCGCAGGGGCAGGGGTTCTGCCCGTGGGCACGGATGGCATCGGTGCAAACCCAGTCCCGCTCTGACCCCAGGGCCATGCGGCAACCACCCTGAGCAGGGTCGGAGTTTGCAGATGCCAGTCCCTGGGCCCCGTCCTGGTCCGCTCAGGGTCCCCACCCTGGTCCGCTCAGGGTCCCCACCCATCGGCAAATGTGCTGAGTCACCCTGGGGTGGCCACGTCCTGTCGCGCTTTCCTGATGACCTTGGTGGGCGCTCTGGAGCCCGGCTCCCGGCCCCTGGGGGTGTGGCCTAGTGAAGTAACCGCCCACCCCAAATGGCCATGCCTCACCGCTTTGCTGCCAGGAGCCACGGACCAGGGGCCACAGATCGGGGGCCACCGATCGGGGGCCACGGTCACGCCCTGCCTTCCTGCGGGGTCCTCTCTGGCTCACGTTCACCCCTGAAGTGCCCCGAACACGTCCGTATAATTCACCCCCCTCCTCGCCTCTGGGTCTGTGCAGCACCCCCAACTCATGCGCCCGGCTCCCTCGGCCTGCCCCCCCCCCTCCCCCCGGCACTGGCTAAGGCGTGGGCCCTCCACCCCAAACCTTCCGGATGAGGGGCAGCATCACCCATTCTCCCGTGAGGGGCCCTCTGAGCATCGCCCACGCCCCTGAGTGCCCTTCTGCCCACTGACCCACGCACGGCGGGCCCCTCGGGGCAAACCTCAGGCCTGTTCCTCCGTGACCCTCCCTAGCGACACCCTTCCCGTCTCCGTGAGATACCACCCGTGTCCCGGCCACGCTCTCTTCAAATGTGTGCTCTGAACGGGACGGGGCGCTTGAAGGCATCCTCCGTTGCCAGCTTCCCCAGCAGGCCCTGAGGGAGGCGATGGGGTGGGCACCCCACCCCGCACAGCCGTGGGGCCGCCCACAGTGCAGCTGAGAGGACGCGGCGGCGGGATTGTGATGGCGACTCTGGCGCAGGTGGCTGCTGGGTGCGTGAAGGGCGGGCACCTGCTCTCGCTCACAGGATGGAGAACGGGCGCGGGTATGAGGTGCTCCCACAGGTGGTGTCCCGGGGGCGGGCCCAGGCTGCTGTGGGAGACACAGTCCGTGTAGAAACTCTCCTGGGACTGCACAGGAGGGAGCCCTCCAGGCGCCCATGTCTCCCCTCCCCGCAGCCCCACTGCGCACCGCGTGCCACCGTGGTTCCAGGAACACACGGGAGCCAGACGCTCCCGGATTCTGCCTTGCGGGACCCCAGGCAGCCTGGCACAAGGTTCACGGCCTGGCGGTCCCAGGATGGGGCCAGGAGAGGCAGGTGCCAGTGATGACAGGTGGCATCAGGATCTGTCAGTCACGGAACAAGCTGTCTCGGCCGCAGGGCTGGGCCTGGCGGAGCCACGGGAAGCCAGGCCCGGGAGCACTCGGGGCCGGTGGCTCCGTCTGTCCTGCACCACACGGAGGACCAGGGACGACATGAAACACGGGACTGCGGGGTGGACCGCACAGCGTGGCCTGGCCAGCTGCCCCTTCTGGCTGCACGGGGTCGGGTTGGGTCTGGGCCTGGAGTTCTGAAGCTGTTGGGGCCAGTGGCTAAGCTGCCCGGTGAGTCAGTTTATGAACACAGTCATTATTGCACACCTACTAAGCGCCAGGGGATGGGCAGGGTACTGGCAGTTTGTAGAGAACAAACCAGGCCCCGTCAGGCCACTCGGGAGCCATCAGGAGTTGTGGGTCGAATGGTGGCTCCAAAGAGACACACCCCAGTCCGAACACCGCACCTGCGCATGTGGTGGCCGCGCTTGGAAATGGGGTCTTTGCAGGTGCGACCAGTTACGGGTCAAGATGGGTCCACCTGGTTTCGTGCGAGCCTGCACCGCGGACTGGCCCTGTCAGAGGACACGGTGGTCCGCGAGGCACAGCGGGGACACGGGGGCCAACGTGGGTGTCACGCGGCCACACCCAGGGGCCCCAAGGACGCTGGCCACCCCAGCAGCTGGGCCTTTGGAGGGCCACGCCCCCGCGGCACCAGGTCTCAGACGTCCGACCTCCGGGCCGGGAGAGAATCCGGGCGGCAACTTGTTAGTTTCCCTCCGAATCCAATAGGCCCACAGGTGTGCAGGCTCTGGTGCTGTGAGAGCGAGAGAGCAGGAGGGCTTCCTGTAGGAGGAGGCCTCGCGTGTGAGGAGGAATGAACGGTTGGCGGGAGGAGGGGCCGGCACAGGGGGCCAAGAGGGTCAGGGGCCGGCACACCCAGGACAAGGTCTGGGCAGCAAGGGGCTGGCACGAGCTTCCGCCAGGCCCGGGACAGCCCTGCTCTCCCAGACTCGCTCAAGGAGGCCAAGACGATAAAACGCGACGGTCCACCTCGTCCTCCCGAGGCCTGACTCCGCCTGGGACCCGCCCGACAGCCAGGCTTCCCCCGAAACGCTTCACACACGCCCGTCTGCTGTGGCCGCGGTGACAGCTCTCCCCACCGGCACGACGCTAGGACCCTCCAGGCGGGCAGGACGGCCTGGCCCCAGGGCAGGGTCAGGAGTCGGGTCAGGTGAGGCACAGACTCGGGGAAGACGCTGTGCCCGTGGGTCTGCAGGAGGGACCTGGATCGCCACGGTGCCCCGACCCAGACGAGGGGACCCTCCTCCGTTTGGGGAGGCTGCGGGGCCACTGCGGTGACTTGGGCCCCTGCCAGCCCTCGGCAGCCCCATAGCTGCGGGGACCCACACGCATGTGCATCCGGAAACAACCCCGAGGCTCCAAAACCCAGTGAGCGCTACAGAGCCGGTGCGGGGACCAGCCGCGTGACGGACAGCTAACGTGCGGGCGCCGGCACAGCCGTGACGTCTCGTCACCACAGACACCCTGCTGAGGCCACCGCAGCCGGGCCTCCTCCTGCTGAAGGATCCCTGGGTGTGGGGGCCACGGCGAGGAGACCACGGGGCCTGGGGCACCCCGACCAGTTACAGGGGTACGGCCCAAAGGCGGGGTTCGCTGAAGCACCGGAACTTTGACGGCACAAAGAAGGCCCCGTGGATGGGCTGTGGGCGTGTTGAATACCAGGGCCCGCGGGTTCGGGGGTGCTGGCGCCCGGGGAGACCCGGGAGGAGCCCTGTGAGAGAGATTGGGGGTTCATGGCCCCGGAAAGTTCCTTCCTGGAGAGGCTGTGGGGCCCGCCTTGTCCAGGGCAGGAAACGGAAGCCGAGAGAAGCGGTCTGCGGCGCTCACGCTCTCGCCGACAGCGGCAGCCGAACTGGGGCGCTGCGAGAAGAGGCAGCGCCAGGGACTGGGCAGGGCTGTCCTAGAAACTTCCGGGCTCTGCCAACCAGGACGCGGCGGCCGCACAGAGCCGAAGCTCCTCGGAGGGGCCTGGGCCGCAACAGGTGGGCCCGCTGGGCACAGATGCCAGGCGTGGGCAGGCGGCCAGGTCCCCGGGCGGCGCCGGCGGCGGAGTGGACAGAGGGCCACGCCACAGGCCGTGGGGCCGGGCCAGCCTGTCCTCGGGGAGGCCGGCGGCTGAGAGCTGGCGGAGCGGTGCCCACACCAGCTGCCACTCGCTGCTGCAGGAGGGCACCTCCCAGCCTGCTTCCCAGTCAGGTGAGGGCGTGGTGCTGCCCTCCACCCTCCGCCCTCTGCCCTCTGCCCTCTGCCCCGTCCAAGCTGGGGCTGCCGCGGTTCCTAGGGGACGTGAGCCCTCTGCCTCCCACCCCGGGTTCTTTGTATTTTTTTTACCTTTATTGATTTTTAGAGAGAGAGGAAGGGCGAGGGAGAGAGAGATAGGAACATTAATGATGAGAGAGAATCACTGATCGGCTGTCTCCTGCACGCCCCACACTGGGGATCGAGCCCGCAAGCCGGGCCTGTGCCCTGACGGGGAATCGAACCGTGACCTCCTGGTTCCTAGGTCGACGCTCAACCCCTGAGCCACGCCCACCGGTTCTGAGAGCTTGTGTGAGGTGCTCATGTGCCACGTGGGGGAGACGCCGCACGTGGGCGACTCATTCACAAACGACGCTGCTCCTGCTCCTGGGAGCCCACCCCGCTGCCCGCGAGCAGGGAGCAGCGGCATTTCACGTGGGCTCGGCGAGAGGCTGGGCCGTCCCCACGGAGCCCACACGCCCAGGGTCTTCCGGGAGCCGTTTCCCGATCGGATCGGCAGTTACGACTCCGCCCTGCCCGGTGTTCCTCATGCCCGCTCTCCTTGCACTGCTAACGCGATCGGCAATACGAGGCTTTCCTAACAGAAGCCATAATGTGCAAAGACTTGATTGAAATTAAATTGTCTCATTATTTCGTAATAAATCACCCAAAAGCGTTTCCTAAACATCAGCAGGCGTGTTACCTGCCAAGAGCGGCGGGCGGAGGAGACAGGATGTGGCTCGGCGTTTGGGATAATGACCGGCCATCAGCGCTCCCCGCGGAGCTGAGCAGAGACTCGGCCTGAATGCGGGAGGGCGGCCTGGGAACCGGGAGGTGTGGGGAGGGGTGCCTCCCCAAAACAGCTCCGTGATCCTCACAGCAACATATCAGATTTTTATAATAAAGTTATTTTATTATTTTTAAAACCCTCACCAGAGGGTATGTTTTTATTGATTTGAGAGTGAGGGGGGGGGGGGAGGAGGGGAGAGAAACATCGATGTGAGAGAGAAACATTGATTGGTTGCCTTCTGTACGCACCGCAACCAAGGATTGAACCCACAACCTAGGTATGTGCCCTGACTGGAAATCGAACCCCCAACCTTCCAGAGTATGGGACGATGCTCTAACCAACTGAGCCACCTGGCCAGGGTGAAAAATTGTTGTTTTAAATATAAAATGTAACATGTTATATATATCATCCTGCTTAAAATACCCCAATGACTTCTCATCAGAATGGAATATAAAATCCAAATTCCCCACCATGGCTAAGACCCTTCGTGATCTGACCCCTCCTAATTCTCCACGTTCCAGCCCTACTGCTGTCTTCGCTCCCTCCCACAGGCCGGTCTCCTCTCTGCCTCAGTGCCTTTGCACTGCCTGCGCTCGCCCCAGAGTGCTGCCCCGGGACTCCACGAGCGAGACTGCTGTCGCTGTTCAGGTCCCCAAGGTCACTCCCCCGAGGGGCCTTCCCTACCGCCCAGACATGCCCTCTGTGCCCCGACTCCCAGCCCTTACTCCGTTTTAATTCCCTGGTCAGTCACTGCATTTGAAATGGTGACTTGTTGGTATGCGTGCTCCCAGGAAGGCTGAGCCTGCCCACCGTGCCTCAGACAGAGCAGGCCCATCTTTGGAGTCCTGGCTCTGGGACCCTGGGCAGGCCCTCACCCACGCTGAGCCCGGGTTTGCTGGCTGCGGGAGGGAAGATCAGAACATTCCAGAAGGTGCTTAACTGGTGCTTATTGACGCAGCGAACGAAAGCTAAGCCGGGACTCACGTGTACGGTCTGTGATGCAGCTGGTGTGACCCCCGGTCCTGGCCGCCGGGACAGAGGGGCCCCCTGGGACAGAGCTTTAAAACCAGGCTGGTCCGGGGCCACCGGGACGCGTTGGAAGGCCGCCCGTCCCCGCCTGCGGGAGGGAGCGCCGTGCCCACAGCCCTGTCTGAACCGGTCACCCACGCCCCCGCTCCGCGACCCCTACAGCCGGCCCTGCAGCTGGTCCCTTTCCCGAGTCCGTGCAGCCGGTGGGGACAGGGTTTGTCCAGGGCCACGCGGCTCGACCAGAGGCAGGGCCAACGGGTAACCCCTGGCCTTTGACCCTGAGTGGACTGTTCTTTAACACAAAACAAAACAACAAATCAGGGGGACAGTGGAGCGGCAGGCATTGCCCTGGGGAGCAGGACGGGCGTGGGCCACCTCTTCCCTCGGTGATTAAAATGAGCGGCCTGGGACCTGCTTGACCACGCTGCGTGGCTGCAGACAGCTCATCTCGAACGGCCAGTTCCCGAGTCCCGGGCAGGTGGACGTCACCCACCGCGGGGAGCCAGGGGCCGTCTCCGCTCGCTCGTGGGAACCTGACTCGGCGTGGCTGCCCCCACCCCAGCCGAGCTTTGGAGACGAGGCTGAGTGGGCTGGGCGAGGGACTGCAGGGCTGGTCCTGACCCCGCGGTCCCCCCAGCAGGCCGGCCCCTGCTCCCGCCCACCCCTAGGCCATCAACCTCCCCCCACAGGGGATCTTGCTTCTGTTCTGAGTGCCGATGCTTAGGTAAGAGGTCCCTGCACCGTGGGGGCTGTTCACAAGCCCCTCAGAGCAAGAAGGGGACACGCTTCCGTGGGGAGCCCTCCCGTCCCGTGAAAGGGGCGCCCCAGGCCAGGGCTTGCCAAACCCTCTCTGTAAAGGGCCAGAGCACCCGTGTTCCAGGCTCCACGGCCCACGCGGTCCCGGCTGCAACCGCTCGCTCTGCTGGTTGTGGCTCCCGGGCAGCCTGGACGCGCGGTAAATGGATGGGCGTGGCGTGTGTCGATAAAACTTTATTTACAGAAGCAGGCGGGTGGGGGGGCGGATGGGGCCGGTGCCCCCGGTGTTTAAAGACACGCTCTGAATGCCCGAAAGACACGTGAACCGGCACAGATGATGCGCCTGTGCCCGTGCCTCCATGCGAACCGCGGTCGGTCCCTGGGACAAAAGCCGAGACAGGTCCCCTCCTCCCACGCGAGTCACACCTCATTGTGTCCAGGTGCCCGGCCTGGCCCCACGTCTGAGCCTCAGAAAAGACCCAGGAAAACGCATTTAGAAACGGGGTCACCTGTGAGATGCCCTAGAGAGACGCGGAGGATCGCACGGAGCATCCACTCAGAAAGACCAAGGGCCCCCTCCCCCACCCCGTGACCGTGCCTCGGTGGGCATGCTGGGTCGGCTCTGGGTGGGGCGGCGCAGAATTCTGGCTTAATTAGCAACGAGAGTAAATGTCGTCACGATCATGCCCGGCCCGGCTCCAGGGCTGCGTGTGGCCCATTGACCCCTCGTGGTGACCGCAGGAGGTGGGCACTGCCGTCTCTCCCCCTGTAGGAGGAGGAGACGGAGGTACAGAGGGTGAGTGGTTGGCCCAAGAGCACACAACCCGAGGCACAGCCAGGCCGTCTGGGGCTGGATGCTGAGTCCTGGGGCCTTCCGGCTGCCTGCCAGGTGGGGACAGTCCCCGGATGCTCCCAGACCTCCCCACCCTGGACAGCCAGTGACCGCGGCAGAGGCAGGACCACGGGAGGGGGTGCTGGCTGCAGCAGCACGTTCCCGAGAAGGAATCGCTGACTTCCTGTCAGCCTCAGAGGGAAGATCCTGCTCCAGGTCAGACGCCCAGGACCAGCGAGGATGGGCCGAGCGCCGAGGGCTGGAAGGACAAGAGTGGGACCCACAGCCACCGCACAGCGGGGCCGGCACCTGGAAACGGGTGCGGAACGTCTGTGTACATGTTCCCATGGAAACAGCCTGGTTATGATGCGTGTGCCAATTGACGGTCCCCGTGCCAGCACACGGGCCGTCTGCCCGATGGGAAGGCCGTCCCAGGCGCAGCAGAGGCGGGCGGGTCCCGAGCCCACGCTGTCACTTTTACCTGGAACGCTATGCTTGCTGTCTCTGTGCACCGCACTCCTACTCATTCTTCAAAGCCCATGTCCACAGCCACCACTTCCGGGAGGCCCTTGCTGCTGCCCCTCACGTGACTGTGTGCTCAGCGCCAGGGCACGAGCCGTGTCCCTCGCATATGCCCACTGCTGGTCCTTCCCCAGGCTGGCTTCCCACTAGAGGCCGGAAAGGCTGGGTTCTTGTGTTCCTGGCATCCCCTGCAGCTCGGGGGGTCCTAGGATGTGGCCTGGGCAAATGAGGCGAGAGGGCGAGTCTCCTGGGGCCTCCGGAAGAGCTGACCTGGGGAGAGAGACTTAGAGGAGGCTCCCGGGGCTCGAGCGTCCCTGCCTCCCCACACGGGATCGGCCCCGAGGGTGAGCTGCCTGGAGCGGTGGCTGCCACCTTGTGACCCTGAGGGAGCGGCCACGTGGCTGCAGGGATGCCCCGGGCCGTGGACAAACCCCTCTGGGCTCGCCATGGTGGCCTCAGCCACCGTCAGGGGCGCTGCCTTGTTCTCAGCCAAAGGCTTCCTCGTGGACATGTGAGGGTGCTGCAGGGAGGAGGGCAGGTTGGTTCCTGGTGAGGAGACACCGGGAAACGGCCAGCAGTGGGTGCAGACACTCCCTGGTAGACCAGCAGCCTCCGCGTTCTGTCTGCATCGGGCAAGATTCACCCGACGGTTTCGCACTGGCAGTGAGGACCCCGGAGCCCCGGCGAAACAGCCCTGCGTCTCCCCACCTTCCATTTTCCCAGGAGGGTGGGTCAGCCAAGTTCAGGAAGGCGAGAGCGAAGTAAGAGCGGTTCCTCGGTCTTAGCCACGACTGATTTCCTACCAACCACGACCCGGCCTCCCCAAGCGCCCGGCCACTAGAGCGTGCAGCAGCCACAGCCAGCACGGTACGTGGCTGGGGACAGAGACGCACCACAGCTGGCAGTGAAGAACGACAGGTTTCAGATGTGGCTGGGGAGGAAGGAAAGGGTCAGCCATTTCCTTTCTCCTCGGGGGTGACTTGACCCGAGATCCTAACCAGAGTCCAGCAGCCGCTGCTGGCAGGGCAGGGGCGAGCCTCAGGCTCTGCACGTCAGGGAAAAGCCAGGGTCGGAGCTGCCGGCTTCCTGCACTGTGTTCCCGCCCCGAGTCACCCTTCAAGGACTTCCTGGTGTCTCTTCAAGAAAAAATATATTGACTGGCTGCCTCCCGCACGCCCCACACTGGGGATGGAGCCCACAACCAGGCATGTGCCCTGACCAGGAACTGAACCGTGACCTCCTGGTTCCTAGGTCGATGCTCAACCCTGAGCCTGGGGGCTAGGCCCTGGTATTTCTTTTTAGCAATGGGCTATGTCCTCATTTGCATACACACTGACCAATCAGAGCTGCTCTATAACAACCAATCAGAATGCATGATTCTGACCAATCAGGACTGTGCTATTTGAACTCTGTCATTTGGATTCCTCATTTGCATAAACATGGACCAATCAGGAACTGGGGCGGGACTTTTCTCTATAAAAGGTGCCCCACTCCCGAGGCTGCATTTCCCAGTTTGCAAAATGTTCCCTTTGGAAACGTCTTCTCCTTCCGCACCTCCGATTGGGGACTTGGGGTGGAGGGGACCAGCCCCTTGGGCAGGCGGGCAGGCTTTCTCCTCTTGAAATCAGCACGTGAGGACCCTTCTCTCTCCCCCAAGCCGCCCAGGACACGGGCTGGCGCCTCCCACGTGACTGCCACCCACGACTGCAGGAGTCCCCCTCCTCATGCCTAGCCCACATTCCCTGACCTTCAGGTTGGCACAGACAGGGTCAGAGGCCTGGCTCCTCCTGAGCTGGGGAGACACCCCCCCACCCCCCTGGCCCTCAATGCTCCTGGAGGGATGGCCGGGACTGTCCTAAGTTTCTCCCTAAGGAAGGCACAGCCCCTGCTGGGTCCCTTCCCCGTGCAGAGACCCCTCCGTCTTCCTTTCCTTTCCATCTCCACCTGGAGTGTCCCCCCGCACCCCGGCCTCTCCCCGTGGTCTGCCCGGTCGCCTGGCTGCAGATGGTCTGCATTCCCCGGGGCCGAGCCTGGCTGGCGGCTTGCTGTCCCTAAGGTCCCTGTGCTCCGAGGTGTCCCGGTTCTCCCCTTATTTCCCACCCTTCTTCATTAAAGCGCGAGTCCCGCCACGTGCCAGCCACTCCAGGCCATCCACCTGGCTTTCCCGGGGCCTGTGACGATTTGCTTGTTTCTGGTTTTCCCCAAACAGACATTTTTCTAACCAATCTGTGTGGTTCCCAGCGCCGTCACCATCCACACTATATTTATTCCTTCCTTCCTTCCTTCCTTCCTTCCTTCCTTCCTGCCTCAGAAAGCTCTTATCTTCAGCGAGATAAGCCGCCCGCTTCCAGCCTGCCCGCACCGCGCTGGCTCCTGAACTCCACGCACCCGCTCTCATCGCCGGAGCATCTTAGGGTGCCTGGGTTCGACACCCATTTCGGCTGAGACATGCTCGCTGCCCTCCCTCTCCCTCCCCCTCCATCCCCCCACATCGCGGGGAAGAGCAGGACAGTCACTGACGGAGACGTGGACTCACGTATGTGAACACAGATGATGCAAACAGCACCCCGCCCCACGGTCCAGGAGCCCACCCCGCCCCACAGTCCAGGAGCGCACCCCGTCAGGTGCTGTCTGAGGCCCCCATGCCTTCTTCTCCCTCACAGCCCACTGGGGCGGAGGCACTGCTCCCTCCCCCACTCCACAGACAGGAAGCGGGGCACAGAGAGGTTCAGTGACTGGGCCAGGGTCACACAGTGGGTGCAGCGAGGCCCTGGGCTGCGGAGCTGGGCCGTGGCCCGCGCGAGTCCGCCCCTCCCCGAGCGCGGGGCAGGCCTGTCCTCGGCCACTGCGGAGGGAGGGAGGCCACCGAGCGCCCGGGGCGACCCTCAGCACCCTCTGCAGGGACAGGGCCTTGTGCCCTGCAGCATTGAGGCCTCGGCCCACCTGCTGTCGCCCTTGGCGAGTGCACCCAGCCGCTGTGCTGGAGGCGGGCAGGGTTGGACCGAGCTCTGTCTGCACCAACCACGGAGCCTCTGGTCTGGGGCAGTGGGCCCCTGGGCGTCCCGGGCACAGAGAACCGCCGTCTCACAGCGGGAGGGGTCTGCAGGCAACCAGAGGCTGCGGCCTGAGTTCTCCGGGTCTCCCGAGGCCCCTGGGACAGGGTGGGCCTGGCATGGCCCTGGCGTGGCCAGCTCCCTCCTGGGGAGCGTGGGAAGGCGCACAGCTGCCTGAGGGAGGCGGGGGGCGGGGGGCGGGGGCTGCCCGTCCCCGAGTTGGCGAGGAGGGCCTTGCTCCAGGCGTGGCCGGCCTGTGCCGTGTGCTGTGCTCCGGCCGAGCCTCCGTTCTCTCGGCAGGAAATGCCACCCCTCCCACAGGGCTGCCGTGACTCAGCCGGGGTGCGTGGAGGGTGCTCCCCGCGGGCACAGGAGCCCAGACCTTGTCTCCCATCCCGCAGCCTCCGGAGACGACCGGGGCCCCTCAGCGGGGGGCAGCCGGCACAGCGAGGAAGAGGAGCTCCATCGCGGGTACGACAGACGCGGGCCGACCTGCGTCTAAACTGTCTGTTTCCCCGGGTCAGATCCCGGCGCCGGGAATGCTCACCCCGTGGGTGTCCTGCAGTTGCTGTGCCCACGGACACAAGCGTGGCGGCTGGAACACACCCTTGCCCTCGCTCAGCCCTGCCGGTTGGGGCCTCCTGGGCTGATCCGGGTCTCAGGGCCGCCCCCGGAGGGTCCAGGGGCCTGTGCCTGGCCTTCCCCAGCTCCTGGAGCCCCCACATTCCTTGGTTCGCGGCCCCTTCCTCTGTCCTCCAACTTCAACTCAGTTGTCACGTCTCCCTCGTCCTGCGATCGCCTGGGGCCCCTCCAACACCCCAGGACCCCCTTCCCGTGCGGAGGTCAGCGACCCCTCACTGGTCCCATCTGTGTCCTTAACTCCGGGGGCCGAGGGGCACCTTTGCAGGCCCCAGGGACTCGGGCAGGGGCGTCTGGGGGGCATTACCGGACCCACCACCCCATACAGGTTACCCCTCCCTCCCCGGGGAGACGGCGGGGAACCGGCTCGTCGTGCAGGCTGGGGATGTTCCCAGGAAGCCTCGCCAATCATGGTTGACTCATCGCAGCCCAGGCGCGGCCCCGAGACGTGGAGGGGGCGGAGGAGCGCGTGGCGTGGGGCCCAGCGAGCAGACAGGTCCCACAGCAGAAGTCACCGCTCCTTCCTCTAAGTCGTATTCTCCCCTCGGAGGGACAAAGCCACGTCCCTGATGGTGCCCCCTGCAATGACCCGGGAATGGCCAAGCTGCCACGTCTCCCCAAGGCCTTGTCTCTCCGTGTTCGGGCTCAGAGCAAGGTGGGGGGCTGCAGAAGGCCCCACCCGCACCCGCACGTGGTGCTGAGGAGTTCCCGCCGGGCAGTGGCAGCCTCAGCGTGAGGTGGGGAGTCCATGGGATTCCTAGCAGAGACCATTAGATGAAGACGGAGCCCGGCCCCGGGAGCTGTCTCCACGGAGGGGAGGCACACTTCGCTCCTGGCCCCCCGACCACCCCGCGGGAGACTGGATGCCGGCGCTTCCTCGCTGACCTGTGGCGGGTCGGGCTCCTCCTGCGGCCCCGTCCTGGCTCCGCAGGGGACTCGCAGCTCCGGACCTGGGAGCAGGGAGGGGCCTGCCGGCTTCCAGATCACCGGCTTCCCTGCCTGCCCTTCCTTCCTGGCGGGAGCAGTGGCCCAGGCCCACCTCCTAACCATGACCCGGGGGGGGGGGGGGGGGGGGGGGGGGCGGGAAGCAGGGGACCCATCCGTCTGGGCCTGCCAGTCCGGCTCTGGGCTTCAGACATGCCCACCTCGGCCACCGACGCGGCCGCGGGATGAGGGTGCTGGCGGTTGAACGTCACCTGGTTACACCCTGGGCCTGGGAGCTCCGGTGGGAACTGGGAGCAGGGCTGGGGTGTGGCAGGCCCCCAGCGAGAGGGGAATGGCCCGACCCCCTGGGGACCACATGGGAGCCCAGGGCTGCTGGAGGCGAACAGGCCAAGCACGCCCGGACAGCGACTGTGGTGAGGACCTGACGTGACGGGAGAGGCCCTCAAGGGCCCCGCGAGGCGTGTGCGGCTAGGTGACAGCAAGGTGACACGCATCGCCATGCCAGGAGCCACGGGCTGCCCACCAGGAGGAGGAGGCCGGCTGGGACCCTGGCCCAGGCCCTGGATGGGGTGAGGAGGGGGAGGTCTCCCCTGGGTCCTCCAGGGGCCGGCACCTCCTTCTGCCCCCTCTCCCCCAACACACCCAGGACACGCACCGAGTGCCAGGCCCGGCTCGGCTCCCTGCAGGATTAGCCGTTAAATCTGAACCCCGAGCTCCCGATGGAGGCAGAGTCAAAGCTGCCGTGTGCTGGTTTTCACAGGACACCAGGCCCTCGAGGATGGATGGATGGGTGGATAAGCACATGGAGAGATGGATGGGTAAATACAGGGGTAGATGGACGGGTGAATAAATGCATGAATGGATAGATGATGGATGGATGGGTGGATGGATGGATGGATAAATGAGTAGATGGATTGATGGGTGGATGGTGGATGGATGGGTGGGTGGGTGGGTGGGTGAGGGGGTAGGTGTTGGGTGAGTGGTTGGGTGGGTGGGTGAGTGGGTGGGTAGGTGTTGGGTGGGTGAGTGGGTAGGTGTGGGTGGGTGGAGTCTGTACAGTCCAGAGTGAGACCTTGAGGCCCCTGCCTGTCCCAGGGAGTCCCTCTGGATGCCCTATGTCAGTGGTCGGCAAACTCATTAGTCAAAAGAGCCAAATATCAACAGTACAACGATTGAAATTTCTTTTGAGAGCCACATTTTTTAAACTTAAACTTCTTCTAACGCCACTTCTTCAACATAGACTCGCCAAGGCCGTGGTATTTTGTGGAAGAGCCACACTCAAGGGGCCAAAGAGCCGCATGTGGCTTGCGAGTCGCAGTTTGCCGACCACGGCCCTATGCTAACAAGGCTGGAACCTGATCTAAGAGAAGTGGGAACGCGAGGCCCGATCCTTGCGTGGAGACCTGTTTTACAAGAAGACACGAGACGTCTGGGAGGCTCTGTGTAGACGTGGCCAGGTTCTCTGCCCTCTGACCTTGGTCGTGTGCCCACAGCTCCAGACCCTCCGTCGGGCATGCTGGGTGGGGGAGGGGACTCAGAGGAGGGGCGGCCGAGCGGCTGGGCACGCCCACAGAGCACAGGAGTGTTCTGACCTCTCCACGAGTCAGCTCCGTCCCTGACAAACGGTGGGAGCGGAGAACTCTCCCGCTGATTCAGGAACTCTCCCGAGTCCGGCTCCCCGTGTCCTTTAGTTACAGCTGCATTTCAGGGGTCACCGCCACCCACGGGGATCACCGGCCCGGCACCCAGGCCATGCGGCTCGTTGGCGTGTCCACATGGATTCTGCTCTGGCTAAGGCGCTGGGCTGGGCTGCCCCACACTGCAGCCAGCGCCCCTCAGCTGCCCGCTGCCCGCTCCCTCGGGGCGGCCGTGTGACCCCGTCCCCTGCACCTGCCCCCTCAGGGCGGCCGTGTGACCCCGTCCCCTGCACCTGCCCCCTCGGGGCGGCCGTGTGACCCCGTCCCCTGCACCTGCCCCCTCGGGGCGGCCGTGTGACCCCGTCCCCTGCACCTGCCCCCTCGGGGCGGCCGTGTGACCCCGTCCCCTGCACCTGCCCCCTCGGGGCGGCCATGTGACCCCGTCCCCTGCACCTGCCCCCTTGGGGCGGCCGTGTGACCCCGTCCCCTGCACCTGCTCCCTCGGGGCGGCCGTGTCACCCTGTCCCCTGCACCTGCCCAGAGCCGCACACGCCAGTCTCCCGGGTCACCACAGCACGTGGGGGCCACCAGCCACCTCCCTGCCCGCCCTCCATTGCCGCTGCCTAGTTCACTGTCCGGATAAGGTCAGTTCTGGGCTCTGTGTTCTGTCGGCCCAGGGTCACGCCTGGGCTCAGACACACGTGTGGCCGAGGGCGGGTGCTGCCTCAGGGCCTCCACTTTTTAAATGACACGAGGGAAAGGTCACGGGAGGGTCGCCGGCCGTAGTGCTGGGAGCAACACGAGGTGACTGGCCATGGCCGGACAGTGGCCACTGTGCAGTCCTTCTGCCTCATCCACTGTCCCCGCTCGCCCGCAAGGCCACGGTGGTCGGCTCCCTCACCACGGCGGGCAGGGTGAGCCCTTGGCTGCGCCAAGGCCCAAGCTTTCCCCACTGACCCGCTGGCTGGGCCTGATCAGGTGTCCCCCTCCTCGGAGGCCCAGGTCCCGCACCGAGCAGGCGGTCAGGACGCACGGAGGACAGCGGCGCTGGTCTGTGCCCAGGACATGGGGCTGGCGGGACCTTGGAGGTTACCTGGTCCAACCGCCCGGCCAGAGGATGCCCACCCTGTGTGATTCCCTCCCACGGCGGGAGCTCACCCCTCACCGGACGGCTCCGTCCTGTCCCTGAACAGGTCCCGCGGGCCACACGTCTCCTGTCGGCCGCGCTGCTGCCAGGCACGTGACCAGCCTGCCCCAGGGTCACGTCAGGCCCTTCAACCCCTCCTCTGTGGGGAAGCGGCCCGAATGGGGAGCCGCCCATTTCAAAGGCAGAGCGCGTGCACACACCGGCCCTCACACGCGTGCTCACCGGGCGGCCTGCAGGCTGCTCGCTGCTCTCCGCTCTCTGGTCAGGGACGGCTCTGCAAAAGCCACAGCCCACGGGCGAGCTGCTGCCCGGACCCCGCGGCTGTCAGAGGCCCCTTTGTCCCGAAGCCCCACTCCCAGCTGGACAGCCCTCCAAGTAACCATGGCAACAGCTCTCGGCGCTCCCTGGCTCTCAGGCACCCTCCCTGCCAGAATGGAAGCGGAGTGTGGCTGTGACCACATGTCCAGGGTCCACTGTGCCAAGCGCTGCCGTCGGTCACACCTGCACTGCCTCCCCCAAACAAGGCCGGCTGGCCGCCTCCTGGGACACGCCCCTGGGCCCCCCACAGGGCACTCCACCAGACCCCAAAGCACAGGCGCACGGAGACCACCTCTCGGGCAGGTTCTCCAGGACGCAGCGGCTTCCACCATCCGGCCCACGTCCACGGGGCACAGGGGCACGGTAGACACGGGGGAAACCAGCCCAGGGGCCCGAGGGCGCCATGCCAGGTGGTCCGGGCACTGGCGGCACGTGCGCGCTGGCCCAGGGCCGGTCGGGGAGCAGTCTCACCTGCCGGCGTCAAAGCTGTCGTAGGAGCCCACCGTGTAGTGCCGGAAGAGCTTCTTGCTGCGGTCCGCACGTGTGTCTGCACGGGGAAGAGAAACATTGCTTAGCAACGTCACGGGCCCCGGACGTGGGGACCACACCAGGCGGGCCGGGCCTCGCATGCGTCTGACCTATGACGCCCGAGACCTGCTCTCCCAGGAGGTTGAGGCCTCACTCTGGGGCCCCACTTTGCAAAATTCAGGGGACGCATATACACTCCAGGGCACAAGGCTCAGGAGCTGTTCCCAAACAGGGCAGAGTCCCAGGCTCCTCAGCGCGTGGGGCGCCAGGAGAGAGCCCCAAGCAGCGCACAGAAGGACTGTCGGGGCCCGGCTGGAGGGCGGCTGCCCCGCGGCACGCAGAGCCACCAGCTCGGTGTTCTCAGCTGCGCCGGCAGCAGCCCTGGGGGCCACGGATGACTGCCTTTGGGAAAATGTTTATTGTTCTTTTCCTGATTGTCATTGCTTTCTCCTACATACACATACACACACACACACACACACACACACACACACACACACACACACCAAACAGCCATGATTAACGTTCCTAATTAAGCTCCCCGCTTGCTTCCCTTGCTCCCCTTGCTCAGCAGATTCAGACGTAAATTTCACGGGAAATGATATGGACGAGGTAATTAGATTTAATAGATAGCTCAGGGCTGCGGGGGAAGGCGGGGGTGGGGGGACCCACGTCGACACAGATACAAGAAATACAGCAGCTGGTGATGTGCTGTTTCGCTATCTCCCCTCCGTCATAAACCCTCCCAGACAATACCCTCCTGAACCCTGGGAAAACACACAGAAATGATGTGATGGCCTCGGGAAAGGGCTCGAAGTCTCTGGAAACCCCTGTGACCTCCCTACTGCCCGGTGTCTTCAACGCGGTGACGTCAGCAAAAACATGAGTTCCCTTTCTACGCAGCGTGGAGCTGCCTTTGGGACTTGGGGTGGAGCAGAGGTCCCACCGAGGACTACATTTCCCAGCACCCCTTGTACCCAAGCACAGCCATGTGACTATTTTCCACCAATGGGATGTGAGCACGTTCTATGCGGGGGGGGGGGGGGGGGGGGGGGGGAAGGTCCCTTCTAAGCTTGGCACTGCCCGCTCTACCCTCTAGGCTTCTCCCAGCTCAAAGCCGGACACCAGGCCCGGGAGGAGGTGGAACCCTCTCGGATCCCTGGAAGCGGCCGGCCTGTGCGGCTGACGTGAGCGGGAACCCAGCCTCGTGGCATTACGTCGCACCTGCTCTGGGAACGTGTTGGTACGGCAGCCAACACTGCCCAGCGGGCGTGCGGGCCAGGGGCCCCGTGACCGGGCCGACCTGCCTCTCCACGCTTTTCCGCATCACTCCCTGTGGCTCCGACACTATGAAACGCGGATTCCCCGGGCGGTGACATCATCGCCGTCACTGTCACCGCGGACACGGAGTGGGTGCTTCCTGTGTCCCAGGCCCCGCTCTAGGCGCCTCTCCCGTACTCACTCACTGTCCCCTAGTGACGGGCAGAAGCGGAACATCGGGAACCAGCTAGAATGGAAAGACATGTTGATCCTGCGCTGTTCACCGCGATTGTTTTGTTCTGATCAAGAAGGCACGTTCTCGCCTGGCGGGCAGTTACACACGGGACCTGGGCGCTCACCTCACGGGCAGCCCGTCCTCCCCATTCGGAGCCGCCTGTGACCATGGAAACACGAACACCCCGATGCAGAACCAGGGCCGCCAGCCCTTGGAAGACGCCCGGCCTCGGCGTGCCCGCGGGCCTTTGCAAATCTCCAGACCTGAATGCTGCCCGTGTGGCAAATCCTTTGGCTACTTCCCCACGTAGCCTCTGTCCTTCTACCCCAGAGAAGCAGCTGGCTGATGGGGGACGCAGAGCAGGTTTCTGGGGGTGACCTGCTGCTCTCCCTGCTGCCGGCAGGATTGGAGTAAACGCTCACTTAGGATTCGCTCTGTCTCTGCTGAATTGGCTCGAGTAGTGACAGGCAGCCCGGACCCACGGATTGTCTGGTTACGTTAGGACCCCCCCGGGGAGAGGGCACACGCGGGTCTGCAGGGTCAGCCGCATCCCCCAGGGGCAGCCCCTCTAATTTCTGCTCCATTTCACGCCGCCCTTCAACCCCATGGAGCGGCCACTCCGATCATCCCAGCCGCCGTCCTCACCGCCGTTTCCCGGGTCCGTCCCCCAGGCCGTGATGTGCAGCATCTGGGCTCATCCAGCCCCGCGGTGGCGGTGGGAGGACTGGACGGTGACGGTGATGCCCAGGCAATGCCACACCCGCTGACGGCAGGGCCGGGATGAGCACCTCAGCCAGCAGGCGGCTCCCTGGCCCAGGCTCAGAAGCCCCGGGCCCACTCCCTGACCCCTGGAGAGGGTCCGCGTCTCCCAGGCTCCCTGTGGCGCTCGGGGGGCGGGGGGGACTGGCTTTGCTCCTCTTTACCAGCCCTGGCGTCGAACTCCTGGCGGACGGTCCTACTCCTGGAGGACGCCAGTGTAAATGCTCGCCGACCTGATCTACACGATCCACTGTGCCATTAGCATGTGAAGCACAGCACACACCCTCCGCGTGGCCGCGGCACAGGGGCCTCGCCAGGCCGGGCGCCGGGCCAGCCCAGCTGCGCACACCTCCCTAGGCTGGGCCCCTGGACCAAAGCAGCCCCATGTTCTATGCCCTCCTCCCCCTGCTCGCTGGCATCCTGCATCGTGCACATGTTCCATTCTAGTCGTTTATTGAGCCCCCCTGTGCCCCAAAGGCAGGGACTGGAAGGAGACTCAGAGGGGACGGGGCCCAGCACCCCAGGCTGGGGAGAGGGCGGAGCCTGAGGGTGCTGGCCGTCCGGGGCTGGGCTGAGGGCCGCACAGCCACATAACGGCGAGGAGGGAGCCCGCGGGCCAGGCCAGGCCCACGACATCCATGTGGAGCCGCTATGTGCCAGGCCCTGGAGGGCTAAGTGGGATTTGAACCTGGAGGGGGGTTCACTGGTAAGCAGAGGAGCTCAGGAAGCCAGGAGGGACGGGGACTGGCTGTTAAATGTTATTATTGCTCTTGATTGCTTTTGTTGCTTAAGCCCCAGGGGCAGCTCCGCTGGTTGTCTAGGGAACGGCTGGGCCCCGAGAGCTGATTGGTGCAGGTCCCAGCTGAGGTCAGAGGTCCCAGGTTCCAGGAGTGAGAGGGCGCGCGCGTGTGTGTGCGTGTGTGCGTGTGCGTGTGCGTGTGTGTGCGTGTGCGTGTGCTTGTGTGTGTGTGTGTGTGTGCGTGCATGTGTGTGTGGTTTGCGTGCATATGTATGTTTACTAGACAAAACCCGTTCCTGAAAGGGGAGTGCTTCTAGGCTCCGCCAGCTGCCCCCGGTTCCCAGACCTCGGGATCGTACCAGCACGCTGTTGTTGCTGCTGATCCTCCCCCGAGGGTCCTTTTCCATTGGTTTTCAGAGAGAGAGGAAGGGAGAGGGAGGGAGGGGGTGGGGGAGAGAGAGAGAGAAACATCCATCTGTTGCCTTCCGTACCCACCCAGACAGGAGACTGAACCCGAAACCCGGGCCTGTGCCCTGACGGGGAATCGAATGGTGACCTCCTGGCTCATAGGTCAAAACGCAACCACTGAGCCGCACCATCCTTTCTCTTCTCCCGGAAACAGTCACAGGCGAGGATCCGAGGCCCCGGGACCTCCGCCCCCTGCTGCTCCCTCCGGGCCGGGGACCCCGCCCCCAGCGGCCCTGCGCCAAGGGTAGTCTCGGTGCTGACGTCTGGAGCCCGCCACTGATCTGTCACAGCCTTTCCGCGGCGCAGGGGACGCACGAAGCGGAGCGCCTGGGGTGTTTCACTCGGAGCCGAGCTGTCAGGGCTCCTCTGAAGGCCCAGCACACAGCTCTCGGGGAAGGGGGTCCCCCAGTCACAGCCTCTGGGGTCACCTCACAGGAGGGTATTTTCCCATTGGTTTTTAGAGAGAGTGGAAGGACGGAGGAGGGACAGAGAGAAACATCGATGAGAGAGACACAGGGACTGGCTGCCTCCTGCACTCGCCAGACCGGGGCCAGGGGTCGAACCTGCCCCCAAGATCCGAGGTCCGTGCCCTTGACCGGGAATGGAACAGGAGACCCCTCAGCCTGCAGGCGGCGGTCTAACCACTGAGCCCCCGGCCGGGCTCCCTTGCCTCTCTGACTCCTGACCCCAAAGAGGCAGAGATCACGGGCGGACCCCTGGCAGGGCGGGGGCGAGGGGGGGCGCAAGCTCTGCGATCTGGTGGGTTTAAATCACAGGCCTCATGCTGCCCCCTCCTGCCCCCGCCCCCCGCCCCGGGCGCACCAAACGCAGAACGAGAACCCCAGGGAAGAAAGAGCCAGCGATGGAGATGCAGACAGAAATAACTCGTCTTTTTTAAAACCAAGGATGCGGATGGTTCCTTGCAAAGAGGAGGAGCAGGCGGAACTCGGGGAGAAGCTGGCGGCGGCGGGGGGGGTGGGGCGCGCACACAGACAGGCTGCCGGGCCCTGGTCCGCGGGGTGGGTGGCAGGACCCGGGGGCGTTGGGCTGGAGGGGCGCCGGGCTCACTATCACCTCCACCCCAGGCTGCAGACGGGGCCGTGGGCGGGGAGCCTGTCCGGCATCCTGGCCACTCCAGCCCTACAGCCGCCATCCGCTACCCACGGGGCGCCTACCAGGCCGGGGGGCCGGGGGCACAGAGTGATGGGAAACGTGGTGCCTCTCCCTCTGGCACCGCCTCGGCTGGGCCCTCGTTGATCCGCTTCGTCCACGTCTACTGCGCGTGGGCTATCGGCGCCTCTGGGCGCTGGGCCTGGCCTTTCAGGGGAGGGGGGAGGGGGGAACCGGGACCCTGTCTCTTCTTTCTTTTCTGTTAGTCCTCACCCAAGAGGGAGGGGGAGAGGAGAAGGAAAAGGGGGGGGGGGACATCGATGTGAGAGAGACAACGACCGGCTGCCTCCCACACACGCCCCAACGGGGCCGGGAATCGAACCCGCGACCCTTCGGGGCCCGAGCTGACGCTCTAACCACTGAGCCAGCAGCCAGGGAGCCCGGCTCTTAGTGGCACAGATGGCTTCCCGGGTGCCGGTTTCAGGGCGGAGGCGTCCTCGTTTCCCGCGGCCGCTGTCACGGATCACCGGCCACCAAGGGGCCTAACACACCTCACGGCTCTGTACCTGGAGCTCACACCCGGGTCGGGCTCCCGGGACCCTGTGGAGAGCAGGGCTGGTGCCACGGGCCCGGGGAGAGTCCGGGCCTGACTTCTCCAGCCCCACAGGCGCCCGCATGTCGTAGCTCGCAGCCCCTGCCAGCTCCGCAAAGCCGGCCACGGCAGTCGAGTCCCATCCCTGGGTCTGACTCGCCCTCTCCCACTGAGGGCCTCTGGGCTACACTGGGCCCTCCCACATGATCCAGGGTCACGCCCCATCTTTTCATCTTTTTAAAATATATTTGCATTGATTTCAGATAGAGGAAGGGCAAGGGAGAGAGCTAGAAACATCAGAGAATCATCGACAGGCTGCCTCCTGCACGCCCCCTAGTGGCGGTCAAGCCCGAAACCTGGGCATGTGCCCTGACCGGTACTCGAACCCTGACCTGCTGGTTCATAGGTTCACACTCAGCCCCTGAGCCGCACCGGCCGGGATGCCTCCCTATCCTGCAGACGGTGAATTAACAGGTGGCGGTGCCTCTGCGGTGACCTTCCCTGCCCTCGGCCCTGCATCCGAACACCTTCACAGGCCCCCGGGGTTAGGACGGGGCATCTCGGGGCCGCTGTTCTGCCACCAGGTCCAGAGAGGGCACTCGCGTAGGACAGCACAGGTGGGCAAGGCTTGCTGGGAAGCCGTTCATTCCCGGGCGAGGAGGACCTGGGAGTCTGCTTTCAGCTCAGACACGCGTAGGCCCCGCCCAGGAGAACACAGGGGCCTCTGGGTAATTCCCGCGACCCCGGCTCGTGGGGCTGGGAATCCAGACCCTGGCTCCGTGGTGCAGGGTCGTCCATGCCCTCGACGGCTCCCACCCCACGTCCCCTTTAAGGGACACATTTCAGAGACGGTTCCCTGGAGATGATGCTTCACGCTGCGACCCCGAGAATCCTCAGGGGACGGGGACCAGGGGGCTGGCAGGCCGCAGGGTGAAGGACCCCACCTGGGACCAGGGGGCTGGCCCACCGTCACCTGAGGGACCCGCCTCACCCTCGGCTCTCACACCCGCTCTGCTGCCTCTCCCGTCTCCCAGTGGGCGCTCCCCTTGCACTCAGTGCTCGGGGTGGGGTCCCCAGCCCCGTTTGCCCCGTCTCCCTGACAGTGGGGTCCCCCCCCCCGCCACTTGCTGCTTCGGGGCGGAGAGCTGGAGGCTGCACGCCCGGTGCGCGGTCCCCCCCCCACACCCCCGCGTGGCTGCACAATGAGCAGAGCCCTGGGTCAGGGAGCTGTTCCTACTCGCCTGAGAGGCGGCCTTGGTCAGAAACGCCAGCCCGGCCGCCCTGTGGGAGCCCTTCTGCCCGCTGCCCGGTGGTTAGTGACCAAGGAGTCCCTGCCGGGGTCTCCCGTGCCGCGGAACAGAGAGGCCGTCCAGGCCGCCAAGGCCCCGTTTCCCAGGACGGCCTCTCCCCTCTCCATCCAGGGGGGTACCCACAGTGGCTGGGGAGCCAGGCTCCCCTCTGGGCCCAGAGCTCGGGGCTGGGTGACCGTGCGGGGGAGGGGCAGGATCCCGAAAAGGCCGTCCTGGCCCTGCCCCCAGCCGGGCGCCTTCTCTGCGGCACCACCCACACCCTCGGGCTGACCCTGGAGGACCTGTCTCGGGCCCACTGCCGGCCTCTTTCCCTGGCCGAGGGCCCTGCACACTTGAGGGGACCGGAACCCCGTGTGCGGTGCCATGGAAGCCCCGCAGCCAGCAGCAGAGGTTATCACCCCGAACCGGGCGGGCCGAGGGGAGGCAGCCTGGACGGAGCCCAGGAACTGGTGGAGGGCGGAGGGCGGAGGGCGGGCGGAGGGCCCTTGTCCATCGGTGTTCTGTCCTCTTTAAGGACACTGGCAGCCCTGGCTTAGGGGGTGGGACAGGGAGGGGGACTTGAATCAAGGACACGCCCCAATGGTGTGGGAGACGCAGCGAGGCTGCGCGGCTGGGGGTCCAGCACCCACGTCCGGGGCCGACACCCAGCACAGGGCAGGGGCCTCCCGGGGGAACCTGGTGGCTGGGGTGGCAGGTGGGTCCCAGGGGCATGAACAGGTCCCAGAAGGACCCTCCTGGGCCACGATCCCGCCCTCCCTCCCTGCCGCCCCTGCAGGAGGTCAGCCCCCCCAAAAAGATGCTACTGGGTCCCTGGAGTCACCTCACCTCACGGCTCCATGTCCCCCTGCACACAGCACGGCGACCTCTCCTCCGACCAGATGGCCGAGCCCTCCCCCACACCCCCCCTCCCCGCCATCCAGCTGCCGCCTCCTGTCCTCCCACCCCCCACCCCGCTTCCCTGAGGCAGGGCGAGGCTGCTAACGACCCACTACAGACAGAGGATGAAGCAACTTGAACCGAAAACGCACACGGCGCTTTCCTGCTCAGCGCGGGTCACACCCTGGAAGCACACAGCCGGGGCACCCTGCCTGCTCCTGTGGCCGGACAGACACACAGCCACCCGACAGCACACTGGTCGCCGAGACGCTGGCCCGCCCTCCGCGGGAACGGCTCACTAGCAGCGGGCGTGGAGGGGGTCCTGCCAGCCCACCCCCTGCCACCTCGGCGGGCACGGAGCCGTTATGGAAATGACAGGCTTTATGGGGAAGCGCGACCAGCCCAGAGCCAGCAATTCCACACACACCCAGCGCCCGCCCCGCCGCCCGCACCGCCCGCAGCCCCTCGCCCAGCGCGCCCCGCCCGCAGGACCCAGCCCCACAGCCAGGTCCCCCCTCGCTGGGAACAAAGGCTCGCGGCGGCGTGTGGGGGAGGGGCACGCACCTCGGAAGTGAACTTTCTTCCTGAGCCGGGACTGCTCGGCCATCGTCTCCAGGGCGTGACCATCTCACTGCGGCCGGCTGCCCGGCTCCGCTGGGGCCCCGTGGAGACAGCGGTCCCGGGGCCACAGGGCCGGCCGCAGCCACGCCTGCCGGCCCATCCACCGGCAGCGAAGTGGCCGCCCCTCCCGGGCCTGGGCCGCAGAGGAGGGCGGGCCCCGCGTTCAGGCTGCAGGGAGGCTCACGGGTGGACTCTCGGGGATGGCGTCGGGCCCGGCGGACAATTCGGGTTTTCCGCACAAGTTGAGAGCTCCGCGTCGGAGCCGCATCCTTCCCGCTGCACCAGCGACAGTGTGCTGGGTTTTTGCCCTAGCGCCGGTTTCCATGGCGATGCATCAGTCACTAGTCTAAATAAGTGCGGGTGAAGGACGCCGAGAAGCCCAGCAGTTACACGCTAGCGGGAGCGGAACGTGATTCACCCGCTGTCAGTGGGGGCGCGGCGACACCCAGTGCTGCCACCGTGTCCCCTCGCTGCTTCCCGCCGCGGGACACGCGGCAGCTCCTCCGGCCGGCGGTTTCAGGGTCCCCTCCCGGGACTGGACGGCCCAGTCTGTGTCGGCCACACGACCCCACGGAGCCGCCGCCACGGGGAGGGGCTGTGTCTCGGGCCGTGGGTCCCGGCCAGGGGGCCCCGCAGGGTCTTCTGCCCGATGCGTCCCTCGAGGAGGCAGGGAGGCTGGGGACTTGGGGGGTGCAGAGGGATTGGGGGGCGATTCCGGGCACTGAATTGAGGGTGGGTGGGGAGCGTCTGCAGCCGGAGGGGGGCAAGGGCTCAGTCTGGGCTGGCGGCTGAGCCCGCCTCCTTCCCCGCAAGGTCCTCCTCGCTTCTCCGCTTCCAACGTGCCTCCCGCCCGGTCCCTCCCCGCCCCGTCCCGCGGGAGAAGGGACGCAGCAGCCTTGGGGCAGGAGTTCTCCTTCCTTTTTGTCATTTGTCATCGCTTTCTCTTCCTTTTTTAAAATTTAATTTATTTTTAGCTCAGCACGGCACCCGAGTCCACACAGCCTGGGACCCACACCACACCCTGCACATACCGGGCCAGGCCACCCGCGGTCAGGTCACCTGAGGTCGGGTCACCCGCAGTCGGGTCACCCGCAGTCGGATCACCCGAGGTCGGGTCACCTGCGGTCGGGTCACCTGAGGTCGGGTCACCCGCAGTCGGGTCACCTGAGGTCGGGTCACCCACAGTCGGGTCACCCGCGGTCGGGTCACCCACGGTCAGATCACCCGAGGTCGGGTCACCCACGGTCAGGTCACCCGCGGTCGGGTCACCCGCGGTCTGGTCACCCGCGGTCGGGTCACCTGTGGTCAGGTCACCCGGGGTCGGGTCACCTGCGGTCGGGTCACCCGGGGTCGGGTCGCATCAGGGCGGCTCCGGCTCCTGGCTCCAGCGGGAGTGGCAGGAGCCCCGGCGGACCTGCTGGGTCTGGGACAGAAGCCTCTCTCGGCCTACGCGTTCCTGAGGCCGCGACTGACGTCCGAGGGGGCGGCCCGGCCTCTCTACCCCCCTCCCCCCGCGAGGGCACATTCGAGGAAAAGTCCTTGAAATCCAAACCGCAGTCCGAGAGGGAACCGACCCGGCTGGAGGCGGGCGCCGCGCCACGAGCTCTCAGCGCCCAGGAAGCGCAAACAAAGGACGGTTTGGAAACGGGCTTCGGGCCGACGCTGGGGCCCTTCAGGGGAGACCAAGGCTGTCCTCAGCCTCATCACAAGGCGAGCGAGTGCGCGGAGCGAGCGGGAGGGACTGCTCTCCGGGGAGATCTGAGTGAGTAAATGTTTCCCCACAACATCGAGCGCCACCAACACCCCACGGCGGCCGCGGGAGCCGCCGGCAGCGGGTTCTGTCTCATCTCAGTGAATCACTTTGCAGCGTTCGGCCGGTTCCCAGCGGAGGGCGGGGAGGGATTCCTGGGTTCAGGCAGGAACGCAAGCGCAGGGCCGGACCCCAGTCCTCAAGGCCTCCGCCTACTGCTGGGCTGGAGAGGGCGAGAGCAGGCGCGGTGGGCGCTGGTGGGCGCCGGTGGGTTCCAGGGGCTGCTGTGGCAGGGTCGCTCAGACCAGCGCGCATCGCTCGCACGCGTGGAACGGCACAGGTCCCTGCTCCCTGACCATCACCATGGAGACGCGTCCACGAACCGGCTGGGGACTAACATGGGAAACCTGCTCCTGTCCACGCCCAGCGGGTGCCCAGGGTGGCCACCGCTCCCTGAGGACAGGACAGGGTGCCACCACTCGCTGAGAACAGGACAGGGCGCCACCGCTTGCGGAGGACAGGGGCGGCCCAGGCCTCGGGGACGCAGGTGGGGCTCGGCGGCCCCGGGGCCTCAGCAGCTGGGTCTGTGGTTTGGGAGAAGGGGATGCGTCCCTTCCCAGCCAGCGGGCTGGTCCAGGGCGCGTGGTGGTCATCGCTCGAGTGGACGGTGCCCCTCCCACCTGTGCACTCACTCAGCCGAAGGTGGCAGCCTCTTTGCCCCCAGACCAGGGACAGAGCAGGGCCAATGGCAGGGCTCCGAGGAACCCTCAATGAGAACCGCAGCCTCAGCCATCCGGGGGCAACGAAGCTGGGCTCCTCGGCTTGAAGGGCAAAGAAAATGTCCTTTTTTTTTAACCATTTTAATTTTAAAATGTATATTTTTTTTTTATTGAAGTCAGAAAGGAAGGGAGAGGGAGAGAGAGAAACATCAATGATGAGAGAGATGCATGCATCGGCTGCCTCCTGCACGCCCCACACTGGGGATCGAGCCCACAACCGGGAATCGAACCCTGACCTGGTTCACAGGTCGACGCTCAGCCCTGAGCCACGCCGGCCGGGCTGAGAAAATGTATTTCTACTCAACGACTCGCTGCCTGAGCTGGGCTCACTGGCTGCTCGTGCTCTTCTTCCTAATCCTCCCTCGGGTGCTTTTCCACCGTTTCTTTAGAGGAAGTGGAGGGGAGGCAGCGGGGGAGAGGAACGTTGATGTGAGAGAGACACATCCACGAGCTGCCTCCCGCACGCCCCAACCGGGACCGGGAATGAGCCTGCGACCCTGCAGTCCGCGGGCCGACGCTCACCCGCTGCCCGGGGCACCTCCGATGGGACAGAGCAGAGAGACACACAGACCCCTGGGGCTCGGGGAGGGGACCCTGCAGGTGTGAGCGGTCAGAGCGGGTACGTGGGGAGGGGGAAGGGCCGAGCGGCCTCGGGACGAGCCTCCCCACCGATGCCGTCACAGCCTGTGGCTCTGATCCTACGGAAAGTCCCGATGTAGAGGCAGGGAGCGGCGTGGTTAGGGCGGGGAGGGGACTGCCGATGGCCGGGCTTCCTTTAGGGAGGAGAAAGATCTGGAAGCAGACAGTGGCAGTGGCACGAGGTTGTGAGTGTCCTGGGTGCCCGGAGGGCGCGCTTTCAAAGGGCACTTCCCCAGCATCCGGATTTCACCTCCATCGAGCGTCATAAAAACACTAGTGACCCAGAGCACAAAACGCATGCACACGTGCAATTTCCCTTTCTCTATAATAGAAGTGTCAGAGATGAAAGAAAATCAGTAAAATGTATGTGAAAATCTTCCTCCTGTCAGTGTCTGGGGCGTGCCACGGGACCCAGAGTCAAGTCCCCACCCACCCACGTGTGCCTCGATATTGCGCGAGACCCAGCCCCAGCCAGCCCCACCCCCGTCAAGCCCCGCCAGGTGAGGGGTGCAACCTCAGGTCCCCTGGCCCCGCACCGGGGCGGGGGGCATGGCCTCAGGTCCCCGTCAAGCCCCATGAGCAGGGGGTGCGGCCTGAGGTCCCCTGCCCCAGCCCAGCGCCACACAGCCTCAGGTCCATGCTGATTGCTCGTTAAGGCTTGTTATGGGAACTTGGTCTCTGCTGTGGGTATAGCCATCTTGTTATGGCATGATGGCCAATTTGCATATTCCCTCTTTATTAGGTAGGATGAGACACACATGTACGTGTGCCAGAGGGCCCAGGGAGAGTGAGAGAGCAAGAGTGAGAGAGCGAGAGAGACATCGATTGGTTGCCTCCCACACACCCCAACCAGGGGTCAAACCCACAGCCTCCTCCTGGGGGATGACGCTCCAAGCCCTGAGCGCCCCCAGGCCTGAGCCCCGGTTTAGGTTCCCCTGGACACCCACTTTCCCGAACCCTCCACTCGAGACCTCACGCTGCTCCTGGCAGGGCGCCCACGCGGTGGGGTGACGGTCGGTGTGCGGTCTCTGCCGCCGCTGCCCCGCGTCCTCCAGGATATACCGTGCTGGGCCGTGTGCCCCGGCCTCGGGCCCAGGGAGCTGGGAGCCGCCCTCGAACGCCTGATGTCACAGCCTCCGCTCAAACCCAATGGCCTCGCCCGTCAGAACGAAGCCGGTGCTTCCTGGGCCCGCAGGCCTCCCAGCCCGTGCTCCCTGCCCCTCGCGCTCACTCGCCAGGAGCTCCTGCGTCCCAAGACACGAGCCGGGCCTGGCTCGGGGCCTTTGCACCCGCTGCTGTGCCTGGAATGCCCCTTCATTTCCTCTGAGTTCAATATCCGGCCTGCGAGCCATTGTCTGGCCACGTGACATGCAGCCTGCCTCCCGCCGGCGCCCCCACTCTGCGCCCGCCCCCCCCACCCCCGCACCCCGCCCGCACACAGGGGCTTCCCCCAGCAGGTGCCAGGTCACGGTGAGGCAGGGACTCGCCCTCTGCCGCCGCGACTCCAGCTCCCTGTGACCCGGTGCTGCCACAGCCCGCCCCACACATCACATCTTCGCTGAATGAATGAACCCGAACCGCTCTGCCTGTCAGACACACCATGGAGAGATGACTCAGCCGTCGAGGGCACAGGCGGGAGCAGATCACAACAGAGCGGGCGAGAGGCGGCAGGGAGGCGTGGGTGCCCTGGGAGGGGCGGGGGGAGGGGCGCTCAGGGCAGTGTCTTGCAGGCTGAGTAGGAGTTCAGCAGGCGGACAGGGAGGGAAGGCAACGCAGGCTGGAGGGAGGGCGCCGCGGAAGTGCTGGGTGTGAGAGCAGCGGCACAGGTCACAGAGGCGGAGCCGAGGGCTGGTTAGCGCCTGCCTTGGGCGGCCTTGGTCCCGAGGCCCTGAGCAGTGGGAATGAGGGCTGTCTTCATCTTAACGTGGGACTGAGACGTTGGGAGGATCTAGCCTTTCCCGAAGCTTCGCAATCATTCGAGGCAGAGCTGGGACTGGAACGGGGGGGCGGGGGTGTGGGGGGGCAGTCACCCCGGCTTCGGGGGAGCGGCAGCTGTGGGCTCGGGACAGGGGTCTGCACACAAGGGCTGCCCCTGCTTCTCAGTGATGTTTCACGGGACGCCCCCCCCCCCCCCCCCCCCCCGCGGACTGTCTGCGGCTGTGTTCGTTACAGCGCGAGGGGAGGGGCAGCTGGGGCGGCGCGGGGCCCCAAAGACCAGGGGCTTAACCTCCGGCCCCTCATGAGAGCGGGGGAGCCGGGCTGAACGGAGTTGAGGTTGGGTGGGAATTCGGGGGCCAGGGGAGGGGGGCCTGCATGGGCTGGGGAGGGGGGTGCAGAAGGGGGACCAGGGGTCGGAGGGGCCACAGGCCCTCGCGGGCAGGGAGGTGACCCCCAGCACGGTCACCCTTTGGGTGGCTGGGACTGGAACGGGGCGGGGGGGGGCACCCCGAGAAACAGCGGGGCTGAGGCCGACCCCCGGGACCCATGGACTCTGGGCTGCCCGGCGTGGGAAGGTGGTGCTGGTGCTCCGAGCGGATGTGGCAGCATCAGAAAGTTAAACTCTGAGCGAGCGAGTGAGTGAGTGGCGTTAAGGGGTGAGTGTGTGTGAAGGTCACACTCTGAGGGGCGCCTGGAAGCCATCGGTGCCGGTGCCGAGTGACAGGGAGCAAGACGGAGCAGCCTGGGCCTCCCTGGCCAACGCAGCCCCGACGGTGGGGACGGGCAGGGTCCGGGCTGAGGATCCAGAGGGCAGGGCGGGGGCGGCTGGGCAGGAGGCCCCAGGGTGTGGAAGGAGGGCAGCCAACCCCCTCCTGCCAGCCAGAGGCTGGGCCTGGGTCCCGGAGGCCACGGGGGCACCTGGGGGCGGCGGAGAGGGGGACTGGGGACGGTCCCTCCACACGCACCTCCACCCCTGCTGTGGGAGGCGGTGCTGCGGGAACAGCCACGGGCCGCTGGGCTGGGAATGGCAGGATATTTTAAGCCGCACAGGGGGGAATTCTGCGTTACCCTGGAGACGGGGCGGATGCAGGCTTGGGCGGCGAGCACATCTGTGCTCAGCGAGGGGCCTGTACAGGGGCTACGGGGACTCCCCCAGCGGGGGGTCGGCGTGCAAAGACAGAGCGGCCGTGGCTGCCCTGGGAGAGCAGCTGCACCAGCGCCTGCCCTGCTCTGGGAGGGCAACCTGCTGACCCGGGGACCCTGGGGTCCTGGCGCCAGCCTCGCGCCAAACATGACAGGAGACTGCGGGGGCGGGAGGGGGCGTGATGGCGGGAGGTCTTTTCACCTCCCTTGCCCTGGACACATGCTCCTTATGATGTGGCCT
The DNA here is from genome assembly GCA_025583905.1 of Ia io. Lineage (NCBI taxonomy): Eukaryota > Metazoa > Chordata > Mammalia > Chiroptera > Vespertilionidae > Ia > Ia io. Next base: position 1,884,231 of record JAJQQW010000015.1, read on the forward strand.
CAGACTCTGCTGCTCACCAAGTGTCCTGGCCCAGGCCATTCACCTCCCTGTCACCAGCAGCCTTCGTCTCCACTAACTGGCAGCCACTAGAGGGGTGACCTCGCCGGACCCAAGCCTGGCCCGGGTCTGAGGCCTATGGGTCAGGACCCCGCGGGCCCCTGGGGGCAGAGGAATGAGCCAGGCCAAGGCCGATGCTGAGCCTCCCAGAGGTGGTCCCGAGGCCTCCGCAGGTTGTATTCACACTGGCCTCACTCAGGCCTGCGACTCAGGCCTCGGGGCGCCTGCTGATCCCCACAGGCCCCTGCTGTCCCCCTGCACTCGGCACTGCGCTGCGTCCTCCGCGGCCCTGGCCCTGGGCGCAGACCCACCGCGCCCGCCACCCTCCAACTCCAGGCCATCACCAGGCTCCTCGACTCTCGTCGGGGCCCAGGCCGGCCCCAGCCTGGTATCTTGTCTCTGAGCACCACGGACAGGGTGTTGGTGTCCCCCAAGTTCCTGTGCTGCAGCCCTGCCCCCACGGTGACGGCTGGGAGGCGGAGCCCTGGAGGGTTAGGGTTTGGCGAGGTCACAGAGGCGGGCCCCGTCTGGGACAGTGTCCTTGCAGGAAGAGGAACCAGAGCTCGCTCTCTGCCACGCGAGGACACGGGGCGCACCAGGCACCCCGGCAGAAATGGGCAGCGCCGGCTCCAGCTGCAGCACCTGCTCCACTGTGGACCCATCGGCCCCGAGGAGGCCGGACCGAGCCCATTTCACAGACGGGAAGACCAAGTGTGCGGGCCCCGAGGGTCCCGCCTGGGAAAGCAGGGAGCGCCGGGCCAGGTGGTTCCCTGGCGCCCTCACCCGCACACTGCACACCACTGGCCACGCCGGCATCCTCAGGACACCGTGGCCTGTCCTGGCGCCCGGCCAACGTCTGCGCACAGAGCGTGACCCACAGCCCCGGGCACGAGAGGAACCTGCGTGGCCCCCTCCTCCGCGTGCCCCCTCCTCCGCGTGGCCCCTCCTCCGCGTGGCCCCCTCCTCCGCGTGGCCCCCTCCTCCGCGTGGCCCCCTCCCGGACGGGGTGTCCCTCTGGCTGGGTGGGGCCAGCTGAGCCGCTGGACGTGAAGGGGCGCGTGAATCCCCAGGACACCACCCGGACCTGCTTCTTCGTGCTAACGGCCGGGGAGACCGGCCAGCCTGGGCGCTGTGGGCTCCCATGTCCAGCAAGACGGGGCCATGCCCAGCCACACACCCGCATGGCTCAAACATGTCCGGGCACAGATGATTCTAGGAAACAGGCTCCGGGGCTGGCTCTCCCGCACACAGGTGGCGAGAGGCCTGCAGGGGCTGCCCAGCAGCAGTGACAGTTGGCACAGGAACCAAAGAACAGAAGATGCATTTGTGGAGGCTCCACCTGGGTGCGCAGGACGGAGAACGCATGTGCAGGGCGGCCACGGCGGCCACCTCTCCTCCAGGAGAGGTGGAGGGCTCCTGCCGCGGGACGCCCACGCGCCAGGTGTGAGGCCCGGCGGTACGGGAGCCGCTCACCGCCCGGGACCGTCCTGTGAGCAGCGCCCAGAGGGGGCCTGCCCTGCCCCAGGTCACAGCTGCCCAGTGAGGCCCGAGCGGTTGCTTCTCTAGAGCCCTCTGTCTGGCCGGTGCCCGCACCGTGCAGCACCCCGAACAGTGCCCTGCACACAGTAGGTGGTCAGCGAACACCCGCTGAAGGAAGGAATGACCACGTGGCCTCCCCCGAATCTCCCCCTCAAATCTGCATGAATGAGACAGAACCACCTACTACACTAGGCTCCTGTGATGGCCTCGAGAAAGGCCCACGGGGACGGGCACACAGGAGGCGCGCCGTCAGTGCGCTGTGCTCAGTGGCCTCAGTTCCCACCTGCCGGACCTCCTGTCGGGACAACCTTTTGAGGGTTGACACGGTCCTTCCGGGGCTCCTCCATCCTGCGCTTGAGAACAGGGGCCATAGACCAGCCCCCCGCCCCCCGGGCAGTGCGCCAGGGGCCGGGATCGAGGCACTGCTCCTCCCCTCCCCCGGCCGGCCAGACAGGCTGGGGCGCAGGTCAGCCACCCAAGCTGTTTCCGATCACACACCACCCGGGTCGTTGTAATTGGGGCCTGCCGCACTCCGCACGCCCTCCCGGAGCCGCAGCCGGAGCTCAGCGGGTGCCCTGGCGGCAGCGGATGGAGGGGCGTGGCCCGGGGCTCCCAGCACCCACAGCCAGTCTGCCCCACCGGGTGGGGGGGGCGGGCCGAGTGCCTCCCAGAAGGGAAGCTCCTCAGGCCCTGCAGCCCTGGGCAGGGGGGCTCACCTGGGTGGCCATGGATGCAGTTCCTCTGTGTTATCCCTGCTCACCTGTCCACCACTCCTCTACCCAGCCCCTCCACGCACACGTCTGTCCATCCATCCACCTATCCATCGTCTGTCCATCTGTCTGTTCACCTATCCATCCGTCTGTCCATTCATCCACCCACCCACCCATCCATCCATCCATCCATCCATCCATCCATCCATCCATCCATCCATCCATCCATCCATCCATGCATCCATCCATGCATCCATCCAATCACCCTTTCTACTCAACCACCCACTGATCCATTGTTCACTGTACACCTACCAGGAACCTCTCTGACCTTCAGACCCACTCGCCCACCCACCCTCCGTCCTATACATTCACCCACCCACCCTCCGTCCTATACATTCACCCGCCCACCCTCCGTCCTATACATTCACCCACCCACCCTCCGTCCTATACATTCACCCACCCTCCATCCTATACATTCACCCACCCACCCTCCGTCCTATACATTCACCCGCCCACCCTCCGTCCTGTACATTCACCCACCCACCCTCCGTCCTATACATTCACCCACCCTCCGTCCTATACATTCACCCACCCACCCTCCGTCCTATACATTCACCCGCCCACCCTCCGTCCTATACATTCACGGCCCTCCGTCCTATACATTCACCCGCCCACCCTCCGTCCTATATATTCACCCACCCTCTGTCCTATACATTCACCCGCCCACCCTCCGTCCTATACATTCACCCGCCCACCCTCCGTCCTATACATTCACCCGCCCACCCTCCGTCCTATACATTCACCCGCCCACCCTCCGTCCTATACATTCACCCGCCCACCCTCCGTCCTATACATTCACCTGCCCGCCCTCTGTCCTATACATTCACCCGCCCACCCTCCGTCCTATACATTCACCCACCCTCCGTCCTGTACATTCACTCACCCACCCTCCGTCCTGTACATTCACCAACCCACCCTCCGTCCTGTACATTCACCCACCCTCTGTCCTATACATTCACCCGCCCACCCTCCGTCCTATACATTCACCCACCCTCCGTCCTATACATTCACCCACCCTCCGTCCTATACATTCACCCGCCCACCCTCCGTCCTATACATTCACCCACCCTCCGTCCTATACATTCAGCCGCCCACCCTCCGTCCTACACATTCAGCCGCCCACCCTCCGTCCTATACATTCACCCGCCCACCCTCCGTCCTGTACATTCACCCGCCCACCCTCCGTCCTGTACATTCACCCGCCCACCCTCCGTCCTATACATTCACCCACCCACGCTCCGTCCTATACATTCACCCGCCCACCCTCCGTCCTATACATTCACCCACCCACCCTCCGTCCTGTACATTCACCTCACCCACCCTCCGTCCTGTACATTCACCCCCACCCACCCTCCGTCCTATACATTCACACCCACCCATACATTCCCACCCTCCGTCCTATACATTCACTCACCCACCCTCCGTCCCCACCCTCCGTCCTATACATTCACCCGCCCACCCTCCGTCCTATACATTCAGCCGCCCACCCTCCGTCCTACACATTCACCCGCCCACCCTCCGTCCTATACATTCACCGCCCACCCTCCGTCCACCCTCCGCCCACCCTCCGTCCTGTACATTCACCCGCCCACCCTCCGTCCTGTACATTCACCCGCCCACGCTCCGTCCTATACATTCACCCGCCCACCCTCCGTCCTATACATTCACCCACCCTCCGTCCTGTACATTCACTCACCCACCCTCCGTCCTGTACATTCACCCACACACCCTCTGTCCTATACATTCGCCCACCCTCCGTCCTATACATTCACCCGCCCACCCTCCGTCCTATACATTCACCCACCACACCCTCCGTCCTATACATTCAGCCGCCCACCCTCCGTCCTGTACATTCAGCCGCCCACCCTCCGTCCTATACATTCACCCGCCCACCCTCCGTCCTATACATTCACCCACCCTCCGTCCTGTACATTCAGCCGCCCACCCTCCGTCCTGTACATTCACCCGCCCACGCTCCGTCCTATACATTCACCCCCCCACCCTCCGTCCTATACATTCACCCACCCTCCGTCCTGTACATTCACTCACCCACCCTCCGTCCTGTACATTCACCCACACACCATCCGTCCTATACATTCACCCACCCTCCGTCCTATACATTCACCCGCCCACCCTCCGTCCTATACATTCACCCACCCTCCGTCCTATACATTCACCCGCCCACCCTCCGTCCTGTACATTCAGCCGCCCACCCTCCGTCCTGTACATTCAGCCGCCCACCCTCCGTCCTGTACATTCATTCAGTCACCCTCCATCCTATACGTTCATTCAGTCACCTTCCATCCTATACATTCATTCACCCACCCACCCTCCATCCTATACATTCATTCACCCACCCACCCTCCATCCGTCTTGTTCACTGAGCACCTACCAGGCACCCTCTCAGACATTTAAACCCACTTGCTTCTTACGAGGTGGGGCCTCCTCTCTGCTCCCAGCTGCGGGGTTCTCTGTGCCTCCCACCCCCATGTGGGTCCCCTGCCAGGGTTCTGACCTCCCCACCCACCCCTCCTCATAGCTTAATTGGCTGGTGCTGCCCTCAGGGAAGGAGGAAGGCCGCCGGCTGCTGTCGGCTCGTTAACCGGGGCCAAAGCCCACGGGGTGCCCCGGCTCTTCCCGGCAGACAGCTGGCCAGGAGTAGGAGGAGGACTGGGATGCGCCTGGACTCCGGCCAGGATCCCTCCCACCAGCCCCAGGGCCCCCCAGGGAGCAGCCCTCACGGTGGGGAGCCCTCAAGGGCCTCAGGACAGACTCAGCTGCCCAAAGACCCGGGTTCCCACCTGGTCCCCGCATTGTCCCGGCTAAGGGACTGGACCCCTCCAAGTCTCCGTTTTCTCCTCTGAAAGATGGAGCGACACCCATCTTAGAGGGTCAAAGGTTACCCGCTCTTATTTTAGCCGTCCATCTGGGCAGCTGCAAATTCTGACAACTGCCTTATTCTTTTAAAGTTATTAATTTAAAAATTCTCTCAATGTACCCTCTGTGGCCTTACAGACCAGGGAAGCAGACAGCTTACAGTCCTCCCTGCAGAAGACCTTTCCCTCTCCTCCTCCTGGCGAACTCCTATTCATCCTTCAAAACCCCAGGCAAGTGTCACCCCCTGGGAGGTCGTGGCTGCCCAAGCCCAATTTTCTCCTGGTGCCCACAGTCTGGCCTTGCGCCCACAGGGCTAAAGGCAGGGGTCCCCCCGCCCCTCAGGCCGCTGCACACAGGGGTTGGTGCTTGGCACCGGGACGCTTTTCCCGAGGGAGGAACCGTGTCCGTGCCCGGGTCCGGCCCGTTCTTGGCGAACTTCTTTTACGAGGAAACACCGGAGACCAAACACGAGAGGCGTGGGATCCCAATCATAGAAGCCACACTCGCAGGCCCGCACCTGGCTGTGCCCCGGACTCCAGGCCCGGCCCCACGGACGGCAGGGCTGCGCGGATGGAACCCCCGTCAGCACAACGGGCTCTGGCTCAGAACGAGGTGGACTCGGAGCGCCGGGCTGCGTGGCTCTGGCCGCCAGAGATAAGGTGTGGAGGAGGGCGCTGGCTCTCGGCCGCCTGGGCCGGGCCAGGGACAGGACGCCGGGCCTCCTGAAGCCTCCCGCACAGGTGTGACCAGCGCCGATGAGAGAAATGGAAAGCAGGGCTGCCCGGGTTGGAGGTGGGAAAGCCGCACCTCCAGGGATCGGCAGGCGTTTTATAAACCGGCTCCTCGAGTCCCCGGACTGAAAGCACCTGCGGAACTCCAGGAGGTGCAGCGAGTTTTGCCTCATTGCGCACGCGCGGCAGCTGTGGAGCCAGAACCTGGGACAGGAGGGGGAAGCCGGGATCTGTGCACCCGCCTGCAGCTGCAGTGTGCTGGGGGTCGGGTGGGGGGGTTGGAGTGACCAATGACAGTGCTGGCCTGGGAAACAAGCTCGGGGACGTGGCCCTGCAGGATGTAGGGGGGCGGTGCTCTGGCTGCACCCACACACTCAGGGGCATACCCGTGTGCACACAGGCACACTCACAAAAACACTTGCACGCAGGGAGGTACCACGCACACACGTGCACCTAGTACATCAGAGGAAGAAGGGAGAGGGAGCGAGAGAAACATCCGTGATGAGAGAGAATCATGGATCGGCTGCCGCCTGCACGCCCCCCACTGGGGATCGAGCCCGCAACCTGGGTATATGCCCTGACCGGCATCACACCAGAACCTTTGGGGCGCAGACGGTACCCAACCGAAACACTCGGTTCTTATTCACATTTCCTAAGTCAGTGATTGTCACAACGGAACAGGGCAAGCCTGTTACCCCCATCTAACACGTGAGGAAGCGAGGCCCAGAGGGCTGCGTCACGGCCCCTGTGGCATCGTGCGGCCCGTAGGTGGCGAGGCTGGCATTCGGATGCAAGCTCTGGGCCCCTAGTCCACGCTGACCATCTGAGATGAAAACCCACGGTCAGTCACGCCCTGGGTGCCCAGCCTTCCTGTGCCCGCTGCCACGGAGGCCAGGGGGGCCACGGGGGCCACGGAGGCGTCCTGGACAAACGGAAAATCCGCCCGCAGCCTTCCTCAGGGGGTGCCCGGCCTCCCTTGAGGATCGGAGTGTGCAGAGGACTGCCCTGCGTCCCCCCACCCTGCAGCCCCGTGCCCGTCACTGCACAGCGACTGTCCATCCCCTGTGGGCCTCCTGGTGGCCCCGGCCCGACCGGGCCCTGCGGGCACCGCAACAGGACCTCAGGCCTCCGGCTCCGTGGTCAGGCCCAGCGGGCCTGCTCCGAGGACTAACGCTGAGAACGAGTCCCTCCTCTCGGGAGGAAGTGGTGCCCAGGCCTCTCCCTGGAGCCGGATTCCGGGGTTTGTGCCCAGCCCCAGTGCCCCTCTCCCGGCTTCTGTGCCCAGTGGCTGCCATCTAGTGGCCGAGGAAGGAACCACAGGCCGGGACCCTCCTGCAAAGTGCAGGGAAGGACCCAAAGGAGGGTGGGCCCTGTGGGAGGTTCCTCTAACGGCAGGGCTTCCTGACGGGGCTGGTGGAGGGGGGCGGGGGCGGCAGTTCTAACAGGACAGGACAGCTCTGCGTGGCGCTCTGATTCTCGGAAACTCGCCGCCTGTTACAAAACGGCTCAGTCACCTGGGCAACCCGCACCTGGGCAGAAACGAAGTGCTCCCTGGTCAGCGGGGTGTGTTCTTGCGTCTCCAGCCGACTCAGTGGGGGGCACGGGCCTGTGTGATCTTGGGGAAGGGGCCAACCTCTCCGAGCTCAGTTCTACCAGAAGCTGATTCCCGGAGGGGGCTGCGATCTTCGGGGCCCGAGCTTCAGGCCGTCAGGTGGGGGGTGGGGTACAGGGTGCGCCAGAGCACATGGGGATCCACCTGGAGGGGACGGGAGCAGGGCCAGGGAAGGCTCGAGGCCGACAGGCCGAGAGCCAGACCGAAGGGCGAGCCGTCGGCCAGGGGAGAGGCTGACCAGGCCGCCTCCCTGGGACCAGAGAGCCCGGATTCACGCTCACTCAGGACGATGCCCAGCAGGCCGGGCTCCTGCCAGACGCCCTGACCGGAGTGGCTTAGTGCCACCCACTCCATTGAACTCCCTCTATGAGGCCACACGAGAAAGTTAAATGACGGCACATTGGACTGCACGTCGTTAACAGGGCTGTGTGACCCAGTAAGTCTGTCATCCCGTCAGCTAGCCATCTGCTTACAAAGTCATCCACAAATCACCCACCCACCCACCCACTCACCCACCTACCCATCCATCCTCCATCCATCCATCCATCCATCCATCCATCAACCCTTCCACCTACCCATCCATCCATCCACCCACCCACTCACCCACCTACCCATCCATCCTCCATCCATCCATCCATCCATCCATCAACCCTTCCACCTACCCATCCATCCATCCACCCATCCATCCATCCACCCACCCATCCATCCATCCATCCATCAACCCTTCCACCCACCCATCCATCCATCCATCCACCCATCCATCCACCCACCCACCCATCCATCCATCCATCCAACCATCAACTCATCCATCCACTCATCCATCAGCCATCCATCCACCTGCTCATCCATCCTCCATCCTTCCACTCATCCATTCATCCAACCACCCACTCATGCACCCATCCATCCACCCATCTACTCACCCATCCATCCACCCACCTACCCTCCCATCCATCCATCCATCCACCCACCTACCCCCCCATCCATCCACACATCCACCCACCCATCCATCCTCCATCCACCCACCATCCTCCTGGTTCTCTGCGCTCACGGGAAGCAATACCTGTTGACCGATGGGCCTCGCCAACGTTTGCTGCAAACTCGCAGGCCCCCACCTTCGCTCCCACCCTTTGCACCGATCCAGTCTGCTCCAGCTCAGGTTTCTAGGTTCCAGCTCATCACACACCGCCTGGGAAGCCGGTGGCTGGGCTGGGTGCCGGGCCACGCCCACACGTTCGGCGTGTGTGTGCAGATGTGGCGTGTGGGGTGACAGGGACCTGAGAATCCATGTCCAGAGAGCATGTCTGAGAGCCGGCCTGCTGGGCGGTTTCCACGAGGAATTCGCCCACACTCACGGCAGCCCTGCGGAGAACGCACGACCGCCACTGCCACTCCACAGAGCAGGAACCAGCGGCTCCGAGAGGCTGACGCACGTGCCCACGGCCACACAGCCAGGGATTGGTGAAGCTCTGGCCCAGCCCTGTGACCTCACATCCGAGCCCCGGACTCCAGGGGTGTGTGTGCTGTGGCCGGGCCCCGAGGCCGACCCAGAGGCGTCCGAGTGCTCACAGGTGAGCTCACACCTGACCAGGTAACATCACAGGACAGTCACTGCCCTCGACTCAGACAACAAATGCCCCCCCGTCCCCTCCCCCCCGGGGATGGACTGCGTGGCAGGAAGGAGACAGAGGGAGGCGTCCACAGAACGTGGCAGGGGAAGCAGAGCCGGCCGTGGCCACGCCTCCTCCCGCGGCTGTGGACAGAACTGTGCTCTCCAGGCTCACGGCTGAGCTCAACCCAGAATGGCTGCCCAGAGACGGGGCCTCCAGGGCGTAATCGGGGTTAAGCGAGGTCGTAGGGCGGCACCTGATCCTATGGGACTGGTGTCCTGTCAGGAGGGGAGGGGACAACAGAGCTGTGCGTGGCGGCCACACGAGGGCACAGGCGGAGCGCCGGCCGTCCACAAGCCGGAGGAGAGGCCGCTGCCGACAGACGCTGCCCACACCGGGCCTGGGGCCTGCGCCTCCCGGACTGTGAGCACCCAGGCCTGTGGGTTTTTTTGGTTTTTATAACCCTCACCCGAGGGTATTTCCCATTGGTTTTTAGAGAGAGTAGAAGAGAGAGGGAGAGACACAGAGAGAGAGAGAGACATCGATGTGAGACAGACACATCCATTGGCTGCCTCTTGCACATGCCCTGACCAAGGCCAGGGATCGAGCTTTCAGTTGAGGTACGTGCCCTTGACCGGAATCGGACCTGGCACCCCTCAGTCCACAGGCCGATGCTCTAGCCACTGAGCCACACTGGCCAGGACACTGTGTGTAGTTTGAACCCCCAAGAAGGTCGTGTTTAATCATGGGAGACCACTGTAACACTCACGGTCGCCCGCCCGGGTGGGCGTGAGAAGGTCCCCACGCCGAGGCTGAGCCACACCCCCCTTCCCTCCAGAAGCCCGGCCTGCAGTGCGGCCGTGCAGGGCGACCCTCGGACGCAGCCGCACGTCCCGTGGAGGCAGGAGGGGCTGTGGGGAGAAGGGTTGGCACCAGCATCCCTGGGTTGCCGTGGGAACCAGGGACGACCACCCAACGGCTGGGAGGGGCGGGGCGGGGGGGCCTGGGTCCCAGGGCGTCACCGAGGACTGAACCCCGGGAACCGGCAACGGCAGGCCCGGCAGGACTCCATTTCGGGGCGGCCCGGTGGGAGGCGTGGGAAGCGGCATTTCAAACACAAAGCAGCTGTTTAGAGGCCAGGGCACCCCCAGGCCGCCAGGCTCCGTGCGCTTTAATGAAACGGCGTGAAAGCAGGAAGGGGTGGGCGCGTTCCTGCCCGGCTGTTAACACAGCCAGGGCCCGGACGCGGAGTCCTCGCCGATTTCAGTTCCTGAGGGACCACCCCCCCCTCCGAGGCTGGCCGAGTCCCCGCCCACACGATACAGAAACCTCCTGCTTCGGAATCCACCGCGCCTCCGTGACGTCTTGCAGAGGGCGCGTGCCCACGTGACCATGGGACTTGTGTTCGCTGGTGGGACTCGGAGAGCCCGCCCTGAGGGTGCCACCAGACCCCCCAGAATGTGGCAGCAGCTCCCAGCGTCCTCGCCGCCAGGCAGAGCGCTGAGCTGGGAGGAGGCAGTCCCGGCAGCGGCCTCCCCGCTGGGCCTCCCCGCCCTCTGGGGCCGCGGCCCCCGACTCCAAGGCGGCCTGTCCCCACACCCCAGACCCGGCCAGGCAGACGCCACCCCCCATCCCTGAGCCCCGCGCAGGCTCTGGCGTCCGATGCCTGACTCGCCAGCCTGCCTGCCGGTCCTGGGCGCGGCTCAGCAGCAAGAGGAGCGCCGGGCCTTCACCTCCGAGGGCGGCCGGGCCGGACGTGACGGGCCCTGGACAACGGGGTGAGAGCCAGAGCCCCTCGCGTGCCTGCGGCTGGAGACAGAGGCTCCGGGCGAGAAGGGCGGCCTGGCCGGAGTCACCGCGTGGAGAGAAGCAGCTGGCCGCTGGCCCACGGGCACGGGCGGCAGGAAACGCAGACCGCGCAGCCCCCAGGCCTTGGGCTTGTCCCGGCAGCGGGCCCGCCCAGCTCACACTCCGCTGAAGCCTTTTACAGCCACACGAGGCGGCCCTTCGGCCTCCTGCTCAGGGCAAGGCCGGCGGCCTCCTCTCCACAAACCGCGCATCCCCGGACGCGCACTCTGTCCCGTGTGAGGGGCTGTGCAGGACGCAGGACGGAGGGGCTGTCCCGGCCTCCGGATCCCGGACGCCAGGCGCCTGGGGGGGGGTCACGCGTGACTGACCGGCGTTTCCCGCAGGATGCGGCCGCTCGGGGCCCACACTCCGGGCTGAGTCCGCACAGAGGTGAGTTACTGCGAAGCGGGGCTCACGGTCTCTCACGCCCAGAAACACAAAACCAACGGCTTCCCGCCCGCGACCCTGTGCAGGCACCACCTCCGCCCGCGCAGCATGGCACCGCCTTTCCGGTGGGTGACCGACTCTGCGCCCTTTCGGGACCTGTGCCTGGGGCCAGCCAGGAGCCAGCAGGCTGCCAGCTGTCCGCACGGGGGACGCAGCGGAGCCATCAGCCTGAGGCGAGCGTGGCCGCCTGACGCCCGCGCTGAGCCGGCTCCACCCAGAGCCCGGGCGGCCAGGGGCCCGGCTGCTCTAACAAGACACCGGCTCCGCCTTCCCCGACTCTCACGCTCTGCTCAGCGCCACCAGGCAAGGGGCCCCCTCTCAGCCGCTCCATCGATGGGACCCCTCGACCCCAGTTTTAAAAGATTCCAGCGGGGCCCTCGGGAGCCCCAGAGCTGGGGCACCGCTTCCTTCGAGAACGCCGCGCTTTGAGCGGTTTCTATAGAGACGTGGATGCCTGTTTGCAGGTGGGCACAGGAGACCCACAGAGCTCGAGCAGGTGCCCTGGCACAGGCCCCAAGCAGCCTCCTCCGTACACGCACCAGGCCGCCGCCGGCACTGGTCTCCGGCGTGGACAGAGCCCCCGGCTGCACCCACCTGCAGGGTCCTTGTTCTGAGCTCGGCGCCTCTCACACCGACCACCTCCCCCGCACGCGCCACGCACCCTCTGCCCCTCGGACCGCCGCCCAGCCGCCTAGGCGCCTCACCTGCCTGGCTGTCCCGGGGCCTGCCCTGCACCTCCTCCACGCACTCGGCCGGGAACCACCCGATGTGGCCGCGGGCGCTGCCTTCCCAGAAGCCACCTTCGCCGATGCTCAGGACTGGAGACAGGACGGGACAGGATGGTGTCAGGGGGAGGGGCCGGGCTGGGAGGGCCTGGGTTAGTGGATGTGGGGGGCTGGTGACAGCCAGGCCTGGGGGGTCAGCAGGTCGGCGGCCAGGCCTGGGGGGTCAGCAGGTCAGCGGCCAGGCCTGGGGGGTCAGCAGGTCGGCGGCCAGGCCTGGGGTCAGAAGGTCGGCGGCCAGGCCTGGGGTCAGAAGGTCGGCGGCCAGGCCTGGGGGGTCAGCAGGTCAGCGGCCAGGCCTGGGGGGTCAGCAGGTCGGCGGCCAGGCCTGGGGTCAGCAGGCCGGCGGCCAGGCCTGGGGTTAGCAGGTCGGCGGCCAGGCCTGGGGTCAGCAGGTCGGCAGCCGGCTCTGGCCCATCGACGTGTGCCGGGACCTCTGCCAGGGCAGCTTCTCCACGAGGCCCTCAGGTTTCCCTCGACCCCTGGGCGTCCCCTCCCTGCTCTCCGCAGTGGAGTCTCGTCCCCCCTAACACAGCGGGGACACGGGAGCTGCCCCGGGAATGGCTGGGAGCCTCACACGGCTCCCTCCGCCCAGGGCTCCGAATCCCCCATGGGGGCCTTGGCCCAACCTCGACCCAGAAGCAGAGGATGTCCTGGACGCTGACCTTTGACCCTGTCCCCCCGGTGGAGGGGGATCTCGCCGTCGACCTGGGGCCGGTATGGCTTGACGACGATGAAGAGCCTCCCGGGCACCGCGCTGTACAGCTTCCGCTTGGGCCCCGGGTACTGGAAGGCGGAGGGCGTGTCCTTGTTGGCTCCGGGCGGGAAGGCCGGCCTGCGAGGGAGGAGCAGGGGGGTCACGGCTGGTGACAGGATGGGGCACGCGGCAGACCTGCAGCCAGTCCGTTCCCAGCGACGCCCTGTCGCCAGCAGTCCCATCGCAGCTCCGGGTTCTAGCTGGGGCGAAAGACGCGGAAGGGCCCCGGGGCAGCGTTCGAGCTTAAAAGACTGAAGCAGATCCAGGGAACCCCCGGGGTGTGTCCCCACGGAGTGCGAGCAGGGACCCACACAGGCCTCTGCGCACCCACGTTCACAGCAGCCTGAGTCACAGCAGCCACGACGTGGGAGCAGCCGCGTGTCCGTGGACGGAGGGCGGTACACAGCACGCGGTCCACCCACACAGACTATTATGCAGCCTTCACGAGGAAGGACATTCTGACACCTGCTCCCGATGGATGGGCCTTGAGGGCGTTACACTGAGTGAATCGGCCAGACGCAGAGGGACAAATCCCCATGGTTCTGCTGGAGGCTAATTCCGGCAGGGCATAATAAAATGGGAGATGTTCCTCCGAAGGCTGAAGGGCTGCATGTTATTGCCTGCTGCCAGACAGCTGAGGGCAGTTCCCCCAACCTGATGGTCCTTTACTGTTTACCAAACCTTACCTTTGATATGTACATCTGCTTTGCTAAGGGGAAATTGTGTGAATAAAAAACCCTGGGTCCGAGATTCGGAGAGCTTAGTCACTAGAGCTAAGCCTCCCCTGGCTCCCTAAAATGCCTTCCAAATTCACATTTCATGTCTAATTTATTAATTTACATCGCAGCCCTTCTCCTGATTCCTGAACCCTTGTAGATGCGGAAAAGACCCCAGCAAGTTCGCTCACAGGAGGCCCTTAAAAGTCAAATTCATAGTAGGAAGTAGGTGGTGGATCCTGAACACTGGACATGGGACAGGCAGCCTGAAGGGGGGAGGGGAGGGGCTGGGCGGGGCAGGGAGGGCCAGCTGACAGAGGTCACTAGCAGGGGTGCTGGCTGGGCCAGGACAGTCTCCTGGTTGGGACAGGCAGTGGCCCATGTGCAGGGGGCTGACCGCCCGGGGTTGGCAGCGGGTACACGGCATGTAGTCCTGCATCAGGCGAACCAGAGGGCCGGCTGCTCCGCCCACAGCCTGTTACAGAGGGAGCGGCCTGGCCCCACCCAGCCTTGGACGTGGGTTTGAGCATCCCCTGGGGCCAGCGTGGACCCGCATGTCCTCCGTTCGAGGCCCCTGGATGCACTCATGGGTCCGGAAGACCCTGGAGTAGCCTCTCCATGACCCTCACCTCACAGGCGCCAAAGATGAGGCCCCGGTTTGGCCCCAGCCCAGGGGGATCCAGGCCATGTGTCAGGGAGCCCTGACGTCAGCCCTCAGGGCAGGCTGGCTGCTGTGATGCTCACACACAGTGCATGAGCACAGACACACACATGTAACACAACCACACGCACATGCACACAGTGCATTAACACTCACGTACACATGACACAAATGCATGCACACACACAAGTACATGCACCCACATGCACATAGTATGAAAACACACATATACATGACACAAATGCATGCACACACACAAGTACATGCACCCATGTGAACACAGTGCATGAAAACACACATGCACATGACACATGTGTACGCACATATACACAAGTGCACACAGTGCATGAAAACACAAACGCATGCACACATACACACAAGTACATGCAGACATGTGCACACGGTGCATGAAAACACATGCACGTGACACAAGTGCATGCACAGCACATGCACATGCAGTGCATGAAAACACACCTATGTACAGCGCAACTGCATGCACACATGCGCACAAGTATATGCACACACAGGCGCACCCAGTGTGTATACACACACGTGTGTGCAGTGCCATGCATGTACACGTGAACACAAATACGCGCCCATGCGTACAGAAACACAGAGAGACACAAAAGCACATACACACGCACACAACACAAGTGCATACACACACACACGCACATACACCCACAACGCACACCGCACAGGAAGCCAGGGGCACCAGGCAGGGCCCCGTCACGGGCCCACCGCGGCCCGCGCTCCGCGAGCAGTGTCTGCTCTACCGCAGCCGCAGGGCCCGCACGGCGCCCGTGGGAGTCACTGGCTCTCACACGGAGGAGGGGTGCTCTCCTGACGTCACAGCCGTGATTCCCACGAGGGGTGCGCAGTGGGGTTCCTGCCTCGGGGGGACCTTTAGTTTAGTTTTGACCTGTTCTTAGCACCGGGGAGTCTCCCTTGGGGGACCAGAGGTGGCAATGGTCTCACACTTGGGGAACGGGACTCTCTGGGGCGTGTCATGGGCTGAAGCACGGATGTGGCCGGGGTGGGCGGCATCGGGAGGACCAGGCCCGCGGCCCCCGCGGAGGCAGGAGGCGGGGGTGGGCTCCCACGGGCACAGCGTCAGCCCGTCCCCAACGCGTGGCACACTGGGCCCTCCGCCAGCCTCCCGGCCCGAGCCCCACCTCCCCGCACCCCGATCTCGGCTGGGCTGTGGTGTTGGCCGGGCAAGACTCACGGGGCAGCCAGGGAGGAAAGGTAAAGGCGGGTGGGCATCGCGGGGCTGGGCACTGAGTGGCGGACCACCAATGCCGTGCCAGCTGGGGGAAGGCCGCGCCACAGGCCCTCCCGGGCGCCGTGGGTGAGGACGGAGGTCAAGGGGAGACCCTCTCACGAGCCCCAGGCGTGCACTTGGGGACCCGGTCGCAGGCCTGCCCTGGCAACGTACTGGCTGTGCCCCGGGCACAGGCCTGCCATCCGAGAGCTGGGGGTGCACTGCCCCTCCTGGGCGCTGTGGGGGAGGGCCAGGCGGCCATTAACCGTGGGCCCGCGTGACCGCGCAGTGGGGTTCTTGGGGACGGGCTGTCCTTCCTCTGATGCGCAAGCCCCGCCCCAGGCCTGGCCATGAGCACCCACCCCGGGAGCCCCATCCTGGCCAAGACGCCCCGGAAGGGGTGACAGGTGCAGACTGTGCCTGGGAGACGGTGTCTGAGGGCGAGGCAGCCCCCTGGGTGCAGGGACACGGTGGGGGGGGCACCCAGGGTCCCATGCTCCCTCCCCGCACCACCTCGTGCCCTGTCTAGCCACCCCCCCCCGCCCCCCGTGCACCAGGCTGCGGTCCCCGGAGGCGGCCTGGCCCGCTGGGCCTCGCTCTCTGTGCCCGGTGGGCGCCGACGCTGGGCAATAGGGGGCGCCTGCCAGGCGGGCCGCGAGGAGCCTCGCGCTCTGCGCATGCGTCACTGTCAGGAGCACGCGCCTGCGCAGACGCAGACGAGGCCCGCGCCCCGGAGCTTCCGGCGCCTCCCCCATCGCCCTGAGCCGGTCCGCGGGCCCAGTCCGAACCGGGGCAGGAGGCGGGACCTGGTCCAGTGCGCTCCCTGCTGGGAAGGAACGAGACGGCACCGTGCGCAGCCGCCCGCCCGCACCCCCGAGTCCCGGCCCGGCCGCCCGCACCCCGGGTCCCAGGCCCGGCCGCCCGCACCCCCGAGTCCCGGCCCGGCCGCCCGCACCCCCGGGTCCCAGGCCCGGCCGCCCGCACCCCCGGGTCCCAGACTCAGCGGCCGCCCGCACCCCCGGGTCCCAGACCGGCCGCCCGCACCCCCGGGTCCCAGGCCCCCGGCCGCCCGCACCCCCGGGTCCCAGGCCCGGCCGCCCGCACCCCCGGGTCCCAGGCCCGGCCGCCCGCACCCCTGGGTCCCAGACCCGGCCGCCCGCACCCCCGGGTCCCAGACCCAGCGGCCCGCACCCCCGGGTCCCAGACCCAGAGGCCCGCACCCCCGGGTCCCAGACTCAGCGGCCCGCACCCCCGGGTCCCAGACCGGCCGCCCGCACCCCCGGGTCCCAGGCCCGGCCGCCCGCACCCCCGGGTCCCAGGCCCGGCCGCCCGCACCCCCGGGTCCCAGGCCCGGCCGCCCGCACCCCTGGGTCCCAGGCCCGGCCACCTGCACCCCCGGGTCCCAGGCCCGGCCGCCCGCACCCCCGGGTCCCAGGCCCGGCCGCGTGATGTGCGAGGTCCTCCTCTCGCCGGTCCGCACGGAGCCCCGACGCCATGCCACCCCGCCCTCCTTACCCCACGTGCCAGGGCTGCAGGGGCCTCTTGCCATCCTCGCTGGCGCCGCCGAGCCTGCTGAGTGACGGGGAGCGGCTCCTCGGGCCCCCGTCGGCCTGGCCGGGCGCCGGCTGCAGCAGCTGCGGGGAGAGGCTGCGGGGCGCGGCGGGGCCGGCGGCCCAGGCGGGCGCGTGGGCGTGGAGGTTGTTGTCGCTGTTGGAGCGCAGCAGGACGCGGGGGGCGGCCAGCGTGCTGGGGGGCCGGCGCCGGCGGTTGGTGTAGGCCGGGGCCTCCCGGAAGGGCACTGGGGAGAGAGCGGGCCGTGAGCACGCGGCGGCGCGGCCCCCAGGGGGCGCACGCGAGCCGAGTGGAGGGCGCGGGGAGTTCTGTGCGGCCCGGGACCGGGACCGGGACCGGGACCGGGACCGGGACCGGGACGCAGGCACCGACACAGAAGCACGGGCGGGCGGGAGACAGCGTGGCCGCGAGCTCGGCGGGGGATGGAAGGGACGCGGGTCCGGCTTCCATGCGGCCAGCGCCCTCGGGAAGCAGCGCACACACGTGTGAGGACGTGGCCGTCTCACCACGTGGGCCGTGGCCGTCACCACGTGGCCAGGACACGGAGCAGCCACAGTCCCTCCTGCAAGACCCGGACGAGGCCCCGGGATGGGCTGAGGGTGCCTGATAGCCAGGTATTGGAGCCCGAACCCCCAGAGCTCAGAGCGTGGCCCCATTTGGAGGCGGGTCTTCAAACAGGTGACGGAGGTAACGTGAGGTCACGGGGGCCCTGACCCGGTGGAATTCGCCGGCTCCAACCCCCAGCACGCTCCTCCCTCCGCCACAGACGGGGACCCCGCAGCATGAAGGGAGGGGGGCCCTCACCCGGCTTCTCACTGAGCTCAGACCACAGGCGAGGACCTCAGGGCCCGGGGAGTCAGCGGGGACACTGCCCCGGGTCGGGGATGGGAGGGGGGGTCCCAGGGCCGGAGGGGAAACAGGAAGAGGCGGCTAAAGAAGAACAGCCGTCCAGGCTGGGGGGGCGGAGGGGAGGGGATAAGACGCCAGGGACCCCGGGCACAAGGGGCACGGCTTCCTTCACGCTCGACGCCCGGGCAGCTTTCCCGCCGCCACACGCCTGCAGCTGAGCCAGGCGCTCTCCCGCGGGAAGAGGCTCGAGGCGCTCAGGACAGAGTCCTGGACGGCCCCCCCCCCAGCTGCCCCGGCCAGAAGCCGCGGAGAGCAGTCCTCACCCAGCCTGCGAGACGTCCCTGCTGCCAGCCCGCCCACAGGGCGCCAGAGCTCGGGCACAGCAGTGGCGCCGCAGAGACCACTGTGAGCCCGCGCACCCTTGCCACCTGCCGGGTGCAGGGCCGCCTGGGGGAGCAGAGGTGGGGCCCTGGGGCCGCCTGGGGGAGCAGAGGTGGGGCCCTGGGGCCGCCTGGGGGAGCAGAGGTGGGGCACGGTGGGCAGGCGTTTCCTGAGGACGCACGGGACGAGCTCGCGTCCTGGGGCAGCGATGAGCCCTGGGAGAGGGCACGTGGAGGTCACACTGCTTCCTCTCGCAGCCTCGGCCGGAGGAGACGCCCCGCTGAAGGGGTGGGGAGGGGGTGCCAGGCTCCCCACCGGAACCGCATCCACGCGGCTCCTCAGCGCAGGACTCGGGCACCCACTGCCCGGGAGGCGGCCCGGGAGGCTGCTCCTCCGTGGCCCTGTCCCAGGCCCGGCGTCGGCCAAGGCCTTTCCCACCGACTGTCAAGTCCCGTTGGGCGGCCCCGAGCGTGTGCCTTGCTGGTCGCGAGGGAGGACACACGGCGTCGCTGTCTCGGGGCAGCGGGCCGGAGGGACTGCGGACGACGGCCGCTCGTGCTGATGGAGGGGCGCGGCTGTGGGTGGCGAGGCCGCCCGGGCACAGGTCTGCGGACTGGAGGCCACAGCGAGAGCCAGCACCTCCCACGGGCGGGCAGAGCTGGAGAGAGCGGCCAGGGAACCCCCGCCCCCGAGGCCTCCTGTGGGGAGGGACCCCGGCTCCAGGGACTCTCCCAGACCTGGAAACGCCTGCACCCCTCGACCCCAGCTCCCAGCTCCCAGGGGCAGTCACGTCTGCTCTCGGACTGACAGTCGCTGGGCAGGTTTAATGCCCTTCACAGAAGGGGACGGGGGTGGGGGTGCCTGCTCACGCTCAGACGGACTCAGAGGGGAGAGACGGCTATGAAATAAGGGCACAGACCAGAGAGCACCTCACACCACCCTCCCCCACCAGAAGCCCCGCACCGGCCCGGTCGGCGTGGCTCAGGGCTGAGCGTCGACCTAGGAACCAGGAGGTCACGGTTCGATTCCCAGTCGGGGCACAGGCCCTGGTGGTGGGCTCGGTGCCCAGTGGGGGGCGTGCAGGAGGCAGCCGATCCGTGATTCTCTCTCCTCATTGATGTTTCTCTCTCTCTCCCTCTCCCTTCCTCCCTGACATCAATAAAATAAATACACAAACAAATAAAAAGCCCCCGCCGGGGCGGGTCACAGACACGGAGACCCAGAAAGGGCCTGGTTGCTGTCAAGAAAGCGAGCCTCCCAGGCGCAGGCTGCGGGCGCCGGCGGAGGCAGTGGGGACCCGGGAGGGGAGGGGCCGGTGCCTGGGAGGTGGGGGGGTGGGGCTGCGGGGCATTCTCAGGTGGGTCCTGCCGGGCACCCAGTGACGAGCACAGGTGGCGCGGGGGAGCCCCCCAAGACCCATGGCACCACCTTCCCTGTCTCTGCGTCTATTTCACGCCCGGGCGGGGGCGCCTCCCCAATCCCTCCGAAGCGCCCCAATCTTCATCAGCCTGCCCAGCCCGAGCCTCTCCTCTGACAGGCTTCCCGGAGGGCGTGCGCGCGCGTGTGTATGTGTGTGCGTGTGCGTGTGTGTGCAAGTTTGTGTGTGTGCGTGTGTGAGGAAAGGGTTAAAAACACCTGCTTTCCCGCCTGGCAGCGACTCCCATCCCCCGCAGCTTCCTTCTCCCGGGCGGCGGCCCGCGAACTCTCCCTGTGGGGCTTCCCTCCTTCTTCCTGGCACTTATGACACATTTCTGTCCCCGATAAAAATGACACCTTCCCAGTCCCCCGCGAGGCGCCCCCCGCCCCGCCACTGCCGCCGGGAGCCCGCCGTGCCCAGCGCGTCCTGACCTCCCCATCCCGGGCTCACCAGCCTGCGGGCAGTGGGCAGCCCGGAGCCCAAACTTCCCTGATTTCCCGGGAACTTCGTTCCGAACGCGCCCCGGGCCGTCTCCCGGTCTCACGCTCTGGAATGCGGTCCTGCCAGGGACGGGGACTCGCGGACAAAATACACCGACAGCAGGGTCCAGGGGTCGCCACGCCAGGCGCGGGACAGAGCCCGCCGGGCGGAGCGGTTACGCCCTCACACGGGGTGAAGGACCAGCAGTTCCAGGAGGAGCCGAGCCCCCGCCCCCCCCCCCCCCAGAACCCGCGCGAAGGGCTCACCGCGGCACCGCACGCCCGAGGCTTCGGGTCTTACCTTCCCTCTTGCTGAAGGCATTTAACAAAGACTTCATCTTCCCTCCGGCTCGTGCCGCCTGCCGCTCATTACATAACCTGCTCGGAGGGGGGACCGGCGAGCAGGGCGGCCGGGCCCCTGGGCGCCGGGGCAGCGTGGACCCGGGGCGCGGCGGCGGGCGTCTGGGCGCGGCGTGCCTCCGGGCATCGCTGGGCATGCCAGCCCCGGCGCGCCGGGGACGGAGCCCGCCCCATAGTCCGCCTGGCAGCGGGGAGCCCTCAAGCCCGGCCGCCTCTCCCCGCGCCCGTCATGTGAGCGCCGCTACTCTGCCTTTGTGATCCGCGCGGCGCGGGGCGGGGTGCGCAGGGGCCGGGCATCCTCGGGCATCTGCCAGCGGAGCCGGGATCCCGGGGAAGCCGCCGGCGCCGGGCCCTCGCTAACTAGAACTCACGCTCGGGCTTTCCTGATTTATTTTCCTAGAAAAAGCCACGTTCCCTCTTA
Source organism: Ia io (assembly GCA_025583905.1). NCBI lineage: Eukaryota > Metazoa > Chordata > Mammalia > Chiroptera > Vespertilionidae > Ia > Ia io. The sequence continues at coordinate 1,905,378 of JAJQQW010000015.1, forward strand.
AAGTGCCGGTGCTTGTCGGCTGCAGAGGCAGCGAGCGAGCAGAGGCTACAGCATCCCCGGCCTGAGCCTCACGCGGGACCCCGCTCTGGGCAGCCCTCGCCGCCTCCGGAATCTGCCGTGACCCAGATTTCCCTTCAAAGGAGGCAGCCACGGAGCCCGCTCCTCCTTGGCTGGGCCCCACGGCACGATTCCCCGGAGAAATCAGAATACCCCCTTTAAAGGGAGATGAGACAATTAGACGGGCTGGCGCGCCCTGATTCCGGCAGCGGATTAATGAGCATCCTCATGGTCACGTTAGCATCTCCACCTGGCAGGATCCCAGAGGGACGGGGGGGGGGGGGGGGGGGGGGGGGGGGGGGGGAGGGAGGGGGGGGGCCAGGAGGGAAGGAGGGGGGGCCAGGAGGGAGGGAGGGGGGGCCAGGAGGGAGGAAGGTGGGTCAGGAAGGAGGAAGGGGGCCCAGGAGGGAGGGAGGGAGGGAGGGGGGCCGGGAGGGACCGAGGGGGCCAGGAGGGACGAAGGGGGGTCAGGAAGGAGGAAGGGGGGTCAGGAGGGAGGGAGGGGGCCAGGAGGTTCAGAAGGGGCCAGGAGGGAGGGAGGGGGGCCGGGAGGGAGGGGGTGGGCCAGAGCGCTATCCCCGTAACACTCGGATGGGCAGGATGCCTGGGCAGGGCAGTGGCAGGGCCACCCCTGAACACTAACGGGGCGCCAGGGGCCGGCTCCACCACCAGCGTGTCTGCTGCCGGGCTGTGAGTAAGCTGGGGCTGCTGTTGCTAAGAGAACTGCTTCCCAAATTAGAGGGGGGGGGGGGGCGGGGATGAGGCAGAAACAGCAACGGGGACGTGTGAGTGGAGGTCGTGGGTGACAGACCTGTGACCAGGACGGCGCGGCCCGTGTGGAGAATCTCTGCACCTCCCACCGGCCGGGGGACCCCTCGCCCCGGCACCCCAGCCCGGAGCCCCGGCAGCGCTAAGAGGTGCCTGGACGCTGACCTGCCCCCCGTGCGTTATCCTCCGCCCGTGGCCTGTCCGCGCGTCACCTCCTCGGGGTCAGAGGTCAGTCCCGGCACGCACACCCAGGACACGTGCCCGGGACACGGCCGTGCTCCCCGAGCCCCTCCCCAGTGCTCGGGCGTCCCCAACACGGGCCCGGCCGCGCCTGGGGGAGCCTGCAGCGGGCCGGGCAGAGGCCGCGTGGGCCTGGCAGGCCGGAGGGTCGTGGGGCTGTGCGGGGACACCTCAGCGGCCAATGCAGGGAGCTCCTCTCTGGGGGGGGGGGGCCTGCCACGTGAGCCCCAAGAACACGCCAAGGCCCAGGGAACCCTCCGGGGGCGTGGGAGGCTCGCGATGCTCACCCCGCCTCCATCTGCCTCATGGACGCCCTCCCAAACTCACGGAGCACGCTGCTCGCCAAGTTCCCTCGCGGCCGTGGCGGTGAGCAGGGGCGCGGGGAGCGTGTGCGCAGACGGGGCGGGGGCCTCGCCAAGGCCCACGGAGCCCCCACCATCCCGGGCAGCCCCGCTGCCGACACGGGGACACGGGGACACGGGGAAGCGGCTTCCCTGGGACCAGTGCCGGGCCCACCGCCCTCCCCACGCAGGACGGAGGAGGCAGGGACGGACGAGTTCCCCAAACGCGCAGGTCCCAGCTCGGGCACCTTGTGCTCCTCCACGGGCCCTCCAGGGAGGACGGCGGCGGCCGGACCCGGCGCTGGTCCGTCCCCCTGGGCAGAGGTGAGGCTGGGTTTCATTCCAGACGAGGGGGTGGGCGTGGGAGGGAACTCGGGGCCGAGCTGACGGAGGGGAGGCCAGCGGCAGGGGGGATTGGATGCTGCAGGGGGAACCCGTCCCCCTGCTCGCTCACCCACGTCTCCTGCCCGCCCTCCCCGGGGCTGTTCCAGAGGCCGAGAAGCATGAGGAACGGTGAGCTGGAGGCCCCCCAGTGAGGGACTTGCCAGGAAGGAAGAGGGTCCCCCCAAGTCACCCCACACGGTCGGCCTCCAAGCCTGGCCTTTAGCCACCGCGGCGACCCCGTGCCCAACCCCAGGGCCAGCCCCTCGGTAAGAAACAGGAACAATAAACACACAAATGAGCAGTAAAAATAGAAGATGTGGAAGCGTGCGCTCCCCGCCCCCAGGACCGTGCGGCTGGCGCTCTGCCCCGCCCCCCCCAGCCCTCACGCGCTCAGCCCTTTATTTGCCTGTCTTTTGACAACTGCCTGACAACAGGCTGAAAATAATCCCGTCTCTTGTACAAAAAAAGGCCCTTCCCACGACAGAACGTTCCAGGGCTCCGTCCTGGTGGGGAGGGCGCGCCAGGTGCCGCGCCTCGGAGGGTCTGGTTGGGCCCGCGAGGGCCCCCCTCCCTGGCTCCGGTCCTGGGGCGGGGGTGGGGGGGAACAAGGGCGTGGGAGCCCAGCAGACCCGGGGCTGGCTCTGTCTGACTTCCTCGGTGGCCGTTGGTGGCTCAGGCACCCCAGCCCTCAGTTTCCCCATCTGGAAAATGGGAATAACCCAGCTCATTCCCAGCGTTGGTGGTGGGGTCACCTGAGGCGTGATTTAAGCGCAAAGGGGTGGGGCGTTCAACCTCCGGGTCAAGGCCCGGCCCCTCCCCGCCCTGTGGCCCCTCCCAGTCCTGCGACCCCGTGGCCACGGCATCTCCCTGTGCCTCGGTTTCCTCATCCGTCCAACGGGGACAGCACGGTGCAGCCTCATAGGAGGCGGGAGGGCCGCGTCCCTCGCTGTGGGTAAGAGTGCGCGTGCTGTGTGGGTGTCAGCATCGCTAAATGCACAGGTCACTTGAAAACGTCCGTGAGCGGCAGCAAGCCGGCCTCCCCTGCCCCCACGCCCGGCTCCGTGTCCACAGTAAGCCCTCCCAGGTGCCTCGGACACATGTCCAGGATCCTCGCCATGTCGCCTCCTCCAGGAAGTCTGCCTGGCTAGCCAGTCACTCACTGGACAGGCCCCTTCTCAGGGCTCCCTGGCGACCGTCTGGCTGTGGCGCATTTCCTGGGCCCAGGAGCCTCCAACCCGCCCCCCGCCCCGCTCCGCCCCGCGCCCTGCAAACCGGAGGTGCTCCCTACAGCTCTGGCGTGAATGAAGGGATGAGTGAATGAACCAGTGGAGAGAGAGGGGGAGCCCCGGCTTCGACTGCGCGGGGTGTGAGGTGCTATTCGGGGCACGGCAGGCTGGTCCCCTCAGACTGGTCCTCGGCGCCCAAAGCCCCCTCACTTCTCCGCCCCGTGACTGCCACCTCCCCCCTCTGCCCAGGGACCTGCTGCTCCGCAGAGGCCACACTGCCCTTCTGGCCTGGCACCTCCACGGAGCAGCTGCATGTGGCGGGACCCCAGGCTGGCCACCCCGTTCCCAGACCTGGGCACCGGGGACCCCCCCACGCAGCCTTCGGGACCTTCTTTTCCTGCGTCAACAAGACAGAGCGGCCCTGGCTGGTGTGGCTCAGTGGATAGAGGTCGGCCTGCAGAACAAAGGGTCCCGGGTTCGATTCCGGTCAAGGGCACGGACTTAGTTGCAGGCTCCTCCATGGCCCCAGGAGCAACCCATCGATGTGCTTCTCTCACATGGATGTTTCTCTCTATCCCCCTCTCCCTTCCACTCCCTCTAAAAAAAAATCAATGAGAAAATATCCTCAGGTGAGGATAAAAAAATAATAGAAATAAATAAAATTTTAAAAACGAGACGGAGCGGACCCTGCTGCCACCGAGGCCCTGGCTGAGCGGCGCCAGGCCCTGGGGTCCCAGCTGGGGGCGCTTCCCTCGGTCCCGTGGCCGGGTTAACTGCGCCCCGCCTCCTGCTGCGAAAAGCGGGGGGGGGGGGGGGGGGGGGGGGGGGGGGGGGGGCAGATGCTCCGGTGGAGCCGCGGGGGAGCTGGGAGGCCCGGGCAGTTTCCGTCTCAGCACACACCCCGGCGTGGCGCTCGCCGGTCACCAGAGCCGCGGGCACCGGGAGGAGCAGCAGAGCCAGCGGGTCTCAGAGGCCCGGCCACGCCTGCCCTGTGCCTCCCAGAACCGAACTGAAAGCCCGGGAGACGGTGAGCGAGGCCGGGCCTTGCCTGGAGCGGAGGCAGGTCCCGGGAGGGCGCCAGACCGGATTCCGCCCGCCCGCCTGCCTGCGCCCACCTCGCAGCTCCTTAAATATTAGTCGGCAGCGCGTCTCCATCGCACAGTAACTGCTCAGTGAATCATGCTTTATAAATAACACGCCGTCTAAAGAGGCGGCTCGGCACGATGCGGGGTTAACTGAGCAAAGCTGTGGGTGTCTGCGGCGCGTTCCCGCCCCGTCGGCAGCGGGGGACGGGGGGAGAGGGGGGACGGGGCGCACGGCGGGCTCTTGCTCTTTTCCTGTCGCGGGTCCCCACCCGCAGCCTGTCTGCCTCGTGTAGCCTTTAAGCAGTTATTGTTGCTATTTTTATACACTTTATCCAGGGTTTGTTATTATTACTTTAAATATGTTTTTATTGATTTCAGAGAGGAAGGGAGAGGGAGGGAGAGAAAAACACCAATGATGAGAGAGAATCATGGATCAGCTGCCTCCTGCACGCCCCCCACTGGGAATGGAGCCCGCAACCCGGGCCTGTGACCCGACCGGGAATTGAACCGTGACCTCCTGGTTCAGAGGTTGACGCTCAGCCCCTGAGCCACGCCGGCCGGGCAGGGTTTGTGATTATCATCAGTAGGAGGGTTGGGTCTGTCTGACATGAGCTGCTCAGCTATCCACGGTGGTGAAAGTCATGGGCACAGAAACATACTAAGCTAGGAAAGACCCCCATCACACACCTACACTCACGCACACGCACACAGACATGCACACATGTGCACACACGCACATGCACATGAACATGCTATCTAGCAGCGAGCGCCTACCTCCATGCACAGAGGCAGCAGGGGAGCCTGGGGTGGAGGAGGTGAGGGTCAGAGCAGCCAGAGGCGGAGCGAGGCGGCCTGGGTGTGTGTGACCACTGGCCGCGAAAGCCGAGGGGCCGGGGCCGGCGCTCCCAGCACCTGGGCGTCCTCGCAGCCCCGCGGGGAGGATCGTGGACACGAGGAGGCTTCTTTCAACCCGAGAAGCCAACCTCCACCACTTCCCCGCGGCCCAGGAGGCTGGACGCGCGGGAAGGTGCACGCGACGCCCCCTCAGGGCGCGGTGCTCGCTGTGGGAACCTGGGCAGGTGCCAGGACAGGACGCCTGGAGCATGCGCCCCACGCCAGCCGCCGCCTCGCTCGCGCCTCGCTAGCAGATCTGAGGACTCAGGCTCTGGGAACTAATTACGCCTTGGTGACCGGTTTGACCTCCAAATGGATCCTTCCGGGCCCGGCCAGCAGCGTGGTTTTTATTAGTTGCCACCTTCAGGAAAACTCCCCTCCAGGGAGAGCCCGACCCCAAGGGCCAGGAGCGGGCAGCGGGACAGCCACCAGGACAGTTTCCCCCTCCCCCATGGAGAAGCTCAAGGGCCTCCCTGGCCTGGCTGTGTCGGCACACGGCTCCCGTGACACGAGAGGCCACACAGGAGCGGGGGACCCGGGGACTCGCCGTCGGGACCCAGACCTGCCCGGAAACAGCGGGACGGCCGTGCCACCTTTGTCTTCCTCCCTGGCGTGAAGAGGCGGCCTCAGCGAACCCTCCCGGACCCCTCGGCCTCCCTGGGAGGGGCCCCCACCGGTATGGTGCCATAGCTGTCTGCGCCCCCCCCCCCCCGTGCCCACAGCGTGCCCGCCCGCACACTGCCGGTGACATTCCCGTCTCTGGATGGAGAGAACCTTCCGGCAGCAGCAGCTCGACTCCTTCATCCTCAGCTTAAATAACCCACCAGCGCCCCATTTTCCTAACAGGGCCAGCAGGGCACACCCCAGAATAAAACATGAGCTGCTCAGAGTTTCTGCCAGGCTGTAGTGCATTTTCCCATTTCAGGGGGACCACCGGGCGACGGCAACCACATTTTCTCTTACGTGAAACGATTCCTTTCTGGAGAGAGAAATCGAGAGTGTGTGTTTCAACCAAGGAACAAGGCACAGAGAAAAGCAAGCTGGCCGGCATGACTCCGTGGCCGAGCAGCAACCCAGGAACCACGAGGTCGCTGGTTTGACTCCCGGTCAGGGCACAGGCCCGGGCTGTGGGTGGGGTGGGGGGGGGGGCATGAAGGAGGCAGCCGATCGATGGTGTTCCTCTCTCATCCATGTTTCTACCTCTCCATCCCTCTCTCTCAAAACCAATAAAAATATATATTAAAAAAAAAAGAGGCAAGACCACCTGTTGTGACTCAGCGTACGTGCACACCAGAAGGGGCGGGCAGGCCCACACTCTGCCGGGCCCCCTGGGACCCACTGGAGTACGCCAGCCCCTCCTGACCTCCCATCAGCCTGACATTTCTCCATGCGTCTCTGTGAGCTCCCACGGGCTGTGCTGGTCAGCTCCCTCCCCACCCCCCCATGAAGGGGGATGGCTGTGGCGGCCGAGGAGTAGGCCTGGCAGCCGATGGGCGTCCAGGGCGGGATGCTGTCCTGGCCCCGAATCCCCCACCAAGATGGCACCCAGAGGCCTGAGGCCCGTGGTGGGGGACCTGCTCCCGGAAGAAATGGGATCTCAGCGACGAAGAGAGACGAGCCCAGTGAAACCGAGAGTTGAGCAGGGCCGTGACTGAATCACGTGATTCCCGTGACTACAGGGACGGGGAGAGGGCGCCGACAGAGGGGAGCGGCCGTGCCTGCCAGCGGCTCGCAGCCCGAAAGAGCCCGCAAGGGGCTGCGCGTCACTGCGGCGGCTCCAGCTTCCTGCGGCCCGACAAGAAAGCCGGCCCCCGGGGCAGACATGGGCCCACGCGGGGAAGCGCCAGGTGCCCATCTCCCCCGGGAACCGTGTGGCTGGGGCAGGGGCTCCTCTACGGCCAAGGGCTCCCCCAGCTGCATCCTGGCGGCACGGCATGCGGTCTCCTCCCAACGGCCCCTGCCCACCCGACTGTGCCCGAGTGGGTGACCCCTGGGCAGGCGTCCACTCCCAGGTGATGGAGGGGTGACCTTCCACGGGTGTGACCTCTGAATTGCTGTCCTGGGGGCCCTGGGCCGTGGGGTCGGACCCTCGCCATCTGGACCGGAGGAGCCCTGTCCAGGCCGCTCCCTCCGGGGGCTCCGGGGAGGGTCCTTGCGGCCTCTTCCGGCTCCAGGGGCTCCACGGTCCCTTGGCTGCTGGCCGCATCCCTCCAACCGCTGCCTCCTCGGCCGCGGCTCGCCCACGTGCCTGGGGTCTCTGTGGCTGCAGCTCCGGCCTCTCACAGACACAGCAGATGGGCCAGGGCCCACCCCCACCCCCACCCAGGGCGGCTAATTTTAACTGAACTAATTAGCTCTGCCGCTAGCTCAGCTCCTAATAAGGTCATGGTCGGTCAGACGGGTAAACGAATTTGGGGGGGGGGGGGGTGGGGTCTCCCGGGAAGGGAGGTGGGCGGCGTTCTCTGTGCCTACACACCCCAACCGCTCTGTGCGATTTCCAGGAAGACCCAGTACGCCTGCTCTGCGAGGTAATGCCATGTACAGAACGAATACACACAAACACGTCTGCCGAAGAGCACACTGAAGTCCCAAAGGCCCTTGTTAGCGGTGAAGGGAAGGGGGGCACCCCGAGAATGTTGGCATGAGTCTCAGCGAGTCCCCCAGGAGGCGGCGACAGCTGAGGCTCGAGAAGCCTCGGTGCCCGTCCTGTGCTCACTGTCGCCGCCCGGACGGGACCTGGCGCACACCTCGCACGGGGCTCAGGGAGAGGCCGAGGGAGCGGATTGAGCCGCTGGCCATGGGGCGTCCGCTCGGGGCCTGCGTCCTGCCCTTGAGCTCCTCTCCTTTCTCTCATCGTAACTTGGGGGAGAAGCTGCATTCTAGCCGAACTGTATCAGGTTCAATCATCAACAGCATGGTGGCGCCGGCCACAGCGTTCGGACAGGTTCCAGCCTCGGACTAAGGAGAGGGCACGGTCCTCTGGTGGCAAAGCCACGTGCAAGTCCCAGCACAGTTACAGCCAAAGGCTATGGCTGTCAGCTTGACCTTGTGGTCCGAACCTGTGGCCCACGTGGCTGAGTGATGTGGGCTGCGGGAGGCGCAGCCAGGAAACAAAGCTGGATCAGGTGCGTGTAATTGAGTGGATTCGAAACCGCGAGAACGTTGTGACCACGCCCTTCCCTTGCCTCCTGGAATCCGGCTAAAAAATAAAGACTCGGCTTGCAGGCTGTGGCGCTGTCTAACCAGAGGGCAGTGTCCCTCCTAGCCCCAGCTTTATTCTCTTGCCTGTCTGCTTTAATCCTTCACCAGCCTCCGTCCTCAGGTTCACCCCTGCTGTGCTGAGCGCGGCACACAGCATCGCCTTCCTTCTCTCCCTCCACCCCTCCAAACACCCATCCACCATCCAGCCCCCATCTATCCACCCCCCATCTATCCACCCATCCACCATCCATCCACCCATCCTCTGCTTCATTCATCCAACAAATATGAGCACCTGCTGTGTGCCAGCCCCTCGGGATCAGGTCACGAATGAACCCGCCTCAAGGAGCTCATCTGCATAGTCTAGCGCAGTGGTCGGCAGACTCATTAGCCAGCAGAGCCAAATATCCACAGGACAACGATTGACATTTCTTTTGAGAGCCAAATTTTTAAAGCTTAAACTATACAGGTAGGCACATTGTTATTAACCTAATGAGGGTCCTCCTAAGCTGGCCTTTGCTAAAAACTCAAGGGGCCAAAGAGCCGCATGTGGCTCGCGAGCCGCAGTTTGCCGACCACTATTCTAGCGGGAGGTGAGCGCTACTGAAGAAAATGGTGTGTGAGTCATTCCAGGATTCCTCTTCGTTCAAAACTCCCGCCACCCCAGGCGCCTGGAGCGGGGCCCCCGAGGTCGCTCTCTCCCGGAACGCAGGGGAGACCCGCCAGCGCCCTCAGCGTCCGGCTACACGGTGGGCGTGCGTGTGGGGAGCACTGACATGCTCCGCGCGCAAACTCTGCAGGTCCGAGGGGCAGACACCGCCAGGCGCTTCCATCAGGCCCCGGGTTCGAGAGCCCACCACGGAAGTGGGTTCCGGAGCAAGCCCGCCCGCGCCTCTCGTCCCCTCACACAGAAGCAGGCCCACCACCCGCCCCGGGGTTCACTCCCCCACCGTCCTGTCAGAGGGGTCCTGGGGGGCTCCCGCTTTCACAACACAGCGCGGCCGGGAGGCTCGGGGCCTCGGACGTTATTAACACGGAAATGCCTGTTGCCCTACTTCGCAGAGGTTAAACCAGCTGAGACGCGGGCCGGACCCTCCCGCCTCCAGACGGAGAAGAAATCCCAGCCCCACCCGCGGCCAAACCCAATCAAATCACGGTTTTAATCAAATTCTCATCAAAAACCTTATTTGGCGGAAAGCAGGTTTTTTAGATGAAAATTGTTGAGAAAAAACATACACCAAACTCCTGTGCAATCCCCGCCCAGACGCAGCTGCACGGAGCCGGCCTCTCCCACACCCGGCCCCTCCCTGCGGCTCTGAGCGGGACAGGCCACCTGCACGTGGTCCTGGCTCAGGTGGGGACCGCCCACCCCCCAGCTCGGGAGCAGGGCAGGGCTGCTCCCCAGGAGGCACCAAGGGAGGGGGTGTCACATTAGATGAGGGGTCCGAGCAGGACCCAGGAGAACCCGACTGCCCCACGCTCCGGGGCACACGCAGCAGAGACGAAAAGCAAAGGGATCGTGGGGGCCGGACCCCAGAGGAGCGAGGCCTTGGGCCAGGAGGTGGCCCACCCGCGGCCCGCTGCCCGCTGGGGCGCACTCTGTGGGTGCTGCCTCCCCCAGGACCTCGGCCATGTCCCTGTGGCCGGGGCAGATGCCACCTGCCGGGTGCCGGGCACACAGCTGGGCCCAGCCTGGGCCACGGAGGCCCGGAGAGCCTCGGCCAGCCAAGGGCATCCTCCGCGGGAGCCCTGGACGCGGGGAGTCCCCCAGATACATGCTGTGAAACCGGGGGTGCTCGCGGGGGTTCCTTTTCTCCTGGGCTCGCCCACCAGCCCTCACCCCAACGCTGCTTCCCAGGGCCCAGCAGAGACACGGTTTGGAGTCTCCGGAGCCGCGGGCAGGTGGGCGCCCCTCAGAAACCCACCTCCTCTCCCCAGCACCTTGGCTGGAGCCCGGGGAGAGGCACCTGGCACCCCACTGTGGCCTCTGGTACCCACCACCAGGAATGTGATGGGTCACACTGCATCCCCCCAGGTTCACGTCTCAGTCCTCCCCCAGGCCTCGGGGTGAGGTTCCCAAGAACAGACTCCTGAGGGCGGTGAGCGAGGGCCTCACGCAGCAGGAGAGGGGTCTGAGGGGAAGAGGAGACGCCCAGCGGCCTGGCTCAGGGGCTGAGCGTGGACCTATGAGCCAGGAGGTCAGGGTTCGATTCCCGGTCAGGGCACAGGCCTGGGTTGTGGGCTCGGTCCCCAGTGGGGGGGGCGTGCAGGAGGCAGCCGATCCGTGATTCTCTCTCATCATGGATGTTTCCATCTCTCCTCTCCCTTCCTCTCTGAAATCAATAAAAATAGCCCTGGCCGGTATGGCTCAGTGGATAGAGCGTCGGCCTGCGGACTGAAGGGTCCTGGGTTCGATTCCAGCCAAGGGCACGTACCTCGGTTGCAGGCCCCTCCCCGGCCTGGGCCCTGGTCAGGGCACATGCAGGAGGCAGCCAATCGATGTGTCTCTCTCACATGGAAGTTTCTCTCTGTCTTTCCCTCTCCCTTCCACTCTCCCTAACAATCAATGGAAAAGTATCCTCGGGTGAGGATTAAAAAAATAATAATAAAATAAAATCAATAAAAATGTATTTTTTTAAAAGAAGAGGCGATTTGGACACACACACACACACACACACACACACACACACACACACATGTCACAGAACACCACGTGACCTGGAGCCGGGGTCTGTACCCCCGGAGGCTGGGCCAGACCCTCCTGCACCCGGATCTGGGACGTCCGGCCCCGGACACACCAGCCCTCGCTGCTTCCCGCCCTGTCCGCCGGCTCCGCCCCAAACGACACCTGACACCTCCGAGGCCCTGTCCTGACCCCCTGCTCCCAGCCGCCCACCCCGCCCGTGGGGGGATCCGCCCCGACGTCCACTCCATGACTGTGGACTGTGCCTCCAAGGGGCCGGGCCTGGGACACGAGGCCCAGCTGTTGCTATGGCAACCCCCTGGGACTCGCCATCTGCAGGGTTTGGCACTGGGAGGGGGTTGTGCGGGGGGCGGGGGGCGGGAGGACAGGAGTATCCGGCGGCGGGAGCAAGAGGCAGAAGCCACGCCCGGTCGTCTTGCTTCCGTCTGTGCCCACGAGCTCAGGCCGAGGACCGCCCTGGCCCCTCGCTGTCGGGAGGGGAAACTGAGGCCCAACGAGACATGCCCTGGGCGGGGATTCTCCAGGAGAAGCAGCGGGCTTCGGGGAAGGCTTCTGTCCTCGCAACAGGCCAAGGGCGTCCCCCAAATTCTCCCATTAAATCCCTAATCCCACCGAGCTGGTATTTGGGGGCACGGCCCTTGGAGGTCACGAGGGTGGCCCCAATGCAAGAGGCAGCAATGGCCGGCCCGCCCTGTCCCCGCCACGTGAGGGCGGAAGTGCGTTGGGAGGGGCCGTCGCCAGACCCGACCTGTGGGCGCCCCGACCCGGACTTCCAGCCCCCCAGCCGGCCGCGGGGAACAAGCGTCTGCTCTTTTAGGCCCCCCGCACCCGCCCCGGCTGCGGCCCTCGGTCGGCGGCCCCAGCTCTGGAGGAGCGGAGGCAGGAGCCTGGCCGCCGCCGTGAGAAGGGGGAAGTGAGCATCCAGGCCGGGGGGGCGGGGGCTGGGACAGGGGCGCCCCAGAAACAGGGTGGGGTGCAGAGAACCGGGAGCAGACGTGGCTGAGACCCACGCAGGGGACACCTCTGGCCACAGGGGACACCCCCGTGAGTCCCACGGGTGCGCAGAACCCCGCCACGGTGGCTCGTCCCTCGGTGGGCCCGCACCCGCGGGTGGCTCATGTCCACGGCGGGTCCAGGCCGCCATCGCCGGGAGCGTCACTGCCAATGGAAACGACAATGGGGGGGTCACCTCCCACCCGTCGGCACGGCCACATCAACATCCACAGCACGGGTGCCGGCGAGGACGCGCGGGGAGGGGCCGTGCACGCGGGGGCGCACCTCAGCCCTGGGCCTGCAGGGCCACCCGCGTCCCCCTCCACCACTCGCCTTTCTGTGCTTTAATCCTCACCGAGGGCACTTCCCCTTGGTTTTCAGAGCGAGTGGGAGGGAGAGGGAGAGACAGAGAGAAGCATCGATGGGAGAGAAGCACGTGACTGCTGCCTCCTGCACGCGCCCGACCAGGTCCAGGTGCGAGCCCTTGAACAGAACTGGACCTGGGACCGAATGCAGTTCTATCCACTGAGCCACACCGGCCGGGGCTCTAGCTCTGAAAACGGCCTCAGGAAACCTGCACAAGAGGGGCGCGGTGCCTGCCTCCCTCCAGCCCGAACCCCAGCCCGGCGGCCCGGGGCAGGTTCGCTCCCGGCGCGCACAGAGGGGCCCGGGCGGTGCCGACCCGGATCGGCCCATCTGACGAGAGGACACAGCTCAGGGCTGGGGCTCTCCCGGGACCTGCGGGCCGTCCCCGCAAACACAAAGGGAGCCGTGTCTAGCTCCCGCCAGCGTCTGCGTCCCCGGTCAGCAGCGCAGGTCACAGTCGCCATGCCGGGGACACGGGGCGCTGCTCCCCGATCGATCTGTTTCACTTCCCACAGCGGCTCTGTCTCCCCAGCGGGCTTCCCAAACACACCGCCCTCAGCACAGCGTGGGTTACCTCCTCTCCCATAAACACGCATGCACGCGCGCGCGCGCGCACACACACACACACACACACACACACACACACACACGCACGCACACGCACCCACCCCCCTTGCATTGAGAAATCTGTGTGAAAGCACCGCCCCCTCCACGCACCAGCGCCCCGTCTCCAAAGCATAGTTACCCGGGCGCCCGTCCCGAAGCCTAGCAACAGTAACCAAGCGCCCTCCGTGGGCTCATCAGACGCCCGGCTCACAGAGCACTCCCCACCCTGCGCAGCCGCGAGGACAGACGTGCGGAAGGACAGACGCGCGGACACCAACCTCGCCCGGCTGATGAGGAGCAGCCCATGTCATCTCACCCATCTGCCTGCGCCGCCCCGAAAGCCGGGCACAAACAAAAACAACGGAGCGGGAAACTAGGTTATCCCGGGCAGAGCTTATCCGCTGGCAGCGTGTTTAACGTCCCCGTGACCGCTAGGGACGCAGGCTCCCCAGCTGCCCACAGCCCGGTGTGAGGGGACCTCTGCCTGCAGCAGCCACAGCAAAGCTCCTGAGACCTGGGGGCTCCTGTCCGCAGCCAGCCGGGCTGGGCGGCAGGCGGGGATAAACGTGGGTCTTCACAGACGCCACTGAACTGTCACCTTCTCCCTGTTGGCAAATAAAACACCCTGTGGAGATCACAGCAGCCGGTGGGGGTGCCCCTCTGTCAGAGGACGGCCCTTCAGTTCCAGTAAGTCACTGATCAGAAGGCGAGTTGTAACTACACTGTATCCCCCTCACTGTAGCTGTATCACTAGTAGCTACACTGTATCCCCCGTCACTGTAGCTGTATCACTAGTAGCTACACTGTATCCCCGTCATTGTAGCTGTATCACTAGTAGCTACACTGTATCCCCCCCCTGTATCTAGCTACACTGTATGTAGCTGTATCACTAGTAGCTACACTGTATCCCCCTCACAGCTGTATCACTAGTAGCTACACTGTATCCCCCGTCACTGTAGCTGTATCACTAGTAGCTACAATGTATCCCCCTCACTGTAGCTGTGTCACTAGTAGCTGTAACTAAGAGGTGTTCATGCAACCAGCTGGTATTACTTCTATCCTCAGCCAGAGCCCCTCTGCTTGGAAAGGGGTGTTGGCCTCCTGGTAGGAAAGCTACTTACACCCCAAATGGAAGAGACGAGCCAGGAGCTGCCCCATCCTGGGCTCTAAAGCCCCCTCGGTGCCCCCGGGCCTGGCGGCTCTGGAGTTGGTGTTCGAGGGGGACAGGTCAGAGGCTGGTCCTTAGCTTTGAGGGGGGCTGGCGATGGCTGGGGGTCTGCAGGGCAGGGCTGGAGACTGGGGTCACAGTCCCCAGAGTTTCTCAGCTCCTTTCCGAGGGCCAGGGAAGGAAGCCACGTTCTGCCTCCCTCCACGGGAGCGCTAAACAAGGACAATGAGGGTGGCCCTAAACAAGAGGGCGCTAAACAAGGACAATGAGGGTGGCCCCGGATCCACGGAGCTCGGGGGGCCACTAGCCATCGCCACGGTCGTGCTGGGGCCCTGCTCAATGGATCCCGGGGCCCGGACGGCAGCGGTATTCTTAGAGGCCAGACGCCGTGTCTTTCTGTCCTGCTCTCTCGGGTCGGGGAGGTGGCGGGGACTCTGAGCCATTTCATTTGCTAAATCCCTTTGCAGACTCAGCGCAGGGCGCGGCAGGGCAAGGGCAGCGACTTGCTCTGCGGCCTGGCAGCTCCCAGAGGCAGGGGGGGACCAGCCACACCACACGGCACAGACTCGACAGCCAGAACGAGGCCTCGCCTCCCGACATCGACCACAGGGCGAGGGGTGCAGGCAGGGAGACACAGACGCACCAGCTACCTCTTGGGGCGCCGGGATCCCCGCCCCGCCCCCTCGATGGGATGGTGCCATCCATCGGCGGACGCTCACCGCTGCCGGTCCAGGGGGCCTGCTCCCCGCTGTGGCTCCTGTGCAGGCCGGGGGCCGGGGGACACAGGCCAGCCGGCTCCTCTGCGATGCAAGGCGGGGCCCAGCCGCCGGCAGGGCAGTGGGAGGGAGGAGGTGCCGCAGAGACGGTCCTCCTGGTTGGCGCGAGGGGCACTGGAAGGGGAGTGGGGTCAGCAGGCGGCGGGCGGCACCGATGCTGGGACGATGCCGAGGAGGGCGGAGGGGGTGCCCCCGGCCCATCTCGCCTCATCCAGTCGCCGCCTCTCCGTGTGAGTCAGGGGTCCCCGCCTTTTCTGGCCACGCCCCACCTAAGCGTCTCTCAAATCCTGATGTCCCCCACCCCCCCTGACATATAATTCTTACTATTCAAAAAGCGAACCCCTGTTCACGTGGAGGAAGCCTAACGGGCCGTGAACTTGGTCCAAACAAGCCCCCCCAGAACAGGGCACCCACGAAGGAGAAAAGTCAAAGAACGCCAGGACAGCGGAAGTCCTGAGGAGGAAACCACTAAGAAACGGTTAAAAATAGTAATCACAGGAGGTGACAGGAAAAATAGCAAAGTTTCAAAACATATAATAGAGACCTGAAGTGCAGGAATGTGTCACAATGTGTATTTACATGCTGTACGTGCGGCCCTGGGACCGTAGGAATGCAAAACGCCCACTGGGAGTAACTCATTCTCGAGCTGCCCCCCTTAAATGTCACATGGGCCCCCCCCCCCCCCCGTGGGCGTGTGCCCCACGCTGGGGACCGCTGGTCTGTGGAGGCCGGTGTGTGACGGAATCTTCTAGCAAACCCGTCGGGGTCCGTCCTGGCTCAGCAGCTGGACAGCGGCCCCGACCTGAGGCCACTTCGCCCATTTCCTCCCCTGACTCCTGGGTCCCCCGAGCCCGACCCGCCACGAGGTGAGACGCCCGGGACAGGGCCGGAGGCATCGCCACTGCGCTTTCTGCCACGTTTCGCTAAACTCGGACTCAAACCCCGTCTGCGGAGGATGGGGGGGGGGGGGGGGGGGGGGGGTCCGCCCACGACGACAGCCTTGGCCACACGCCCGCCAGCCCGCGCCTCGCCCCACGCACCCACGTCCGTCTCTTTGTGGCTCCTGATGTACTCCGCCAGCTCGAAGTTGCCCGCGATGATGGCCACCTGCGAGAGAGGAAGGCGTTACGGCCCGGGGACGGCCTCTGCACGTGGCGACAGCAAACAAGCCGATCGGGGCCTTTTAAAAAAACGAGCCCTGGCCGGTGTGGCTCCGTGGATAGGGCGCCGGCCTGCAGACTGAAGGGTCCCGGGTTCGATTCCGGTCAAGGGCACCTGCCCCGGTTGCAGGCTCGATCCCCAGTGGGGGGCGTGCAGGAGGCGGCCGATCCGTGATTCTCCCTCATCACGGATGTTTCTCTCCCTCCCTCCCCCTTCCTCTCTGACATCAATAGAAATGTACTAAAAAGCAAACAAACAAACGAGCTACACCTTTCTCAGCGTCACGGAGCCATCCGCGGCCCCAGGAGGACACACGCCCCGCACTGAGGCTCTTCCCGCGCCGGCCTCGCGCGTGCTCGGTGACGGCGTCAGCGTCGATGGGAGGCTCAGGGCGCCAACAGCACCCCTGGATCCCACCGCTAAAGTGTATGGGGGGCGTGGGGGACATTCAACCGATTACACAACGTAAACTGGCATTTCAGCGCCTTCGGGAATGAGGACAGTCCGAGGAGTGGGTGCCGGGAGTGGGTGCCAAGCCGAGCGGGTGGAGCTGGGGAGGAAGAAAGCGGAGGGCGGGGAAGCGGGGGGCGGAGACGCCACGGAAAGGGGCACTTTCCTGACATGAGCTCCTGGCATCATCGCAAACCATTCTAAACCACTGAGCGCAGACGCCCGCACCTGCCCGCTTTGGCCCATTAAAAACCGGCCCCAGCCCGGCCGCGTGGCTCGGGGGTGGAGCATTGACCTAGGAACCAGGAGGTCGCGGCTCGATTCCCGGTCAGGGCATGTGCCCGGGTTGCGGGCTCCATCCCCAGTGGGGCATGCAGGAGGCAGCCGGTCAGTGATTCTCCCTCATCACTGATGTTTCTCTCTCTCTCGCTCCCTTCCTCTCTGAAATCAACAAAAATATTTAAAACACACACCTCCAAGCTCCCGCCAAGCCTCGCTGGCCGATGCTCTAACCCCCGAGAACCCGGCCAGGGCTCATGCCTGGTCCTGAAGCCACGATCCACAAGCTGGTGTCTGTTCCCAGGGACCCGGGTTCCCGCGTGACACCTCGATGCCGCCGGGCTCCCAGCTGTGCTGCTGCCACTGCCGCCGAATTGGCCGCACGTGTGAGCAGACGGCACACGCCGCCCACACCCCTAGCAATGGCCCTTCAGCACGAGTCACGGCGCCGACCGCGGACAGACGGCGAGACGAGAACAGAGAGCCGAGAACAGGGGTCGGCCCGTGCCATGCCAGGGCTGAGACTGACCGGGCAGCTCAGACTGGCCCGACCCTGTTCTCCCAGGACCCAACCGAGGGCCCTGGGACACAGGTCCACAAGGGACCCTGTGAAGCCCTGACTGCCCGCCCCCGCCACGGGGAACCAGGACCACATGGACCCAGGACCGCATGGACCCAGGACCCCAGGGACCCAGGACCCCATGGACCCAGGTCCACATGGACCCAGGACCGCAGGGCCACAGCCCAGGCACGGGAGCGAGGGCCAGTGTCCGGGAAGATCCAATGTAGAAACCATCTGAACCTCCCCCGAACCCTGGACCAGGAGGCGGATGTGGACCCCGCCTCCTCTGTCTCCTCGCCGGCCCATCGGCAATAATAAAAGCGCACCATGCTAATTAGACCGGACGGCCTTCCGGACGACCTTCCGGAGGAAGCCGCGGTGGCGGGGGCCGAGCCCCTTGCACAGACTGTGTGCGCCAGGCCTCTGGTCCACAGATAAAAGCTGCTTTCGTTTCCCAAAAGTCAGGGCCGTTGCTGGGCTCCCGTGGCGTCGGGCGGCGAGCCCTTGCTCCGTCAGCAACGTCCCCAGGGCCCACCCGTGACACCCCGCCCTCAGCCACCCTCAGACCCAGGACATCCAGAGCTGGAGATGCCCGGCCTGGTGCTGCTTCCCGGACGCTGGGCCAGCGCCCGCCCACCGGGTCCCGGCCAGGGCAGGGCGACCCTGACTTCTCAGCGGGAGAATTCCTGCCCATCACGTGGCCTCAGTGGCAGCAAAGCCAGGGGGGTCGGTCTGGCGATGGCAGTGCGGGCGGCGCCGGGGCAGGCGCGGGGCCCACCGGCCCTGGTCCCATCGGCACATCAGCGACCTCCGCCTTTCCCGTGCGTCCGGGAGCACCAGGTAGACCCCGGCCCCTGCCCCGCGACCGTGGGATAAGCGTCCCCGGCTCCACTGGCTCTGAGGGGAGAGGCAGGTGCACTTCACAGACGCCCGCCCGCAGAGGGAAGGCGCCCCCGTGCCCGCGGCCAGGCCCGGAGCTGGCGCCACCTGGCAGCCCTCCAGCTGCTGAGTGAACAACAGCACGGCCCAGCGTGCCGCCGAGTGCCCGCCGCCTGTGCCCCCGCTCGCACCTGCCCTCAGCCAGCAGCAAACCCGGAAAAGCCGGGCCCGGGCCTCCGACAGGAAGCCACCTGGGCGCCTGCGTCCTGCCGGACCCTCCCTCCTGGCTGGACCGGACCCTGCGCTGTCCCGCCCCTGGACGCTGACTGGCGGGGCCTCTCTCGGTGGCTGCAGGCTCCTCTGTCCGCCCGGGTCGGCCAGCGCAGGGCCCGCAGAGGGGCTCTGGACTGAGCACCAGCCACAGGTCAGCTCCCCGGTCAGTGCGCTCAGGGGTGCACGTGGCTCCCCACGTCCAAGCCGGGAAGGGAAAGGTCGTTAGCAGCACGGCGTGGGACAGCGCTCAGAGGGCGTAACAGCCCTCCCCACACACACAGGGCCTGTGCGGGGGGCCGTGGGGGACAGGCAGCTAGCCTGGGTGGGTGACCCCCGTGCAATAGCGACACGCGTGAATCACCCATCTCACACCTCACACTCAACAAGGTCACGTCAGCTAGATCTCCATGAAGCTGCGACAGACACCAGCGTGTTCTCAGCCTCTGTCCCCGTCTCTCTGCTCCCCCGTCTCTCTGTCCCCCCCGCCTCTCTGTTCCCCCGTCTGTCTCCCCATCTCTGTCTCCCCGTCTCTCTGTCTCCCCATCTCTCTGTCTCCCCATCTCTCTGTCTCCCCATCTCTCAATGTCTCCCCGTCTCTGTCTCCCCGTCTCTATCTCTTTCTCTCCATCTCTGTGTCCCCGTCTCTCTGTCTCCCCATCTCTGTCTCCCCATCTCTAACTCTTTCTCACCATCTCTGTCTCCCCATCTCTATCTCTTTCTCCCCATCTCTGTCTCCCCGTCTCTCTGTCTCCCTGCCTCTCCCCTCATCTCTGTCTGTCTCTCCATCTCTCTCTGTCTCCCCATCTCTCTCTCTCCATCTCTCTCTATCTCTTTCTCCCCATCTCTGTCTCCCCATCTCTCTCTCTCTCTCTGTCTCTTTCTCTCCATCTCTGTCTCCCCATCTCTCTGTCTTCCCATCTCTCTGTCTCCCTGCCTCTCCCCTCACCTCTGTCTCCCTCCCTCCAGGCACACAGTCCGTGTGAGGCCCGGGAGGAGGCAGCCACGTGCCAGGGCCTGGTGACCACCGTCCTCGTCGGAGACGGAGCGGCCGGCACCCTGTCCTCCCCCAGCCCCGGCGCCAGGACAAATCGATGTCGGCGGTCGGCACCCCGCGTCTGTGGCTCCCATGCGACACCCAGGTGACCGAGCAGGGGCGTGTCTCCTTCCTTCCGGTTGGTGAGCAACCGAGGGCTCACCTTCAGGAGCAGACAGGTCTCTGCAAACTCCCTCCACCCCTCCTCAGCGCCCTGGACGCCCAGCCTCCCTCTCAGCCCTGCTGGCCCGCGCCAACACTGCCACCCAGTGGCCGGAGTGAGAAATTACAGGGAGCTGTGTGTCCAGGCCTCTGCCCAGCCATCTGACCCGCCGTGGCCCGGGACTGGGCACGAGGAAGGGTGGGACGCAGAGCCTCTTCCCCGGACATCGGGGGAAACTGACGCAGATGCCGCCGTTCTAACACGACATGGAAAAGGTACAGATTGAGTAACACAGGAGCCAAAGGCTGCAGGACGCCCCTGCCGAGGAGGAGCTGGGGCTTTGAAGGGTGAAGAGGAGTTCACCGGGGACCATGCTGAGGGGCAGGGGTACCAGTGAAGATGTTCTTTAAAAAGATGGAGTCAAGTTGTCCCTTCCTGAATGCCGTCCATCTGGACAGACGTTTCTAGGAGTCAACCCTCCCCCACTGGGTGCAGCTGCTGCTCCGCCCAGCCCCCACCACACCCAACCACAGTCCACGCTTCTCGGGGCTTTGCCTCCTCTTTCCGTGGCACATTCACACCAGGGAGTACTGCGCAGCAGGAAAAGGGAGGCTCTCTTACCCTCTGAGACAGATGGAGGGGCCTGGAGAGCATCATGCTAAGCCAGTGGTGGGCAAACTCATTAGGCAACAGAGCCAAATATCAACAGGACAACGATTGAAATTTCTTTTGAGAGCCAAATTTTTTAAACTTAAACTTCTTCTAACGCCACTTCTTCAAAATAGACTCGCCCAGGCCGTGGTATTCTGTGGAAGAGCCACACTCAAGGGGCCAAAGAGCCGCATGTGGCTCGCGAGCCAGTTTGCCGACCACGGTGCTAAGCGAAGAAGCCAGTCAGAGAAAGACAAATATCACGTGATCTCACTCACACGTGGAATCTAAGTAGCAAAATAAACTGATGAACGGAGTGGACCTGGAGAGACAGAAGCAGGGAACAGAGTGCGGGATCTCAGAGGGGAGGGCAGGCGGGGGAGGGTGGGTGGGTGGGACCTTGTGCAGATATGCGTGGCCTGTGGCCACCGACAATGGGGCGGTGAGGGCCTGGGGGGGGGGGGGGCGGTTAGAGGGAGTCAATGGGAGGAAAAGGGCACATATGTAATACTTTCAAAAAATACTTTTATTGATTTCAGAGAAGGAGAGGTAGAGAGAGATAGAAACATCAATGATGAGAGAGAATCATGGATGGGCTGCCTCCTGCACGCCCCCTACTGGGGATTGAGCCCACAACCCGGCATGTGCCCTGACCGGGACGGAGCCTTGACATCCTGGTTCCTAGGTTGACGCTCAACCCCTGAGCCCCGCCGGCCGGCCGCCTCCCGTGTCCAAACAGCACAATCCAGGGACCTGTCCTGATTTCTTTACGTCTGAGTATTAGTCACTGACGCTCGGCCAGGGAGACAGGGCCCAGCTCATCGTTCGCACGGCCCGACTCAGCGTGTCCAGGCCGAGGTCACGCCCTCGGTTTCTGTGGTGCCGACTCTGTGCCAAGTCCACACCCCAGAGCGCCGGCCCCACCACGGCACCGCCTCTGAGTGAAGAGCCGTGTTTTTGTGTGTGTTGTTTTTTAATATGTTTAATATGTTTGTTGTTTTTTAATATGTTTAATTGATGTCAGAGAGGAAGGGAGAGGGAGAGAGAGTTAGAAACATCAATGATGAGAGAGAATCACAGATCCGCTGCCTCCTGCAGGCTCCACCCTGGGGATCAAGCCTGCAAACTAGACCTGTGCCCTGACCGGGAATCGAACCCGGGACCCTTCGGTCTGCAGGCCGATGCTCTATCCACTGAGCTACACTGGCCAGGCTGGGCTTGAAGTTTCACTGGTAGGAAGGAGCTCCGGGAGCCACCCAGCCCTGGGACACAGGGACACAGAGGCGCCGGGCACAGCTCCCAACGCAGGTGCCATCCCCCACGGAACCAGCCCGCCTTGGGTGAAACGCACGCGATGCTCAGAGACCCGAGGTCTTGGCCCCCCACCCCCGCCCCGTCTGTGCGGGGTGTCCCGTGAGGGCTCTTCTTACCTGGAAGGGGGTCTGGCTGTTGTAGTTCTTCAGCTCCTTGTCCCCGCCCCGGAACAGCAGCACCCGCGCACAGCTGTCCTGCAGGGCACACAGGACACGCGGGTGATGGACAGGTCCCCCGGGAGCCGCTGCGGCAGATCCCCAACCCCGGCTGCAGAAGCTCCCTCCCGAGAATGCAGAGAAACACACGCCACGTTAGAGGGAGGACGGGTTCCTCCGTCCGTGTGGCCAGGATCAGGGTGACCCTCCCCCACGCCCCCGCCCAGGGCTACCAGTTGAAGTTTAACTGCTACACACACCTGGAACAACTTGACAGAACCTATAAAAGTTTAAAGTATGTGCACCCCTGGGCCAAACAGGGGCCCTTTCTAAGGCTACATTCTGCAGGCTTGCACGTGTGCATGCAACGTATCAGAAGTGAAACACGCCCGGCCGGCGTGGCTCAGTGGCTGAGCATCAACCTAGGAACCAGGAGGTTCACAGGTCGATTCCCATCCAGGGCACATGCCCAGGTGGCGGGCTCGATCCCCAGCAGGGAGTGTGCCAACAATGGCCCACAGGCTCAAGCGGGCCGCTGCCTGCTTTGTAAATAAAGTTTTACTGGCACACAGCCACACAGTCATCTAGTGCTGTCTGTGGCTGCACTCATCCTCAGCGGCAGAGTGGCGTGGCCGTGGCCCTGTCGCTGTGGCCTCTGCAGAGAGGGTTCGCTGTCCCCTCCCCTAACCTAAGGCACCGGGGGCAGGGCTTTCCTGAGAGCCCGGCCAGCTCTGGGTCCTCCTGGAGCCATCGGCCAAGAGGCAGGACAGACCTGAGCAGGGACAGTGGCATGGGTCACTCCCCGCCCCACCCATCACAGGCTGCGGACGACAGAAACACCGTGCCTCTGCCAGTGGGACCACCCCCCGCTCAGAGACCATCTCTGCCGGAAGCCAGTTCCAGCATGTCATAATTGCAAGAGTTTCATCAAAAGGTTGACGGAACTTGGGGACTCAACAAGGGCTGAGCCACATATGTTGTCACCTGTTGGGAATGGCTGAAGGCACTTCCCCCAAACCTGAATAGGATGATTGTTTGCTGCCAGACAGCTCAGAGCATCTCAATCTACGTTACTGCCTCCTATTGGCCAAACACCTGAGCAGCCAAAGGCAATTCCCCAATCTGACAATGATTCTGTAAACCCTACCCTTGGAAGTGTATTATCTCCACCTTGCCTTAGGACAAATTGTGTTAATAAAAAGCAAGGGGTCCTGAGACAAGGAGAACTTAGCTCCTTTAGCGAAAGCTCCTCTGACCCCCAATGCCTTTCAAAATTATCTTTCGTGTCTAGACTCCTATTTAATCTACACACAGCCTCTCTCCAGATTGCTGGACGCTTCTTAACGCCGGAACAAGAACCCCGGCACATCTTGGCCACAATTATTTCAAGTGACAGCAAACATGTTTATCCGGGTGCTTGTGTCATGATGAAACACGCGTGAAATCTCCTGGGGACAACAAAGGACTGTTTCCTGTCGCGGGCAGTAAGCAGCACATGTTGGCACAGATGTTTTACCAGCTGCGGCCAAGCCTCGGGGCATGCTTTCCTAGAGCAGCTGGGCAAGGTACCCCAGGCTCACACAGCTATTCCCGTGCAAACGCCAGGGTCCCCCAGGGAGCGCCCCAGCTGCACACAAATCCCACTGTGTGGGGGGGGGGGCACCTCCATGAGCAGGAAGCCAGGTCCCCGCCCTGCCAATACTTCCTGAAGCTCCGCTGAAATGCTCCAACCAGCAGGCTGAGCTGCTCTCTGGTGCCTGGCCGTGTGGAGACCACGAGCCACGGCTGTTCATGCCCCTGAGAAGAGGGGCCCAAGGCGGGGGGTGCCAGCAGGAAGAACAGGTGAGTCACAATGACCTGCCCCTGGCGGTTCACCCGGTAGTCCTGCAAAGCACTGCGCAGCGAGAACCACAGCTGACACTATGAGGAGCTCGTCCAGGGGAGGCTTGACCGAGGGCGGGCTACCTGAATGGGGTCTTGAAGGATGTGTAGGAGTTTTCCAGGGTTCACTAGCTAGAAGCAAACTGGGGTTTCAAAGTAGCTGGAAGGGCCTGGGCGGGGGCATGCCCGTGGAGTGGGCAGGGAAAGGGCCTGGTTTCAGGCGAAGGCTGGAGATTTCACCCAAAAGACGGAAGCCCTGACTGGGCTGGGGAGATACCACTGGTGACAGAGGACACGCAGCTGGGAGACCCGTGGGGCCCCCGGCAGTCACCCTAGTCGGGGGTCCGCCCTCTGTTCCTCCAGGCAGCAGAGCACCCCCCCCACGCTGCTCACGTAGTGTCCGCACCCCACCCCACTCTCCAGGCAAGTTCCTTGAAGTCAGAGAGCAGGAGAGAAGAGGAGGAGGGGCAGGGACCTCCCACAGCGATGTCCAGGACCTGCCTCGACCCCGGGCCCCAGGGGCCCAGGTCACCGCCCCTGCTCCCCGCCCTCGGCTGTGGAAGGTGGGCGTGCCCGGCGGGCGCCACACTGACCTGGTTGTAGAGGGCGCAGATGTGCAGGGCCGTGTTCCCCGAGGCGTTCTGCGCCCCCATGTCCGCCCCGTAGAAGAGCAGGTGCTCCAGGTGCTGCACGTGCCCGTACCTGCAGGCCTGAGACAAGGCCTGGCCGTGAGACCTGCTGTCAACCGGAAGCCGCGGGACACGCCCAGCCCCGCACCTGCCGTTCCCACTCCAGGGGGCAGGAAGCGGAGGCAGCATCCGCCCTGGCCGGAGGGCGATGGGGGCGTGGCCTGAGGGTGATGCTGGCCTGGCGGGGGCGTGGCCTGAGAGTGATGATGACAATGGTGTGGGCGTGGCCTGATGGTGGGGATGGCTGTGATGGGGCGTGGTCTGAGGTTGATGGTGGGGGCGTGGCCTGAGGGTGGTGATGGCTGTGATGGGGCGTGGCCTGAGGGTGGTGATGGCTGTGGTGGGGCGTGGCCGGAGGGGATGAGCAAGGTGATGGGGCGTGGCCTGAGGGTGATGCTGGCCTGGCGGGGGCGTGGCCTGAGGGTGATGATGACAATGGTGTGGGCGTGGCCTGATGGTGGGGATGGCTGTGATGGGGCATGGTCTGAGGTTGATGGTGGGGGCGTGGCCTGATGGTGGTGACGGCTGTGATGGGGCGTGGCCTGAGGCTGATGATGGCTCTGGTGGGGGCGTGGCCTGAGGGTGATGATGACAATGGTGTGGGCGTGGCCTGATGGTGGGGATGGCTGTGATGGGGCGTGGTCTGAGGTTGATGGTGGGGGCGTGGCCTGATGGTGGTGATGGCTGTGATGGGGCGTGGCCTGAGGCTGATGATGGCTCTGGTGGGGGCGTGGCCGGAGGGGATGAGCAAGGTGATGGGGCGTGGCCTGAGGGTGATGATGACAATGGTGGGGGCGTGGCCTGATGGTGGTGATGGCTGTGATGGGGCGTGGTCTGAGGTTGATGGTGGGGGCGTGGCCTGAGGGTGATGATGGCTGTGATGGGGCGTGGCCTGAGGGTGGTGATGGCTGTGATGGGGCGTGGCCTGAGGGTGGTGATGGCTGTGGTGGGGCGTGGCCTGAGGGTGGTGATGGCTGTGATGGGGCGTGGCCTGAGGGTGGTGATGGCTGTGATGGGGCGTGGCCTGAGGGTGGTGATGGCTGTGGTGGGGCGTGGCCTGAGGGTGGTGATGGCTGTGATGGGGCGTGGCCTGAGGGTGGTGATGGCTGTGGTGGGGGCGTGGCCGGAGGGGATGAGCAAGGTGATGGGGCGTGGTCTGTTGATGGTGGGGGCGTGGCCTGAGGGTGATGATGGCTGTGATGGGGCGTGGCCTGAGGGTGGTGATGGCTGTGATGGGGCCTGAGGCTGATGATGGCTGTGGTGGGGGCGTGGCCTGAGGGTGATGATGGCTGTGATGGGGCGTGGCCTGAGGGTGGTGATGGCTGTGATGGGGCGTGGTCTGAGGGTGATGGTGGGGGCGTGGCCTGAGGGTGGTGATGGCTGTGATGGGGCGTGGCCTGAGGGTGATGATGGCTGTGATGGGGCGTGGTCTGAGGTTGATGGTGGGGGCGTGGCCTGAGGGTGGTGATGGCTGTGATGGGGCGTGGCCTGAGGGTGGTGATGGCTGTGGTGGGGCGTGGCCGGAGGGGATGAGCAAGGTGATGGGCGTGGCCAAGCAGTAACTAGGACAACGACAATGGCGGGCATGTGCTGTGCGGTCACCAGACGCCAGGTGCTTCCCACGAGTGTCTTCACTAACTGCCCTGAGCGAGGAGTTAGGACTGACCGACTCCGCGACTGGCAGGCGAGCTCCGAGCGGGAAAGTCCCTGGCTCAGCGGACCCGGGGGCACCGCGCCCGGGCCAGACAGCCAGAGAGACAGGGAGGCCCGGAGGGGACGCCCCACGGGGCCAGTCACGTGTCCCGGCTGCACACGAAGGTGCGTGGGAAAGAGCCCGGCCCCTCGGCCCAGCGGCTGGCCTCTCAGTGCACAGCCCCTCGGGTCCCCAGGTGGGGGCGAGGGGGCAGGGAGGGGGCAGGCGGACCTGCCCGCCCAGCAGTGAAAACTACAAGGGCGTGAGTCCTCCAAGTTCTCAGATTGTGGGGAAGCATCTGGTGTTTCTTCCTTCTTCTTTAGAAGAATAAACGTTATTGAAACAAATAAAATATAATAAATGTTATTGATTGCAGAGAGGAGGGGAGAGGGAGAGCGAGAGAGAAACATCAAGGATGAGAGAGAGTAACTGACCGGCTGCCTCCTGCACGCCCCACACTGGGGACCGAACCTGCAACCTGGGCACGTGCCCTGACCCGGAATCGAACCCTGGCCTCCTGGTTCCGAGGTCGACGCTCAGCCACTGGGCCGCGCCGGCCGGGCATTACTTCCTTCTTTCTACTTCGTTTATGGACGATCTCCAGCTGGAAGGGTATTTCAGGAAAATACTGGGGGAATTTGAGTGACAACTTTTAAGACCCTTTGCAGACATGAGCTCAAAACACTGCTCCTCCCGAGGCAGCCTGCGGGGGGCGGCACCCCGGCGGCGGTGCTGGAGCGGCTGGGTGGGGAAGCCGCCTTTGCAATGAAGCACGTGTCCCGGGCGATGCCCCCTGCAGCACCCGTGGGCAGGCCTGGCGTGGGCCCCGGGATCCCGAGAGGAAGCGGAGCCAGATACGCCGGGAAGGAGCTGTCCACACCCCGCGGTGCTAGAGGGGGCGCGGTCAGACTAGAACTGCAGGAGCCAGAAGCCCCGAGCGCAGAGCGGAGCGGAGCCAGCCCGCCGCGTGCCCGCACTGCCTGCCCGTTCCCTCCTGCCCGGGCGCGCCGCCCTGTTGGAAGCCTGGAGCGGAGCAAGAAGCCGGCCTGGTGCGGGGGGAGCGGGCGGGGGGAGCAGGTGCGGGGGGAGCGGGGGGGGAGCGGGGGGGGGGGGGGGGCGGGGGGGGGGGAGCGGGGGCGGGGGGAGCGGGCGGGGGCGGCGGGGGCGGGGGGGGGGGGCGGGGGGGGGGGGGGAGCGGGCGGGGCGAGCGGGGGCGCCCTCGGGCAGGCCCCTCCGCCTCTCTGGGCCCCGGAAGCGCCTGCGCAGAGGAGAAAGCGCGGGCTGCGGGGGCTGCTCCCGGGGAGGGCGGCGGGCGAACGCAGGGTCTGCGCCAGCGGGAGGGTGACAACTCCCAGGAGCGCCCCGGGCGGGTCAGCACCGCCTCCCGCCGGTCAGCACCGCCTCCCGCGGGTCAGCACCGCCTCCCGCCGGTCAGCACCGCCTCCCGCGGGTCGGGGCCGCCTCCGCAGCCGCAGAGGAGGCAGCTGGGCTCCCCTTCCCGGACTGTGCGACAGACTGACCGCGGGAGGGCGCTGGACGGTCCCACGGGCGAGGGGAGCAGGAAGTGAACACCTGGGGTTAAGCCCTGGGTGGTGGCTCAGTGGTTAGCGACGACCTGTGCACGGAAGGGTTGTGGGTTCGATTCCAGGTCAAGGGCACGTACCTGGGTTGCAGGTTCGACCCCCAGCCCCGGTCGGGATTAACAAATAAAATGAACGACAGCCCGGAGCGAAGGCCTCCAGTGCAGAGCAGGGGCCGGGCGGCTTTGGCACTGGGACGCTCTGAACCCGTGCCGGGGTCTCAGGGGCAGACCCCAGCCCACAGCCAGCACCGCAGGACCCTGCACCCCAACACACAGTCTCCTCATCGCAGGGCGCCGTCCCTCACGACCGGCGAGGCGGCCACGCTGGCAGGTGCACGATGAGGGAAGTAGATCCTTGAGAGGGAGCGCCAGGCAGAGGAGGGAACGGGCCCTGAGCCGGGACCGGAGCCCGAGGGCCATGCAGCAGGGGGAGGGGGGTGGGCTGTCTGTCTCCTCCCCCTCCTCATCTTCCTCTTCCTCCCCCTTCTCCTCCCCCTCTTCCCTTCACCGCCCCCCTCCTCCTCCTCCCCCTCTGCCGCGCTCCCCTGCATCTGGGACCAGCCTCCTCTCCTCCCCTCCATCCATGACAGACCGCCCTGCCATCAGGTAGACTCTGTTCTTGCCAAGCCTGCAGCTGCCACCCCCGGGCCAGGTGGGGGCTCGGAGACATGCCTCCCATGGGCCTGGGCCACCTGCACCGGCTCCCGGGGTGCCCAGGACGCGGCACCCGGAGGGCTCCCAGCCCCCGTTGGCCGGCCATGCAGAAATGCCACAGGCCTGCCCGCTCCTCCAGCTTCTCTGGAGAAGTCAGGCTTGCGTGTTTCTGAGCAACTCCCCTGAGATGTTTAAATGCGGGGGGGACTGATTCAAACGTTTTAGGAAAAGGAAACTCGGACGCGGCCCCCAGGGCCCTGCCCGCCCAGAGGCCCTGACTTCCAGGGGGACCTGCCCACCTGGGAACCTACCGGCAAGGGGGCCCTGCCCGCCTGGGGACCTGCCCGCAAGGGGGCCCTGCCCACCTGGGAACCTACCGGCAAGGGGGCCCTGCCCGCCTGGGGACCTGCCCGCAAGGGGGACCTGCCCGCCTGGGGACCTGCCCGCAAGGGGGCCCTGCCCGCCTGGGGACCTGCCCGCCTGGGGACCTACCCGCAAGGGGGCCCTGCCCGCCTGGGGACCTGCCCGCCTGGGGACCTGCCTGCCTGGGGACCTGCCCGCCTGGGGTCCTGCCCACCTGGGGACCTGCCTGCCTGGGGACCTACCCACAAGGGGGCCCTGCCCGCCTGGGGACCTGCCCGCAAGGGGGCCCTTCCTGCCTGGGGACCTGTCTGCCTGGGGACCTGCCCGCCTGGGGACCTGCCCGCGAGGGGGCCGGGAGGCGGCTG
This sequence comes from Ia io, assembly GCA_025583905.1. Taxonomy (NCBI): domain Eukaryota; kingdom Metazoa; phylum Chordata; class Mammalia; order Chiroptera; family Vespertilionidae; genus Ia; species Ia io. Next base: position 1,934,331 of record JAJQQW010000015.1, read on the forward strand.
TGCGGCGGGCGCGGGCGCACCTGGTGGATCTCGTGCCAGCCGTTCTCGTCCCGGCAGCACACGGCCGCCCGCTCGTGCAGCAGCAGCTCGCAGCAGTAGGGGTCGCCGCCCACGATGGCCGTGTGATACAGCGGCGTGAGGCCGCAGCTGTCCTTGTAGTCCGGGGACGCGCCCAGCTCCAAGAGGGTCTAGAGAAACGGGAGGGTCGGCGCTGGCCGCAGGGGGCACAGCCGGGCCTGAGCGGCACAGAGGCCCGGGCACAGCGCTTCCAACGGCCAGAACACCAGGAGGCACGGACAGCCAGACCCCCGCTCCAGCGGGCAGTTCAGGGTCACCTGGCGTGGCTGAGTCGGGGGTGGGGGGGAACCCAGGGAATATGGGGGGGGGGGAGCGTCCCCGGGCGAGACGGGCCGCACTGTACCTTGAGGGCCACCTGGTTCCTGGCGCGGGCGGCCTTGTGCAGGGCCGTCATCCCGTCTTTGGCACGGAAGTCCAGGTGCGCCCCGCCGTTCCTCAGCGCTTTGAGGACCTCCACGGAGTCGTCCAGCTGGGCCGCCAAGGTCAGGGGCGTCTCTGGGGGGGACGCACACCCCTCAGAGCCAGCCCTTGGGGGAAGCCGCTCAGTCCTGGTGCTTACGTAGCCAAGTCTAAAGGGACCCCGAGTATCGCATCCCACAAACAACGGGACGTTGACCCGACATAAAGGAAGAAGGAGATCCTGCCGCTGCAACAACATGGATGGACCTTGAGGGGAGGAGGCTAAGGGGGGCCGACAGACAGACAGACAGATCCGGGACCACAGCCACAGAGGGCGGGCTGGAGGCCGCCGCGGGAGGGGCCGTGGGCGGCGGGAGCGCACACTCCCTCCGGCTGTGCGGGGAGCGGGTCCCAGGACCTGTGTGTGCAGCCGGGGGAGGTGCTGCATTTTGAAAGTTGCTGCCCGGCCGGCATGGCTCAGGGGGTGAGCGTCGACCTATGAATCTGGAGGTCAGGGTTCGATTCCTGGTCAGGGCACACGCCTGGGTTACGGGCTCGGTCCCCAGTGTGGGGCGTGCAGCAGGCAGCCAATCAGTGATTCTCTCATCATTGATGTTTCTCTCTCCCTCTCCCTCCCTCTATGAAATCAATAAAAATATAATTAAAAAATAAAAAGAGTAGCTAAGAGAGCAGATCGTGGAAGTTCTCATCGTAGGAAAGACACTGTAACCACGCGAGGTGGGCGTCCCACAGACAGACACACAGCCTGTGGCACCCAGCACCGACACAATGCTGCAGGTCACTCCTACCCCAGCCAAACGGAGAGAAGATTAAACAAAAGCTGGTGCTCATTTGGAATTTAAAAAAAAAAAAAAAAAGAAAAGAAAAAGAGTCCTAGACAATTTGGCTCAGTGGTTAGAGCGTCTACCTGCAGACTGAGGGTCCCGGGTTCGATTCTGGTCAAGGGCATGTACCTTGGTTGCAGGCTTGATCCCCAGCCCCGGTCAGGGCATGTGCGGGAGGCAACCAATCCATGTGTGTCTCTCACATCAATGTTTCTCTCCCTTCCTTTCTCAAAAAAATCAATGGAAAAACTATCCTTGGGTGAGGATTAACAATAAATAGAGAAAAGGAGGGAGGGAGGGAGGGAGGGGAGAGGAGAGGGAGGGAGGGAGGAAAAGAAGAAACCCTCCCCAGCCCCCCAATGTCACTAGGCACCCTGAGAACCCGTGGCCATTTCATCCACACGAGGGAGGGGCTTGGTTCCCAGCAGAGGGGGCAAGACCCTCGCGGACACACAGCAGCTCCGTGCACGGCATCATTCATTCATTCATTCATTCATTCATTCACTTAGTCCACAGGTGTGTACTGAGCACATGCGGCCGGCCGGAGACACGGTGGAGCGAACACGCTCACCCAAGCTCCCAGCGCAGCGAGACAGCCCCGGGCAGCACGGTGGCACGTGGATGCCGCACACGCGTGGCTCGGAACCGTCACCTGTGCACACCCCGAGCCTGAGCCTCCGGAGGCCCGCGGAGGCCCCGGCCACGCTTACCGCCGGTGTCCAGGTCGTGGAAATTGGGGTCCAGGCCCCGGTCCAGCATCTTCACGATCTTCTCCACCGAGCAGTGCTGGACGTAGTCCATGCATTTCCGCAGGTTGGTCTGGGGAGGAAACGGAAAAGCGAGAACGTCTCCACGAGAGACGCCTACAGAGGCCACGGGAAGGCTCCTCACAGGCGCCCTCGGGCCTCTGCCACGGAGGGGAGCCGCCCCTGACGGGGCCCCCTGCCGACCCCGGAGCTGCGTTTCCCAGGAGGAGCCCGGAGCCCGCGCGGGGCTGCCGCAGCCGGCCTGTCCCGGGTGTGCCCTCCCGTTTCCTGTCCTGTCCTCGCCGGGAGCCCTGGGAGAACCTCTCCCCACAGAGCCGCCCTGAGCTCATAAGAAGATGCCACAGACAGACGGACAGACAGACAGCACGGTGGCCACCGGCTGACAGACAGACAGACAGACAGAGCGGTGGCCGCCGGCAGACAGACAGACAGACAGATGGACAGAAGCGCGGTGGCCACCGGCCGCCTACCTTGGTGTGGAGCCTGGCCAGCTGCTTCTCGTCCGGAGGGCGCTGTCGGTACACCCGCTTCTTGTAGCGGAACTGGCACGGAACCGGAGAAAGGACCGTGAGGGTTTCCCCGGCGGCTCAGAGGACCGCCTTCTCCCAGCCACCGAGCAGGGCGCCCAGCGCCGCCCGGGGCTACAGAACCGGCCGCGCCGCACACGGGGCCCAGCACACGCCCTGGGAAGCACGGGGAGCGCCCGCAGCCGCGCTGCGAGGCCCAGGAAAGACAAAGCGACCTGGGGGCGGAGGAGGCCCTCCGTGGGGAGCAGGCGCCTGCGCCGGGGGTTCCCCAGGAGTCGCGCCTCGTTCCCCCAGCCAGCAGGCTGCCTCTGACCCGGAGCCCATGCTGTGGAGGCCGGAGGCCGAGGACCAGCGGGAGAGGGAGGCGCAGTGTGGTGTCGGTGTCGGGCGGCCTCCCGATCCCCAGGCCTCCACCTCCTGCCTCTCCCAGGGCCCTGACCCCTTCGGGCAGCTGCGCCAGGGACGCTCCAGGCTTAGGAGGGCCTGACCCGTGGGAGGCCTGAGTTCTGAGCTGGGACCTCCGCTCAACCCCCGCCACACGGCATCTCACTGCAGAGCCTCTCCCGCGGCCGAGAGGCTGCAGACCCCCCCAATGGCTGCAGACCCCCCAATGGCTGCAGACCCCCGCAATGGCTCGCGTGCGGGCTGCGATCCACACGGAAACGAACGCGGTCACGTCACGCTGGCGACAGGTCGTGAGAGGAGCAATGGCCGCGTTGCCGGCTGCCTGTGTGTGGTCCTAACACGTGGAAACACGCCCTGCCCCTCGGGGTAGCAGCCAGGGCTCAGAAAGGCGGGGCCGGGGACACTAAGTGGCCGTGGATAAGGCTGCTCAGCACGTCGCCACGGAGGCGCAGGGCGGGCTCAGAGCGCCTCCCACCCCCGGTCACCCCGAGGGCCAGGAGGAGAAAGGAGGTGGTGCTTCTGATACCCCGGGAGGGCCACCGGCCGCCCGGCGCTTGGGGCAGGAAGGCGGGCTCGGGAGACAGGCCAGCCGGACCTGCATCCGGGACTCTGGGTCCTGGTGACGTGAGCCCGAGGGGGGCGTGCTGTGAGCACACCAAGTCCCGCCTGCCTGTCAGATCTACGCGGGAAACAAGCGCCTACGAACCGCACCGCCGTCGGCAACCCTCAGCAACGTCAGGCGCCACCTCAGGGCCCGAGCTGGTACTTAATGGGGGGCTCCCGGTCGGTACCTCCAGGGAAGGCACGCCCTTGCCCGCGGGCTGCGGGTACTCGCGCAGGAGCCGCTCCTCGTCCAGGAACTTGCCGTCGCGCCCGTTGCTGGCCGGCTGGAACAGCCCGTAGTTGAGCACGTCCTTCAGGCTCTGGTTCAGCGAGCACAGGATCCGCTGCTTCGCCACCCACACTGTGGCGTCGGGGTCGAAGCGAAGGCACTTCTGCGGGGGGACAAGGACACGTGGTCGGTGACCCAGGGCCCCCGGAGAGGCCCGCCGGGGCATGTGGCCAGATGGCAAAGGTGTTTCCGTCCGAGACCACCCCCCCTGCCCCCCAGCTTCTCGGGATGGACAGCAAGGCCCTCTTATTGCTGGGGTGGGGGCGGGGAGGGGAGACACCCGGTCACTGTAAACGGGAAACACCGAGATGGACACACTGGTTTCTGTGGTCTTGACCCTCACCACTGACCTCACCACTGACCTCACCACTGACCCCCCTCACCACTGACCTCACCACTGACCCTCACCACTGACCTCACCACTGACCCCACCACTGACCTCACCACTGACCTCACCACTGACCTCACCACTGACCCCACCACTGACCTCCCCACCACTGACCCACCACTGACCTCACCACTGACCCCACCACTGACCTCACCACTGACCTCACCACTGACCTCACCACTGACCTCACCACTGACCTCACCACTGACCTCACCACTGACCCTCACCACTGACCCTGACCCTGACCAATGACCCACTGACCACCACTGACCTCACCACTGACCTCACCAACCACTGACCCCACTGACCTCACCACTGACCTCACCACTGACCTCACCACTGACCCTGACCTCACCACTGACCTCACCCACTGACCTCACCTGACTGACCCTGACCTCACCACTGACCACTGACCCTCACCAATGACCTCACCACTGACCCCACCACTGACCTCACCACTGACCTCACCCTGACCACTGACCTCACCACTGACCCTGACCACTGACCTCACCACTGACCTCACCACTGACCTCACCCTGACCTCACCACTGACCCTGACCACCACTGACCTCACCACTGACCACCACTGACCCTGACTGACCCTCACCACTGACCTCACCACTGACCCACCACTGACCACTGACCTCACCACTGACCCTGACCCACCACTGACCCTCACCACTGACCTCACCACTGACCTCTGACTCACCACTGACCTCACCACACCTGACCTCACCACTGACCTCACCCACTGACCCTCACCACTGACCTCACCACCTCACCACTGACCTCCCTCACCACTGACCTCACCACCTGACCCTGACTGACCTCACCATGACCTGACCACTCACCTGACCCTCACTGACACCTGACCACTGACCACTGACCCTCACCACTGACCTCACCACTGACCACTGACACCCACTGACTGACCCTGACCTCACTGACCTCACCACTGACCCCACCACTGACCCTGACCACTGACCTCACCACTGACCCCACCACTGACCTCACACTGACCCTGACCACTGACCTCACCACTGACCTCACCACTGACCTCACCACTGACCCTCACCACTGACCCTGACCACTGACCTCACCACTGACCCCACCACTGACCCTGACCACTGACCTCACCACTGACCTCACCACTGACCCTCACCACTGACCTCACCACTGACCTCACCACTGACCCTCACCAATGACCCTCCCCAATGACCTCACCACTGACCCTCACCACTGACCTCACCAATGACCTCACCACTGACCTCACTCACCACTGACCTCACCACTGACCCTGACCACTGACCTCACCACTGACCTCACCACTGACCCTCACCACTGACCTCACCACTGACCTCACCACTGACCCTCACCACTGACCTCACCACTGACCCTGACCACTGACCTCACCACTGACCCCACCACTGACCTCACCACTGACCTCACCACTGACCCTGACCACTGACCTCACCACTGACCTCACCACTGACCTCACCACTGACCTCACCACTGACCCTCACCACTGACCCTGACCACTGACCTCACCACTGACCCCACCACTGACCCCACCACTGACCCTGACCACTGACCTCACCACTGACCTCACCACTGACCACTGACCTCACCACTGACCCTCACCACTGACCTCACACACCACTGACCTCACCACTGACCCTCACCAACTGACCCTCACCACTGACCCTCACCACTGACCCTCACCACTGACCCTCACCCTCACACCACCCACTGACCTCACCAATGACCTCACCAATGACCCTGACCTCACCACTGACCTCACCACCTGACCTCAACCACTGACCTCAACACTGACCTCACCACTGACCCTCACCACTGACCTCACCCTCACCCCACCTGACCACTGACCTCACCACTGACCCCACCACTGACCCTGACCACTGACCTCACCACTGACCCCACCACTGACCTCACACTGACCCTGACCACTGACCTCACCACTGACCTCACCACTGACCTCACCACTGACCCTCACCACTGACCTCACCACTGACCTCACCACTGACCCCACCACTGACCTCACCACTGACCTCACCACTGACCCTCACCAATGACCTCACCACTGACCCCCACCACTGACCTCACCACTGACCTCACCACTGACCTCACCACTGACCCTGACCACTGACCCTGACCACTGACCTCACCACTGACCTCACCACTGACCTCACCACTGACCCTCACCACTGACCTCACCACTGACCCTCACCACTGACCTCACCACCCTCCCAATGACCTCACCACTGACCCTCACCACTGACCTCACCACTGACCTCACCAATGACCTCACCAATGACCTCACCACTGACCTCACCAATGACCTCACCAATGACCCTCCCCAATGACCTCACCACTGACCCTCACCACTGACCTCACCACTGACCTCACCACCTGACCCTCACCAACCCTGACCCTCACCAATGACCCTCACCACTGACCACTGACCCTCACCACTGACCTCACCAATGACCTCACCACTGACCTCACCACTGACCCTCCCCAATGACCTCACCACTGACCCTCACCACTGACCTCACCAATGACCTCACCAATGACCTCACCACTGACCTCACCACTGACCCTCACCACTGACCTCACCACTGACCCAAATCTCCGGTCATCAATGACCGCCTCCACCCTGGGCGCCTCTCTCCAGTGGGCCTCTCAGAGTCCAGTGCCGGCTGGACACAGACCGTCCACCCTCCCCACAGGAGAGTGTCTGACTCCCCCGGTCTGGCCGTGGCCGCCGGTCTGGAGACACACCTGCAGAACCACGGCTCGAGCAAACTGGGGTGACTTCTGTACACCCAGTGTCCTTGGCTCTTTCAGATCCAGGTGGGCGTCCCGCCTGGGCCCCTCATGGGGTTGGGGTGGGGGAGGGAAGTCCACCATGCCCACTGCTCACAGCTTCCCGCACCCCGACACCACCCGCCCACACAGGGAGGCAGGTGGGGAACCACAGAGCTGGACTTCTCAAAGCTCACCACACGGGCGGCGCCTCCACCATCAGGAGCGCCTGCGGGCCTGCAGCGCGTGGAGAACAGGCGCGACTCAGCGTCCCCGTCCCCGCCCTGAGACTCCCCGACCGGCCAGGGGAGCAAAGGCCAGGCCGACCCCGGCTCCTGTGCCTCCCGCCTGGGTGAGGGTCAGCTCTCTCTCCTGCACAGCCACGGGCAGGGCTCGGGCTCTGCTTCTTCCCGGACGCATTCCGAGCACAGGAGGCCGGCCGGACTGGCCCTGGGGCTGGGACCGGTTCCCACGGGGGGTATCTGGGGGTGCAGGCAAAGCCCCGCTACTGTCCCCCAGCTCAGGCCGCTCCGCCTGCTGGGTAAGGTGATCCGATCCCGCGACCATGAGCTTGGTTCAGCGGGCGGCCCCTTTGGCCCGAGCGCTCCCTCTGTCCCCCTCCCGGGTCAAAGGCTGCACGACTCAGCAAACTGGCCAACATTAACAACAACAGACTCCCAATGGGCGGGTCTGAGCTATAACTGAGACCTGGATAGTCTGTTAAAGGTGACCCCTGGCCGAGGGCATGGGGTGTGGGGGTTAGAGGCTCAGGGCATCTGCTGCGCAGGAGGGAGCTCTCAGCCTTGGAGCGAGAAGGTGTCAAGGTGGAAATGAGGTCTGGGCTCTCCCGGGAGGCGGGCGCTAGAGATCTCAGCAAGGACACCCAGGCCCTTCACACGGATGTGGCAGGAGGGCTGGGTGTGCGAAGAACAGAGCGGCCCAGGCATCCCCAGCTTCACTGTGAGAGATGGGAGGTTGTGGGCTCTGCTGGAAGGGGAGACCAGCCGGGGGCAGGGGGAGCCCAGGGCAGGGATGAGCCCGGGGCAGGGGGGAGCCCGGGGCAGGAGGGAGCCCTGGGGCAGGAGGGAGCCCGGGGCAGGGGGGAGCCCGGGGCAGGGGGGAGCCCGGGGCAGGGGGGAGCCGGGGGGCAGGAGGGAGTCGGGGCAGGAGGGAGCTGACTGGGCCGCCCCGCCCCCCTCTCTGGCCTGGGCCTCCTGGAGCTCCATGCTCCCAGCGCTGGGACGCCACAGAGAACAAGGCAGGAGGCACCCCATCCGCACTTCCCTCTGAACAGATGCCCCGGGACCACGGTCAGGCCTGGGAATACACGAGGGGCTGCACGCAGACTCCTGACTCCTGGAAGGAGGCAGAGCTCTACCCCCCAGGGGCTGAGGGGACTGAATCAGACACCCGCCCAGCAACCTGCCAAAGGGAGCTTGTCAAGGTCACGACCTCTCCCGTCAAGGTCACAACCACTCCCGTCAAGGTCGGGACCTCTCCCGCCCAGGCCTTCCAGAACCGTCTCCCACAATGGAGGCCCCTCCGCATCTTTGCAGACCAAGAGGCCAACGGGGGCTTGGTCCTCGGCTGCCGCCTGAGGAGATGGCTGAGAAAGCGCGAGACGGGGGCCGGCCCCCAACAGTCGGAACCCGGGGCCTCGGACGCAAAGGCAAGTGGCCACCGTGTCCGCGAGGAGACGGCGAGAAGGGCTTACAGACCTGGGGGGCCGTGCTGCGGGGGTTCCGTTTCCATCAATGACAAGCCCATGGGGCATCCATTCGGAAGCAAGTGATGGATTAGGGAGCGTCAGTCAGCTGACGGGGGGCGGGGCGGGGAGAGGCAGGGGCCTGGTGGCTACTTTGGGGAGAGACTGGGGGGCGGGGGCGGGGGCGGGCAGGGGCTGGGTGACCCTTGAGGTCAGGGCGGCAGCTGCACGCTCCTTCCTGCATGAAAGCAGACTCGAGCGCATTTACCGAACAGACGGGAACACTGACTAGAGGAGCAAGAGGGGCTCGCTTTCCCGGGCTGCCAGGAGGCGGCCAGGCCCCTGCGCCTCCGTCATCTCGTGGGCGCGCGCAGTGGGGACGGGCATGAGGCAGCGGAGCTGCTGGTGCCACCCGGGGGTGGAGGTGGGCCCGGGGCCGGAGTTGCACACACGCAGGAGGCCCCGTCGCCGTCTCACACCTGCCTTCTGGGCTGTACTTGGGACACGACGCTCCGTGTGGATTCGAGACGGGGCAGCTGTGCCGGGCAGCTCCGTCCCACTCCCTCACTCGCCGTCCCCCAGAAACAGCCACCGGGAACCGGTTTCCATGGGTTCTGGCGCACGCCGCTTGCTCAGGAGGCCCAGTGCACGCACCGGTGCCAGCGCCCACCGCACCGGGAGCCCTGCGTGCTGCCGCACCGAGCCGGAGAGCCGAGGCCGCAGCCCCGCCGGCCGCCCGGCCACTCCCTGCACCTCGCCTCTGCTCTCACCGAAAGGGCTCTAACTGCGGGCCCCCTGGAGGGGTGACGCTCAGCAAGGGCGAGGGCTGCACCTGCGGCGGGAGGGCACACCTGGCCTCAGGAGAGCCCCCGGGCGGGACCTGACGCCCTGGAGGTGCCGGGCTGGTGACAGTCCAGGAACGGCATCTGCACGGCGCAGCCAGTAGGTGGCGCAGCGGGACTGGCCACAGTTTTCCTCTGACGGGAGCGACCCCTCCCGGCTTCCTGCCTCTGGGAGCAGGCGTGGGGGGAAGTGTGTGTATGCGTGCGTGTGTGTGTGCATGTGTGCGTGTGTGTGTGTATGTGTGTGTGCGTATATGTGTGTGCATGTGTATATGTATGTGTGTATATGTGTGTGCATGCGTGTGCATTTGTGCGTGTGTACATGTGTATGTGTGTGTGTATGTGTGTGTGTGTAGGAACAGGCTCCCCCACCCCCTGGGGCCAGGCTCCCCCACCCCGGGGGACAGGCTCACCGTCTGCTGCAGGTCCTGGATGATGATGCGGATGACCAGCGCATGGCCCTGGCCCTCCTCCGTCCTGGCGCCGCCCGGCTTCCCCGCCGTGGCCCGGATGGTGTCATAAATGGTCTCCTCCTTGGAGCTGTCCGACTCGGAGCCCAGGGAGTAGTCGGAGACGCTCGGGGCCATCTCGTCCTCGCTGGACGTGGGGCTGCGCGGCATGGTGCCGGAGCCTGGGAGGGGGAGACGGAAATGTTACGGGGACGCCCGGGCGTGGGGGCGCTGGCGCCGGTGTCAGGCCCGCATTCGTCGCTGTGGGCACCGCAGGGCCCTGTGTGAGCACCCACGGTCTCAGAGGGGGTGAGAGCGGGCGCCCACGCCTCCCGGGGCCGAGTCTGAGCCAGGCACAGCCGGGACCGGTGAGGCCCCGCGAGCTCTGCCCAGTGCTGGCACCGGATTTAAAGGAGCCCTCGCCCGGCCAGCCGGGGGCTCAGTGGTGGAGGGTGACCTGGAACCAGGAGGTCACAGTTCAGTTCCCGGTCGGGGCACAGGCCTGGGCTGTGGGCTCGATCCCCAGTGTGGGGCGTGCAGGCAGCAGCCGATCCATGATGCTCTCTCATCATTCATGTTTCTCTCTCTCCCTTATGAGCCGCAGCCATGGCCAGTGTGCGGGTACTAGCCGGGGCCAGGCAGTGCGGGGGTACTAGCCAGGGGCCGGGCAGTGTGGGGGGACTAGCTGGGGGCTGGGTAGTGCGGGGGGACTAGCCGGGGGCTGGGTAGTGCGGGGGGACTAGCCGGGGACAGACAGTGCGGGAACTAACCGGGGGCCAGGCAGTGTGGGGACTAACCGGGGCCGGGCAGTGCGGGGGGACTAGCCGGGGACAGACAGTGCGGGAACTAACCGGGGGCCGGGCAGTGTGGGGACTAACCGGGGCCGGGCAGTGCGGGGGGACTAGCCGGGGGCTGGGTAGTGCGGGGGGACTAGCCGGGGACAGACAGTGCAGGAACTAACCGGGGCCGGGCAGTGTGGGGACTAACCGGGGCCGGGCAGTGTGGGGACTAACCGGGGCCGGGCAGTGTGGGGACTAACCGGGGCCGGGCAGTGCGGGGGGACTAGCCGGGGACAGACAGTGCGGGAACTAACCGGGGGCCGGGCAGTGCGGGGGACTAACCGGGGCCAGGCAGTGTGGGGACTAACCGGGGCCGGGCAGTTTGAAAGTTCCCAGGACTTTCCGGGGTGAGAGGAAACGCTCGCATGTCGCGGCAGGAAGGGCGGCTCAGGTCGCGGCCACGTTAGCCCTCCACCCACGCACAGAGCAGGGACAGGAAACTGCAAAACTGGGGCCCCCAGGCAGGGCCCGCCCAGGACTGAGCAGGCGGCTCCAGGACGGAGGATGCCCAGCTGGGGCCTCGGGGTCCCTGAGAGTCCGTGGAGCTGGGGTGCAGCCTCCTCCCCATCCAGGCAATGACGTCCCCGCAAAGGCCCAGACGGGACGCCAACCGTCCAGCACGGCCCAGCGGGCGCCCAGGACACCATGACCCCAGCTCTGGGCAGGGGTCCAGGAAGGGGGGGCACGAAAGCCGGTGAGAACCAGGGCTGCCGGGAGCGGGTGGAGGCCAGGCCACCGGCGCCTCCTCTTCTCCGAGGACTGATACGGAGGTCAAGGCCACACGCCCAGGAGCGTCCCCTTGACAACGGGGCAAGCGTGGGCCCCTGTGGTCCAGCATCCCCTGGCTGGGCGTGATCTCTCTCCCACAGACGGCACAGCCCGGGAGGGAGCGGCCCCCTGCACGTGGGGGACCCCGCACATACACTCCTGAGGAGAGGACAGCACCCGCATTTACACACGTGACCTGAGGGGCGGACAGAGGGACAGACGGATGGATGTGGGGGGTCGGCGCAGAGGACCTGGCAGGAGACACAGCCGCGGGAGTGGCCGTGCCCCAGGAGGGCTGAGACGCCACTGGTAACACTGTATTCCTTAAAACGGTCCCCGCAGACAAGACCGGACAGAAGGTCAAGCTTTGATAAAGCTGGGGGGGCGGTGAGCTACATGATCACTGCACGTCTTCTCTGCACTGGAAACAGCTCCCCGGAGAAGGGAGGGAGGGAGGAGGGGGGGCGAGGAGCGGGGAGGGAGCATCCCAGGGTCTCCACTGCGCAGCCTGTGGAGCGGGCGCTGGGCCGGAGCAGCCAGGTGTGCGCCGTCAACACCACCCCCACCGCCACCACCACCACCGCCACCGCTGGGGGCGCTCCCAGCCCCTCCCACTGTCCCAGGGACTCACAGGCACAGGCACGGGCCACCCCACCCACGGAGACACGGAGGAGCCACCCCATGATGCCCACCCCGAGGATCGAGGGCCTGGAGACCAGCCAGGTGGGCCCTCCTGCCGAGAGGACGGGCTGCTCACGGGAAGCGGCGGGACCGTGGCCGGAAGCGGCTGTTCCGTGGCGCCCAGGGCGCTCCGGGCTGCGTGGTCTGGAGGTTCCACAGGAAAACCACGTGGGACCGCGGCGACCCCTGGCCTGGCCCGCCCCCCGCAGGTGTCCTGGGATCCCACCTGCCCGGCACTGTCACTGGCAGGACCCCCCGCCGGGCGACAGAGCACAGGCCGTCCATCCCTCAGGCCGCCTCCTTCCGTCCTTCCCCAAACCCCCTCAGACCAGCCGGGGTCACCGGCCGGTTGATTGGCTCAAACAGCAGCGTTTCTTTCTTTTTTTCTTTTTCTTTTTTAACTACTTTTTAATATATGTTTTTACTGATTTCAGAGAGGAAGGAGAGATAGAAACATCAATGATGAGAGAGAATCATTGATCGGCTGCCTCCTGCCCACCCGCCACTGGGGATCGAGCCCACAACCCAGGCCTGTGCCCTTCTCCGGAATCCAACCTGGGACCCTTCAGTCCGCAGGCCGACGCTCTATCCACTGAGCCACACCGGGTAGGGCAAATCCCATAGTCCCCCAGGCAACGCCAAGTAACCGTCAGAGCGCGTGGGAGACCCCGCGCCGCCCGAGGCCTCCGTCCTTTCAGCGGAAGGTTTCCCCGCCACGAGAGCGGGAACCGCGAGGGAAGAGAGCGTGGGGGGCGGGATCTGTCCCGTCCATCTGAGCGAGGTGGCAGCGGCCGGCACGCCTGCGGGTGACGGGCCCAGCGGTGCGGCCCCTCCCCCAGGCCGGGAGCCGGGCGTGCGGGCGCCGGGTGATCACAGGCACCGCCCGCGTGGCACCTGACGACAGCGCAGGAGCCGCGGGTGGGCTCCACGCGGGCCGTCGGTGCCCTGGAACGGGGCACGAGGTACATGGCAGGCGCTGTGCTGCTCTGCCTGCGTCACCATTCCCCACCCCGGCCCGGCTCCCGGGGGCGAGGGCGCGGCTCCCCGGGCGCAGGAGGTGCCTCGGAGCCTTGAACCCACGCCCGCCCAGGGATTCCAGTGAGTGTCCGGGAGGCCCGTGTCCATGTTGGCGCTAAGCTCCCCGGCGACGGTGATGACAGTCAGGGCGCCAGGTGCCCTCGAGCCACATCTGCAGCTGTGACTTTGAAGACTCGCAGCGGCAGAGACACAGAGGTGCACCCAGCCTTCCCTGGGGGCAGGGGTCATGACCTGGGGGCAAAGGTCATGTCCTGGGGGTCAGGGTCATGACCTGGAGATAAGGGTCGTGATCTGAGGATGAGGGTCATGACCTGGGGGCAAAGGCAAAGGTCATATCCTGGGGGTGAGGGTTGTGATCTGACGGTGAGGGTCATGACCTGGGGCGCGGGGCCATGTCCTGGCGCCCTGGACAGCAGGAGAGGTGCAGCGTCACACGTCCGAGGGACCACCCAGCAGACACCCGTGCTGGGTCCTGTCGCTCCGGCTCAGGTGGCTCCTCCTGCCCTGCTCACCCTCCGCTGCCTGCGCCCCCAGCGGGCGCGGAGAGAAAGCGAAGAGGACGCGAGAACGGGGCCGTCCCCCTCCCAGGCGAGGGCCACGCTAACAAGGAGCCCGGCCGGCGGGTTGATGGGAAGCCAGGTCGGGCAGGAGTGGCGGCTAGTGAGGCGGCCGAGGCACCCCGCCTGCCGGCTGCCAGCGCTCCCTCGCCCGAGGGGCGTGGCCCCAGGAAGCCCATGGGCTTCGGGGTAGCGCAGGCCTCAGTGTCAGCATCTGGAAAATGGGCACATGCAGAGCCCAGCCCGGAGCAGGCACCGCACACGGAGCACACGGAACTCGGAGGAGTGGGCGGGCTGGGGGCCGAGGCACAAGGGGGGGAACCACAGGCCCCGGGACCGGCCCGAGGCGGGCGAGACAGCCGGACGTGAGGGCGCGCCGGGAGGGCGTCCACGCTGCGGCCCGGTTACACTCCCGGTCATGTTGCAGGCCGCGTACCACACGTCTCCCTGTGACCGGGTCTGAGCAGGGCGGTGTGAACCCAGAGGGTCTCCAGAAAACCGGGGGGCGGGTCTTAGGGGGTTTCCGCTAAAATCCAACTCAGCTCCAAACCAAAACTGACAACCCGGAGGCAGGCCCGCGTCGCCCCTGCTCCCCGGGGCCCTCCCCCGGCAGCTGGCCCGGCACCAGCACCCCGCGCTCGCCCCTCGCAGTGGCTGGGTGACGGTCACACGTGGCACATCAGCTGCCGAAGCTCAGAGGCCGGGCCCTGCTGGACGGGCTGAGGGGCCGGGCGGGGGCCGGAGGCGGAGAGGCGGCCGTCTGCACCCCGGTTCATTCCAGAACCGCCCGGGAACACGAGGCCGAGACCTGCGCGGGGGTCCTGACCTGACATGGGCCCGGCTACCTGGACCGGCAGGTCCCTGGGAAAGGCAAACACGGGGGAGCGGTTACTGATTAACTCCCGTGGGACCGCGTGAGCACGGTGCGGGTCCGCCCGCGTTCCGGATAAACAGCAGCTCCGTTTCACTGAGCATCCCCCACCGATGGCGTGAGGAAGGCCGTGAAAAGATCCATCTGAATCCCCACAGAACCGGGGCCTGCGTCTCAGCAGACCCCGCCGTGGGGGGCGAGGGGCCCTGTGCGCTCTCTCACCCGCCACCCGCCCCCCGTGGTGGGGGAGGCTGCACAGAGCGGAGGGAGGAGCTACACAGCCTGGGGCCGCTTCCCCGGAGAGGCGCGCCGGCTGGGGAGGCCGGTAAGGCCGCCTGTGGGCCAGCTATGTCTGGGGAGGGGGTACCTCAAGCCAGAAAAACAGGTCGATAAAGTTCAATGACGCTCGGACGTGTTTGGTCTCACTGACCCTGCCAAGGTCCCAGGTGACGAGGAAATGGAAAACGGTGGCAGGAAGCCCTGGCCGGTGTGCCCAGTGGTCAGAGCGCCAGCCTGCGGACCAAAGGGTCTCACGTTCGATTCCGGGTCCAGGGCTCGGACCTTGGTTGCAGGTTCGACCCCCAGTCCCAGTCGGGGCATGTGCAGGAGGCAAACCATCGATGTGTCTCTCTCACATCAATGCATCTCTCTCTCTCTCTCCCCTTCCTCCCACTCTCTCTAAAATCAATGGGAAAAATAACCGCGGGAGGATTAGAAAAATAATAAGTAAATAAAGTGACGGCGGGAAAAGCGAGTTTAACAAAGACTCCGTGTGTGGCTGCGAAGGTGCCTGAGGAAACCCAAGTCTTAACGCGGCCCTCGCGCCCCGATGTGTCTGACGGACAGACAGCCGGATCGGCGTTCCTGCGCGGGGCCCTCCAGCCACGGCGCAAAGAGGAAACGGCCCTGCGACAGACACAGAAAGGACAGCCATGTCCCGCCGGCGTGGCTCAGGGGTGGAAGCGTCCACCTATGAACTAGCAGGTCAGGGTCCGATTCCCAGTCAGGGCACATGCCCTGCTTGCAGCCGATCGAGGAGTCTCTCTCCTCATGGATGTTTCTCTCTCCCTCCCTCTCCCTCCCTCTCTGAAATCAATAAAAAAAAAAAAGATAACCCACCACCTCCTGGCGGAAGCCGGCTTCATCAGGTTAGAACGGCTAGGCCTACGCAGTTTGCTTCTGAGAATGTGAGGGCTCCGTGGGCTCTGGTTTACAACATTTTAAAAGTCGCTTTATTCGAGGGGAACCGCAAATAGACACCCGATGTGCTTGGGAGCGAGATGGGGTGACTGCCCATTTGTCCTGTGCGTTCAAATGTACAGAACTCACTCTCCCCAGAGCAGCGAGGACCAGAGGGGCCGGCCGGAGCTCTGTACAGACACCAACACTCAGGGTCACGGTCAAGGTCAAGGCCGGAGACGGAGTGCAGCCCGCGGGAACCTGTGGAACCGGAACTGAATAAGCGGTTCTGTCCATTGTTGGAAATCACCATGAGGAGAGGACGGAGAAGGCCGGGCTGGTGGCAGGTTTGGGGGTGCGGAGGGGGCGTGGTTCGGGGAAGAGTGGGTGGGGGAAGGTCACAGGAAAGGCCCTGGTCTCCTGGTGTTTGTTCGATCCGTGTCTCCGCCCCGAAGCCTCACAGCGGCCACTGCGAGGCGCCTGTGACAGCGGCCAAGGGGGCGGGGCCGCGGCTGAGAGCCCTCTCCGGTTAAACACCGAGCACTGCGGAGGGTCCCCCCGCCCCGTCCCTCCCCCCATAACGGAGGCTGTGGAGAAAGGGCTCCTAACCGGGTGGCTGAATGAATATCCCCTCTCCCCGGCCCCCCTTCTCCCTCTTCAATAAAAGATGGCAGGGTAACATTTCAAATCAACAAACACACACCGTGCCAGCAACGCCAGCCTGGGCCTCCGCACACCCCTCGGCCCCCGGCCGCCATCTGGAGCCCCGGGGATGGGGTGGGAGGGAGTCCACCCGCGGGGGCGCCCACAGGACCCCCAGGGTGGGGCCTTATCCCGATCCCTGTGCCCACGGGGTGACAGAGCCCTGGTGGCCCCAAGGCTGCCCACGTCCCCACAATGACAGCAGGTGACTTGGGAGGGGGCTGCCCGGTGCCCAGCACCTGAGCCCCCACAAAACTCAGCGCACGCCCCCAGAGCAGGCCAGAGGCTGTGCAGGGGACAGGGTGGAGCGGGAAGCCACAGGGGGCCGTGCCTGAGCCCCGGGTCCCAACAGACCCCTGCTCACGGGGGCGGGGCCAGCGATCAGAAAGCAGGTCCGGCCCCTCCTCAGCGAGGCTACAAACCCCGTCTGACAGCCACGGGGTTCCAGCCACAAAGGCCATTCCCGAGTGGCCTCGCTTTTAAAAAGAAAAGAAAAAAGAGCCATGGAAACGCATACTCAGAAAATATTTTCTTTAACCCAATGCCTGCAAAACACCGTCATTTCACCACGTGGCAGCAGCCACGTGTCCAGGGCTCACAGCCACGTGTGGCTGGTCCCCCCCCCTCCCCCAGGCACAATCACAGACAGAGGGGCTGGGCGCCGGCCTGGGGTCCCCAGTCAGGAAGCCTCTGCCCCGGCGGCGAACATGACACCCCCTCAGCACTCCATGCCCCTGGGCTGAGCAGCAGGGTCCCCACGTCGGTCCCTGTGGGCGCCCTGGGCTGCCCACCCCTGAGCTGGGTGCTCTCCTCCACCAGGACAGGCAGCGCTGTGCAATGTGGCTGCGCGGTCTCGCCGAGATCAGAGCTTGTTTTTAAGGAACGGAAAATGCCGTGTGGACTTAGAGCTGGGACCCAGAGAGCAAGGACAGAGGAAGGCCCAGCCAGAACCAATCCCCAGGTGAACCGGGGGCTGGGCCCAGGGCGGCCGGCGGGGAGGGTCGGGGAGGGGGGCAGTGGGGGGCGGGGCTGACCAAAATCTGGGGCCGGGCCAGAGGAAAGAGGCCTCAGGACCTACCTCACACCAGACCCAGCGCTGACGGCTGATGGATTTTTAAAAAGCAAATGAGAAGCAAGAATTAAAACTGTTAGTGAGAGGGCGCAGGAATGTCCTGTGGCAACGGGGAGGGGTGACCGCACAGGGAAAGGGCAGGCACTGGGACCCCATCCAAGCGTGAACTTCCCTTTTCCTCCTGCTAATCCTCACCTGAGGACGTATTTTCCCATTGATTTGTTTAGAGAGAGTGGGAGGGGAGGAGAGAGAGACAGACATGGATGTGAGAGAGACACATCGACGGTTGCCTCCCGCACATGCCCCAACCGAGGCCGGGGGTCAAACCTGCAATCCAGGTACGTGCCCTTGACTGGGAATCGAACCCGAGACCCTTCCGTGCGGGGACCGATGCTCTAACCACTGAGCCCACCAGCCAGGGCCCAGTATAAAGCCGCTTCAGGACAGAAAGCTACGCTCTCAGCCAAGGCGAAAAGGCGGCCAGGTCGACGCGGATCCAGGGCGAACGCAGAGCGACTGCGAATCAGCAAGAAGCCGACGACCCATCGGCCCATCGTAAGGAGCGGGGAGATGGGGAAGTTCAGAAAGTGGGGGGGCGGAGTGGCCGAGGAGCTGAAGATGCTCTGTCTGGATCAGAGAAAGCCCGAGTCCAAACAAGAGGGCCTTGGCCGCCCGTGGGCCCGGCGTAACCGGACAGCGCTGCCGGTGCCCAGGGAGCCCCGCGCCCCCAGATGACAGCGTGGGCCCCCCCTCGGGGGACAATCAGGGAGAGGCTCCCCCTCTGCAAAGCGGTCAGTCTCATTTGAAATCGTCACCCTTGCCCGCCCGGCCGGCGTGGCTCAGGGGCTGAGCGTCGACCTAGGAACCAGGAGGTCATGGTTTGGTCCCCGGTCAGGGCACATGCCCAGGTGGCGGGCTCAGTCCCCAGTGGGGGGCGTGCAGGAGGCAGCTGATGGCTGATCCTCTCTCCTCGTCGATGTTTCTCTCTCTCCCTCCCTTCCTCGCTCCCTAAAGTCAATAAAAACCGTATTTTTAAAAATATCGTCCTGCCTGCCCTTCTGCTCTCTCCCCCCCGACCCCCCCCTGCCCCCGCCCCCCGTACAGTGCAGGGCCCTCCTCGGGCCCTGGAGAAAATGCCTGGATGAACCGAAGCCCAGGGCACCTGCCCCGGTGCCTTCTCCCCCGAACCCAAGCACTTGCCAGAGAATGACTTCTGCTCCCGTGATCCCCAATGCTCGGGGGGTGGGGGGCACCTCGGGTCACACTGGGACTTCCCAGGCCTGGCTGCTGGGCACCGGGACCCGCCCGAGGTCCCCGGGGATCCTGGGGGAGGCAGAGGCCAGGCCAGGGCAGGCTGCTCCCACTCCCACTGCAGGGGTGACATGAGTGGCTGGGGGACAGCACTGGTCTGGGGCCCTCTGACTTCAAGCCCTGGCCACACTCCTCCCTACAGCCCCTGGGAACAATCTTCACCCCAAAGCACTGCAGGGCCGGCGCAGCCCGGCCAGCACAGCGCCAGGCAGCCTGAGGCGGTGAATGACTAAACGGCCGCAGCTGCAAGCTCGGGCCCACGGCCTGGAGGTCACTCTGCCCACGGCCCCTCTCCCACCCTCAGCCCCCTCTCCTGAGGACACCCCTCGGTCGCCGCATCGGGAGCGTGGAGAGCTGCTCTCCCGTCGGCCACGTTGCCTCCTCCGGGTCCCCCAGCCCCGCACGTGGACCCCTCGCTGGAGTCTGAACACGGCCTCCTCCTTCCCGAGGCTCCCGGGAACCGCCTGGTGACAGCCGTCACCGCCGAAACGCTGGAACGGTGACATCAGATGCACAAGTTCCACCTTCAACAGTGAAGGGCCCTCTACCACACCCAGTGTGGGCCCCCTAGCTGCACCCCCCCCCCCCACATCCCAGCCCCCGAGACTCTGCCCACGCGGGCCTGGCCCTCGGAGCGGGGACGGCCGATGACCCTCTGCAAACCCCGACCAAACCTCACGACGTGGCCTCGGCGACCAGCAGCATGTGCAGGGCCAGGCGCCAGCGCAGTGCCGGGAGGACCCTGCCAGGCTCGGCGGGCACCTTGGCAGGCCCCCTCCAGGCCCAGGCCGGAGCCCTCACCGGGTGGGGCCCCCCTGGGAAGGAGCCCAGAGAATCAGAACATGGGGAAACCAGGCAGCCCCCGGACAGGCAGGGTCTCCTGATCCCTTTTTTTTTTTAATTCTACTTATTTTTTAAAAATACATTTTTATTGATTTCAGAGAGGAAGGGAGAAGGAGAGAGAGAGAGAAACATCACTGATGAGAGTGAATCATTGATCAGCTGCCTCCTGCACCCCCCACACTGGGGATCGAGCCCGCAGCCCAGGGTCACCTCCATCACAGCCCCTGCCCCACTGTGCGCTAACTGTCCCCTCCCCAGGGCTCCGGACGGACAGACGGACGCAGGCGAGTTGCATTTCCCTGGGGCTGCCGGCCCTCAGGGGACACTGGCATTCGTGGGAGAGAGAGTTCAGGGTCCAGAGCCAGGGACCCGGACAGGAGCCTCACCCCCAGGTCCTGGGGAGCAGGAGGCACACCAGCACCCCAGCAACTCCCACACCGAACCCCACTTGGGGACAGGACACTGATTCTGCCCCGTTTGGGAAAGAGCCAGTGAGTGAAGGGTGCTTCCCCTGGAGCCCGGTTTGCGGGTGCTTTCCTCTCTGGGGGCCAGCTCCCCGCCCTTTCTCTGCGTCCCGGGCTTTTGCCTCCACGTGTTCCCGTCACCTATAAAATACAGATGCCAGGCTACGAAGGAACTCCCTTATCAGCCTCCTGGGGGCACGCCTCACCCCTGACCCCCGCCTGCCAGGGTCCAGGCTCCTCCCAGGGGGGCCCACCAGGCCTGAGCAAGTCACCTTCCCAGGGTGACCCCTGGAGGCGGGAGGCGGGGCCGTGAACAAAACCCCAAGCACTTGCCAAGTACATGCGTGAACGGATGAAGAATGAGGGAGCACCTCTTGGAACGCCTGGATATGAACTGGGCTTCCTCTTTATTTTATTCTTTAGTGTATTTTTATTGATGTCAGGGAGGAAGGGAGAGGGAGAGGGAGAGAAACATCACTGATGAGAGAGAATCACTGATCGGCTGCCTCCTGCACGCCCCACGCTGGGGATCGAGCTGGCAACCCGGGCCTGTGCCCTGACCAGGAGTCGAACCGTGACCTCCTGGTTCCTAGGTCGATGCTCAACCACTGAGCCACGCCAGCCGGGCCGGACTGGCCTTTGGAAAACGGGATCTAATTTGTCCCAAGCGGCCGGGTGCCCACCGGGAGCTGCCTTTGGGGGTAAAATCGCCAAATCCATAAAGAGCGCCTTCCTTGGCTCCTCCCAAGGGGCCACCCGTCACCCGTTCGTCCCCCAGGAGAACCAGGAGTCCCTCAGCACGACGGGGCCAGTGCCCTGGGGGAGGCTCCCCGGGCGCTCCCCATCCGGCCACCTGAGGACACCCCACCCCTAGAAGACAAGGGTCCTGCGCGGGCCCTGCGGGCGCTCACCTCCTGTCCACATAGGAACCGCCCCAATCACCACGGAGCCCCCGCGGGCGCAGAGCTCCCTGCAGGCAGCGGGTGATCGCCCACAGGGCGTGGAACCGGGATCTCCAAGGACAGCTGCCCCAGGCCTGTGGGACACCCTCCAGCCCCCAGGGCACCCGCTGGGCCCAGGTAGGAGCCTCACTAACCACTCTTCCTGTGGGCACCCCACACCAAGGCCAGGGCTCTCCCTGCCCCGCCAGCAAAGCCCAGTCCGGGGACAAGGCCCAGGTAGCGCTCAACCCGCCCCCCACCCCCACACCAGGGACAACTTCCAATCGCCCCTGCGTGGGGCCCCTCTAATTAGCAGTGGCCTCGTTAATTCCAACTTGAGTTCCAGACAAAAAGAGGTCACCGAACTATCCAATTTGCTCCCTCGAATTTCCAGGGGAACCACTTTATTTCCAGGTGGTCTCTGGGGACCCCCTGCCCCAGGCCTCCAGTCCTGCGGCCTGAGCGCAGCGCAGTCCGGGATCCCGCCCCCCAGGGTGGCCCCCAAGGCTCGGCCGCGAGAGCCCACGGGCACGGCCTCCGCCCTCTGGACGCTCCCGGCGCCACGGAGACACGAACCTCGCCCGCCCGCCCGTCCGCCCGCCCGTCCGGTGCGCAGACCCACCGCGAGGGCAGCCGGCAGCCGCCCGCACCCTCCGACCCCGGGCGGGGAGACCCTCGCGGAGGTCGCACCTGCTCCGCGATCCAGAGGCCCCAGCTCAGGGGCCAGGGCGTGGCGGGGCCCGGGTGCGCCCCTGCGGAGGCGCCTGGGCCGAGCTGCCGGGCCCCCGGGGGAGGGGGTGCGGGCCCGGGGGGGGGTGCGGGACGCCGGGGGGGGGGGGCGGGGGGGGGGGGGGGGGGGGGGTGCGGGGCCGCCGGGGGGGATGCGGGGCCGGGGGGGGGGGGGTGCGGGGCCGGGGGGGGCGGGCCCCGGGGGGGGGGTGATGGGGGGGGGGGGCCGGGCCCCCGGGGGGGGGGGGGGCCGCAGGGGGGGCCGCCGGGCCCCCGGGGGGGGTGCGGGCCGGGGGGGGGGGGATGCGGGCCGCCGGGGGGGGGGTGCGGGGGCCCCGGGGGGGGGGGTGCGGGGGGGGGGGGGGTGCGGGCCGCAGGGGGGGGGATGCGGGGTGGGGGGGGTGCGGGCCCCGGGGGGATGCGGGGGGGGGGGATGCGGGCCGGGGGGGGGGTGCGGGCCCCCGGGGGGGGTGCGGGCCCCGGGGGGGGAATGCGGGCCCCGGGGGGGGTGCGGGCCGCGGGGGGGGGTGCGGGCCGCGGGGGGGGGGCGGTGCCCGGAGAAAGTTGCAGGGAAACTTGAGAAGCGCGCCGGTGCCGCTCCTGCATAATTCACGGGCGGCGGCTCCGGCCGGCTCCCCTCACCCCGGCTGGGGCGCGTGGCGGGCGAAGCAGAGCGCTTTGCGGGGACTCTGCGTGACCCCGGGGACCCGGGTGCCCATCCTGTGACCCCAGAACCTACACCGGGGACCCCGGACCGGGCCTTCCAGGGCCCGCTGCACCGACAGCGCGCCGGGTGGGGGCACGGGCGCCAGTGCCGGTCCGGTGACCGCGGCGAGGTCCCCGCTCCCCGCGCGCCCCCTGGCGGCCCCGCGCCGGCTCCTCGGCGGGCAGCCTGACCCGGTCACCGGGTCGGCGGGCGGCGAGCTGGGGCAGGGAGGGGGGGCGGGGGGGCAGGGAAAGGGGGGGGCAGGGAGGGGGGGGCGGGGGGGGCAGGGAGGGGGGGGGCAGGGGGGGGGGGGGGGCAGAGAGGGGGGGGGGGGGAGGGGGGGGCGGGGGGCAGGGGGGGGGGGGCAGGGGGGGGGGGGGGCAGGGAGGGGGGGGGCAGGGCAGAGAGAGGGGGGCAGAGAGGGGGGGGGGGGGGGGGGGAGGGGGGGGGAGGGGGGGCACGAAGGGGAAGGGGGGGGGCAGGGAGGGGGGGGCAGAGAGAGGGGGGCAGGGGGGGGCGGGGGGAGGAGCTGTAGGTAGACCCACCCGCCTTGCCCCAGGGGAGGCGCCGGGCGAGTCAGGGGTGAGGGGTTCGCGCGCGAGGGAGACAAAGGGGGTGTCCCGCGCCCTGCGCCCACGTCACTTCCAAAGCGTCTCGCCAGCCCCCGACCCGGGAGCAGCGGCGGGAGGGTCTCTGCAGAGAAGCGACCTCCACGGGCGCGCGGACCCTCCCACCCCAGCCCGGACTCCGCGGGCCCAGGACGACGCTCACCCGGTAGCTGGTGCTCCCCGAGCCCAAACGCACCCCAGATGCAGCCGGCGCGCCGGGGCGGGCGCCCAGGGGCACCTCCGGTCCTTCCCAGGCCGTGCCCGGCGCCCAGCCACCCCCACCCCGCGCCCCGGCCGCCGCCTCACCTGCTGCCTGGCCTCCGTCGGCTCCCGGCGAGCCGGTCAGACCGGAGCCCCCGGGCAGGGCCGCGGCGACCGAGGACCCCGCGGCGCCGCGCCCAGCCGGCCGGAGCGCGCGGGCCGCCGCCGCGCAGGTGTCCGGGCGGGGGGAGGGGAGGCTGCGGCCCCGCCCCTCGCGGCTGCGGGGCTGGGAGCGCCGTGGGGGCTGGGCCGGCCCTCCGCTCGGCCCCGCGCGGGCGGTGGGGCCGGGAGCGGGGAGGCTCCGCTGGCTGCCCGGGGGCGCGCGTGGCCCAGGACCCGCGCGGACCTCTGCCCGGCGAGACCGCGGACCCGCCGCACCTGCTCCACCTGCTCGGGCCCGGCGGCCGCTCCGCTCGGCGGGCGCGTCTGTTGTAGCAACGCGGGCCCGGCCGCCCGGCCGCCCCGCCCCCCCGCCCCGCCCCGCCCCGCCCCGCCCGGCCCCGCCCCCCCCGCCCGCCCGCCGCCCCCGCCCCGCCCCGCCCCGCCCCCCCGCCCGCCCCGCCCCGCCCCCCCCCCGCCCCGCCCCCGGCGCGGAGAGCCCGGCGCACCTGCGGGTCCCGGGTCTGCGAGGCGCGGCTGCGTCG
The DNA here is from genome assembly GCA_025583905.1 of Ia io. Lineage (NCBI taxonomy): Eukaryota > Metazoa > Chordata > Mammalia > Chiroptera > Vespertilionidae > Ia > Ia io. The sequence continues at coordinate 1,958,668 of JAJQQW010000015.1, forward strand.
GGCGCGGTTATCCCGGACGCAGGGGGCGCCCGCCCCGAGCACCGGCCTGGACGGGGCTCGGGACACCGAGGCCACCCGTCGGAGGCGTGCGGAGCCCGGGAAACTTGGTGCCCGGCGCCGCCGCCCCCAGGCCGCCTCCCACCCGGCGCCCTCCGCCCGCGGCGCGCCCGGCCCGGCCCGGCCCGGCCCGGGGCTGAGACGGCCCTAACGGCACTCACTCCCTGGGAGCTGCACCCTCACGTGCTGTGTGGCTCCGAGTAAGCGACGGAGGTCTCTGGTCCTGAGTTCCCAATCAGTAGTCCCGCATTCCCGCCTCCAGATCTGCCCTGGGGGGCGGGGGCCCGCGTCCAGGTGTGCAACAGCTGCTCCAGGACGGAGCCTCCTGACACAGAACCCCAGTGGCCTCCCGTGGAGGAAAACCACGCACATAACATATGCCATAGACGGTTTTGCACTTTATAGGCATATTTTAAAGTTATTTTGTAAGTATATCTTTTTATTGAGTTCAGAGAGGAGGGAGCAGGGAGAGGGAGAGAGAAACATCCATGATGAGAGAGAAGTATTGATTGGCTGCCTCCTGCACGCCCCCCACTGAGGATAGAGCCCGAAACCGGGCATAATTTTAACATACATTTTACACATATTTGTTAAGTCAGTCTCACAGGACATGCCTGAGAGAGCTGCGTGGGCCAGTGACTCCAACATACCAAAGGCAAAGTTAAATATTTGCTCTAGATACTTTTTTTTTCCTGCTTGCATAATTGTCCCACATTTCAAAGAAGTCTTTAAAAGCTCTTAGGTTAAAACAAAAACACACACACACACACACACACAAAAAAAAAAAAACAGGTTGTTTGTGTTTGGAGCTGAATGTTTCTGGCCCCTGGCGTGTGGGCACCGGAGCCAACCCAGGGCAGCTCCCAGATGCCCACTCCTTCCCCTCCTCCGTCCTCACCCCGGGCTCCGTGAAATGTTTGCTGACGGGATAAAGGAGGCAATCCATCAAGTCAGAATAACCCTGAACCGGGAAAGGAAGCCCTGCCGGCTGCAGGCCTAATCCTCTGGCCGGGGCCTGCGGAGGCCGGCCCAGCAGACCGTGCCCTGGGTTTGTCTGGCAGATCCACAATATGGCTTTTTAGTGGGGAGGGGGGGCCACTTTCCCTGACTTCTATCAGTCCTTCCCATGAATGACCCCAAATAAATCGGGTCAGCTGGACGGAAGGGCTGTGTGTGCCCTACAACCCCAACTCAAAGACAAGTGCCACCCTATCACCCGCCTGCACCCAGATGCTCCCCCACACCCCCCTCCCCGATTTCTAGGAATATCTCCCCAGTAGCCAGGGAGGCAGCTGGCCAGACCTCAGCCAGACACCTCCCCACTGTCCCCACAGAGCGTTCAGACGCCAGAGCCCCGCTGTCTCCAGAAATACTTCTTCCCCAGGGACCCAGGCCTCTGTCAGCCCGTCTCCCCCGCCCCCGCCCCCCACACACCCCTCAGCCACCCCCCAGCCTCTCCAATCTGTCTGAGGCCCAACAACAGCTCTGTGAGCGCCCCGTCTTTTGGCATCTTGAGGGCGGCTTCCTGCTCTCGTCCCAGTTTCCCCGCCATCAGAGACACCCCGTTCAGCCCGCGCCCATGAGGCAGCGTCCTCCCGCCTCACAAACCTCCTGTGGGCAGGGGGGGTCGGACCAGCAGCAGTGCCTGCTCACCCTGGTGCCCTGGAGGGATGTCAGTGCCCAGGCATCTCCCCGGCAGCCAGCCCCGCCAGGTGTGGGCCTCGGACGGGCACTGCGGGGCTGGCATTGGAGGACTCCTCTCCACGGCCTGAGTTCCAGGGGCCCAGAGCGGCCTGCATCCCGCCCCGGGTGAGTGTCCGCGTGGGAAGAGGGAACGCCTCCTTTTTGTGTCCGGATTTCGGAACTCCGTGTCCGGGCCGCCTTCTCCGGACCCCCATGGGCCTGCTGAGGTCTGAAAGGGCCTGTCAGAGAGAGACGGTTTCCACCCGACGAGCTTTCTTCTTTTCTTTTAAATATTTTTAAATTTATTTCAGAGAAGAAGGGAGAGGGAGAGAGAAACATCACGGATGCGGCAGGATCATCGATCGGCTGCGTCCTGCACGCCCCCCACGGGGATGGAGCCCCCAACCTGCGCACGTGCCCTGACCCGGAGTCCAACTGTGACCTCCTGGTTCCTAGGTCGACGCTCAACCCCTGAGCCACGCGGGCCGGGCTCCACCCGACGAGCTTCCCCGTCTCCCGGGAGCCGGAGCCGCGGCCGCCAGCCAGCGTCCAGGGAAGAGGAAGAGTCACAGAACCGGAGACGGGCGGCGTGCCGTGAGGGGACGTGGAGCATGACCGACTCGCTGTCCCGGGAAACAGGAGACACACCTGTGGCTCCAGTGAGCCCGGGGCAGCTGCAGCCGGCGGCAGGCCCGTTCCTCCCCGGGAGGCGCTCTGGGTTGGGACCTGGGGCCAGCACCGTTTTGGAGATGGGCCCTCAGGCTGGCCTAGTGGAGTGGCCCAGCCCATCGCCCAGCTTACAGGGGAAACTGAGGTGCCAAGAGAGATGGGGTGTGCCCAGGTCGGGGAAAGGCAGGCGTGCCTGGGTGTGCCCAGGCGTGCCCAGGTCCGTGAGGCCGGAGCCGGGGAAAGGCAGGCGTGCCCAGGTGTGCCCGGGTGTGCCCAGGCGTGCCCGGGTGTGCCCAGGTGTGCCCGGGTGTGCCCAGGTCCGTGAGGCCGGAGCTGGGGAAAGGCAGGCGTGCCCAGGTGTGCCCAGGTGTGCCCGGGTGTGCCCAGGTCCGTGAGGCCAGAGCCGGAGAAAGGCAGGCGTGCCCAGGTGTGCCCAGGTGTGCCCGGGTGTGCCCAGGTCCGTGAGGCCAGAGCCGGGGAAAGGCAGGCGTGCCCAGGTGTGCCCAGGTGTGCAGGGCAATGCAGGGAAAGGCAGTGCTCCCGCCGTCCCTGCAGATGCTCCACGCTTTTGCAGTTCTTTCCTCCATGTTTTCATTTTACTGTACACTAGAGACCCAGGGCATGAAAATTCATGCACTGGAGGGGGGGTCCCTCAGCCCGGCCTGCCTCCTGCACGCCCCCCACTAGGGATGGAGCCCGCAACCCGGGCATGTGCCCTGACCTGGAATCGAACCCTGACCCCCTGGTTCCTAGATCAAAGCTCAACTACTGAGTGATGCTGGCCGGGCCCGCAACCTTCCTGATGTTCATGTCAGCAGCATGTTCAAACGGGGTGGGAGGCGACCGGCGATCAGGGGAAGGCGACGCCCCTCACACCTCTGCTGCTGCCACTACCGGCAGCGCAAGCCTCGGCCAGCCCTGGTTACCTGCACCTCGGGCCGGCCCTGGGCAGCTGGGGGGCTGAGGTGACTGGGGGACTCTGGAGGCAGGTGAGCAGAGTGGCCGGGCCCAGCCTTGCTGCATGCCTGCCGCCTCCATGGGGCGGAGGGGACTGGGCGCTGCCATCTTTGAGGGTGGGGCAGTCAATTAGCATGTCCCCTCCTTATTGGCTGTGGGCACCGCCATCTTTGCAACAGCGTGAGGGTCAATTAGCATATTCCCTCTTTATTGGATAGGATACTAGAGGCCCGGTGCACAAATTCGTTCATGGGTGGGGTCCCTCGGTCTGGCCAGTGATTGGGGCTAATCAGGGCCGATCGGGGCTGGCTGGCTGGGGGGAGGGACCGCGGGAGGTTGGCTGTGGGAGCATACTGACCACCAGGGGGCAGCTCCTGCGTTTAGCGCCTGCCCCCTGGTGGTCAGTGTGCATCATGGCGGCCAGTCAACTGGTCCTAACGGTCTCTTAAGCTTTTATATAGATTTTTATTGATATCCAAGAGGAAGGGAGAGGGAGAGATAGAAACATCAATGATGAGAGTCACTGATAGGCTGCCTCCTGCACGCCCCACACTGGGGATCGAGCCCACAACCCGGGCCTGTGCCCTGCCCGGGACCCTTCAGTGTGCAGATGTATGCGCTATCTACTGAGCACCACCAGCCAGGGCCTTTCCTCAGTTTTTCTCCATAGCAGGACGTCTGCTTTCCTCCCGCGCCCTCACAGCGAACACTGGACAGCTCTCCTGGTTCTCCGTAAGCCCTTGACCACTGCTGGCTGTGACGAGGATGAAGCCAGAACTGAGACGCTGGGACAGCGGAGAGGGCCCGGAGGGGACCCGGACCGCGGGCTCCGCGCGGCCCTAGAGCTGGGACCCAGAGGGTGGGCGGCTGCGAGCCACACCAGCAGCTTGACACCGTCAGTGGGCAACGCAGCCCCTCGGCAGAGCCATTCTCCCTGAGGAGAGAGCGACGGTGGGCACCCCCGGACGGAGCCGTTTGAACACGCTGCCGACATGACGAACATCAGGAAGGTTGTGGGCCCGGCTGGTGTGGCTCAGGGGTTGAGCATCGACCTATGAACCAGGGGATCACGGTTCGATTCCCGGTCAGGGCACATGCCCAGGTTGCGGGCTCCATCCCCAGTGGGGGGCGTGCAGGAGGCAGCCGACCCATGACACTCTCTCATCATTGATGTTTCTATCTCTTCCTCTCTGAAATCAATAAAAGTTTATTTAAAAAAAAATTTTAAGCTGAAACCGGTTTGGCTCAGTGGATAGAGCGTCGTTCTGCGGACTGAAAGGTCCCAGGTTCGAGTCCGGTCAAGGGCATGTACCTTGGTTGCGGGCACATCCCCGGTGGGGGGTGTGCAGGAGGCAGCTGGTCGATGTTTCTCATCGATGTTTCTAGCTCTCTATCCCTCTCCCTTCCTCTCTGTAAAAAATCAATAAAATATATTTTTAAAAAATTTCTAAAAGGAAGGTTGCACCCTAGCTGGTTTGGCTCAGTGGATAGAGTGTTGGCCTGTGGACTGAAGGGTCCCGGGTTCGATTCTGGACAAGGGCATGTACCTTGGATGCAGGCTCCTCGCCCTGGTCCGGGGCAATCTGGAGACAACGAATGGATGTGTCTCTCGCACATCGGTGTCTCCCTGTCTCTCCCTCTCCCCCTCCCCCTGAAAATCAGTGGGAAACACCCTCGGGTGAGGAAGTCCGCCCCTCTGGAACTTGCTGAGAGCATCACGCTTTTTGGAACCTTTGAACTTTCTAGTCTCGGATGATGCCTGGACATGCAGGGGCCCTCCAGGTACCCCCTGAAGCACCCATGGGCCCATCCACCTGACGCCCACCTGACACCCACTAACCAGGGTGACCGGGAGGTAGACCTGGCGCCCGTCCTCCGGGCCACCTGGCAGTCACTGTCCCGACCACCTGCCACCTGGTGATGGATCGCTGTCCTGGACCAGCCCCAGATGGAATCCCCCTGCATTCCTGGGCTCCCGCCCCTCCCGGGTCAGGCCAAACCCTCTGAGGGCCTCGGGGGTCCCTGCCTTCTCACCCCACCTTTGTCCTCAGCCCCTCAAGAGTGGCTCCCACATGCCCACCCTTCAGAGCACCTGCCCGTGGGGCCCCTGCCCCTGCCCACCGGGCAGGACGGGCCCTCGATCCCTGAGACCCCTGCTCTCCCCCGCCGGCTCTTTTTGTAAATATTTCTTTATTGATGTCAGAGAGGCAGGGAGAGGGAGAGAGAGAGAAACATCAAGGACGAGAGAGAATCATGGATCGGCTGCCTCCTGCATGCCCCCTCTGGAGATTGGGCCGGCAACCAGGCAAGTGCCCTGACCGGGAATGAACTGTGACCTCCTGGTTCATAGGTCGACGCCCAGCCCCTGAGCCGCGCCAGCCGGGCCACACCGGCTCCTAAATGCCCCGCACCTGCCTGCGCTCCTGCCTCAGCACCCGTCGGACCCACCCAGAGGGGGATGGACCGCTCCTTTGTGGGATAACATTACAATATTACACCCAGGACTAATTCTTCCTGCCTCCGCAGTAATCTGCTTCTCACTAAGATTCCGGATTAAACTTTGACCCCGCGTTTCTAGAAACGAGAAAAAGGTGCTCAGCACCAAGATCCGCCCGCCGCGCCCGCAGCTGTGCGCTCGGCACTGAGCGGAGAAGCCGCTGGGCCAGGGCTGGGCGGCTGTGCCGTTCTCCGGGCCGCGCCGCGGCCGACCCTGCCATGAAACCCTCCCGTGTCGGTGGCCTTCGCGGCAAGATCCAGAGCCCCGGGAGCGGGGGAGAGGAACGCTCTCCGGAACCTTCCTGCGTTCCTTCCTACGACCCCACGGTTCCCCCCGGGGCAGCCGAGGGGGGAGCGTGAAGCAGAAACTGACCCTGACCAGTAATGAAACGGCCGTGTGACCCCTGGGCAGGAGCCGGCCGGTGCGGCTCAGGGGCTGAGCAAAGACCCAGGAACCAGGAGGTCACGGTTCGATCCCGGTCAGGGCACGTGCCCGGGTTTCAGGCTCCAGCCCCAGTGTGGGGCGTGCAGGAGGCAGCAGATCAGTGATTCTCTCTCATCATCGATGTTTCTGTCTCTCTCTCCCTCTCCCTTCTGCTCTGAAGTCAATAAAAATATGAAAATAATAACAACATTGTACATAACATCCTCTCCATTTGCTTAAAAAAAAAATATGGACGCAGGAGAGTGGGCTCCTGGGAAGATACTGGCAAGTCACGCCCCTGCAGGAAGCAAGGACCTTGGGGTGACCTTGAGGCCTGGCTTTCAGCCCGACCCCACCAGGAAATACGACTTGGAGGAGATTTACGTGAAACTACACACACGTCACGTTTGGCCACGCCTGTCACCCCCTGGGCGTCAGCCCGAGCACACTCAGGAGAAGTCACTCAGGAAAATCCAAGAGGCTTGACCGTCTCCACGCCGAGCCCGGTGCCCGGCCACGCGGCTCTGGACTCGGTGCCCGGGAGGCTGTGCCAGGGCTGATGAGCTCACTTCTGCAGGTGAGCCTGAGCACTGGGGGTCGGGGCGCTGCCCACGCCGCCCTCGTCCCCTGCCCCTCGAGGGAGACACGGGGAGATGGGCGGGGCAGGCGGCGCCCTCAATGGCCCTTTGTTCCCGGGAGGAAGGCGGGTGGGAAAGAGGAGGCCTGGCAGCCCGAACACAACACCTTTGTCTTCTCCCAGCGCAGGGCGCTTCCGCACCAGGTGAGCGGCCAGGGCGCCTCCCGCGGCAACAGCGGCTCTGAGCCTGGGTCCCTGCCGAGGGCTGTCTGTCCCCGGGAGGGAGCACCCGAGCCGGGAGGGAGCACCCAGGCCAGGAGGGAGCACCCGGGCCAGGAGGGAGCACCCGGGCCAGGAGGGAGGGAGGACCCAGGCCAGGAGGGAGCACCCGGGCCGGGAGGGAGCACCAGGCCGGGAGGGAGGGAGGACCCAGGCCGGGAGGGAGCACCCGGGCCAGGAGGGAGCACCCAGGCCAGGAGGGAGGGAGGACCCAGGCCAGGAGGGAGGACCCAGGTCGGGAGGGAGCACCAGGCCGGGAGGGAGGGAGGACCCAGGCCGGGAGGGAGCACCCACGCCGGGAGGGAGCACCAGGCTGGGAGGGAGGGAGGACCCAGGCCGGGAGGGAGGACCCAGGCCGGGAGGGAGCATCAGGCCGGGAGGGAGGGAGGGAGGACCCAGGCCGGGAGGGAGCACCCGGGCCAGGAGGGAGCACCAAGCCGGGAGGGAGGGAGGACCCAGGCCGGGAGGGAGCACCCGGGCCGGGAGGGAGCATCAGGCCGGGAGGGAGGGAGGACCCAGGCCGGGAGGGAGCACCCGGGCCAGGAGGGAGCACCCGGGCCAGGAGGGAGGGAGGACCCAGGCCGGGAGGGAGCACCCGGGCCGGGAGGGAGCACCAGGCCGGGAGGGAGGGAGGACCCAGGCCGGGAGGGAGCACCCGGGCCAGGAGGGAGGGAGGACCCAGGCCAGGAGGGAGGACCCAGGCCGGGAGGGAGCACCAGGCCGGGAGGGAGGGAGGACCCAGGCCGGGAGGGAGCACTCACGCCAGGAGGGAGCACCAGGCCGGGAGAGAGGGAGGACCCAGGCCGGGAGGGAGCACCCGGGCCGGGAGGGAGCACCAGGCCGGGAGGGAGGGAGGACCCAGGCCGGGAGGGAGCACCCGGGCCAGGAGGGAGGGAGGACCCAGGCCGGGAGGGAGCACCAGGCCGGGAGGGAGGGAGGACCCAGGCCGGGAGGGAGCACCAGGCCGGGAGGGAGGGAGGACCCAGGCCGGGAGGGAGCATCCGGGCCGGGAGGGAGCATCAGGCCGGGAGGGAGGGAGGGAGGACCCAGGCCGGGAGGGAGCACCTGGGCCGGGAAGGAGTACCCGGGCCGGGAAGGCCCGGGCCGGGAGGGAGCACCGGGCCGGGAGGGAGGACCCAGGCCGGGAGGGAGGACCCAGGCCGGGAGGGAGGACCCAGGCCGGGAGGGAGGACCCAGGCCGGGAGGGACCACCGGGCCGGGAGGGACCACCGGGCCGGGAGGGAGGACCCAGAACATCCCTAAGGAGCAGTGGGGATGGGCGTGGCCCGGAGAACTCCAGGGCCCCCACCTGCTGGAAAGTGGTCCCAGGACTCTGGTCCCCGGGGAGAAGAGCAGCTCTGGCTTCTGCCCGCGCCCGCCCCGAGCCCGCGCTGTCGGCAGAATAAGCCTCACGGGCTCCAGGTTGGGAGGTCGGCAGCCCAGCGGCCTCAGAGCTCTCGCTGCTGGGTGGGGGCGAGGGTGGGGGCGGCGGGGACCGAGCCCTGGAGGCCGTCTTTGCCGAGGGGGTTGCTTTGCTGAGATGGCCTGACCGGTGTCCCTGGGTGACCCCGCCCTGTGTCCTCTCCAGGGCCCTCCCCCAGCGAGACCAGAGGGGCCGGGTCCCGGGCGCTGTGTGTCCCCGGGCGGGCAGAGCCCTCGCACAGTTGCAGGCAGGGTCCGTGGGGGCTGAACCAAACTGGCTTCCTACGGGGACGTGTGGTCTCAGGTGGCAGCAGAGGGGATACGCCCGCTTCCCAGAGCCCCCCTGGCCGGCGATCACCATCCCTGTCGCGAGGCAGCTTTTGGCGAGAGGAGCCGCGGAAGCAGCCGGTGCCAGGGGCGGGGGGCCGGGTGCTGGGTGCAGAACAGGCCGGGCTGGTTGGGTGGGTTGTGTGGGCCAGACTCGGAGAAGGAGGCTGTTCTTCATAATCCGGCTTGTTGATCCAACAAACAATGACACAGGCGGCATTGTCCGCAGGGCGCTGGCCTCCCTGAGAAGGACCCCACCCGCGGCGAGGTCTGTCCAAGAATGCGGGAGCCTGGAGCCAGGGAGGACGGCCCGGGGGGGAGAACAGGGATGGCCGGGCCGTGGGCGCCGAGCCTGGCGCTGGCTCAAGTGTCCCAGCTCTTCCCAGCTCCGAGGCCAGTGATCCAGTGATGCCCCCATGTGGGAGGGCCAAGCTTCTTCCTTTAATATAGTTTTATTGATTTCAGAGAGGAAGGGAGAGGGAGAGAGAGAGAAACATCAATGATGAGAGGAAATCATGGATCCGCTGCCTCCTGCACTCCCCACACTGGGGATCGAGCCTACAACCCGGGCCTGTGCCCTGACTGGAATCAAACCCTGACCTCCTGGTTCCTGGGTCGATGCTCAACCACGGAGCCACCTCGGGCGATAGTGACACATCTCCACTGGGTTAGGATGGGCCCAAGTCCAGGAACCTGTCCTTCTGAGAAAGGAGGGGAGGACAGCGAGGAGGTGACGTGTAGACGAAGGCAGAGATGGGAGGGATGCGCCCACAAGCCCAGGACTGCTGGCAGCCGCCAGAATCGGGGAGACACGCAGGGGGTCTCTCTCGGGCAGGAGCCAGCCTGCCCACGCCCTCCCATCAGCCCTGTGGCCTGCGAGAGCCCTCACCCTGTGGCTTCCCTTTTTTCTTGTCCTCACCTGAGGGCAGCATAGAGAAGGGAGAGAGCGAGACCGACGTGAGGGAAACATGGATGGGTTGCCTTCATACACACACACCAACCGGGGACCAAACCTGCGACCAGGTGTGTGCCCTGCCCGGGAATCGAACCGGCACCCTCCCGGGCACAGGAAGACGCCCACCCCACAGAGCCCCCCCACCCCCGCGCCGGGCCCCTTCCCGCACTTTCAAGGCCCTCAGTGTGTGGTCAGCTGTGACGGCACCACGGGACCCAAGACGTGCTGCGATGCAGATAAAGGACTAAACCGGCAGAGCGGGCACCGTGGGCACTGGGGCCCCAGCGCAGTGAGCCCAGGCCACCCCTGGATGGTGACGGGGCAGCGGGCAGGCACCCTTTCCCACCCCAGGAGCACAGGAGCGGGCAGGCGCCGGGCACAGCTAGGCCAGGACAGCCTCACCCGCTCCAGTGCCCAGACACAGCGATGAGTTTTTCTTTCTTTCCTTTTTCTTTTTTCCACCCGAAAAGATCATGCTGCATGAGCTCAGGATTCCCGGGACCAGAGGAAAGGCAGGAAAACATGTTAACATGGCTCCCCGGTCAGCGTGGCGCGCACCCAGCTTCCCGGCCGGCCGGCAGCGCGACACCCTGGAGGCGGCGGAGGCGGGAAGGCCGGGATGTGACCTTCTCTGAGCCAGGAGCCCGGCCTCTTCCAAAGCAGGTGCCACCCCATCCCCAGCCCCTCAGGCGTGCTGCTGGCCTGCGGATCCGTGACGACCGCGCCTGTGTGACATGCCGTGATGTGTGTCGCTCCCGTGTCACCGCTGACCTGTACCTCGTGGCCCAGAAAGGAGAGCAGCTGGGCGGCCTTTTCCTTGTCTCCGTGGGTGAAGCGCCGCGTCCTGAGCACAAGGGGGCGCTGGGGTGGGGGGCTGCCCAGTGCGGCCAGGCGCTTGTCCCACCCTTTCCTGCTTCCAGCTCCAGCGGTCATTCCAGGCCCCCGCCCCCCATCCCCCCCCTTCCTCCTCAGCACAGAAAGCTGCTCACTCCACGGAGCTGCTCCAGCCCCTGCTCGGCCCGCACTCTCGCTGCGGTTCCGTCTCAGCAGGTGCCCGCCCCCCCTCCCCCGCCCGCGCTCTATGGGCGTGTAGACTCTTCTCACCAGATGTGGCCACTTTCTTTCCCCCCCCCCCCCCCCCCCCCCCCCGCACTGGGGACTTGACTGCTTTTTCCTCAATATCCCTCTGTGGTTGGTAAGACCACTTGGTGGCTTTGTATTTAATATTTGGGGGGATTTCAAAGGAGGATGGGCAGACCTGGACCCCAGGTCCCGTGTGCTGTGGACGCAGCCCCAGGTGACGTGGATTCCCACTGGGGTCAGGGCTTTGACCTCGTGGCGGCCGATGGAGTGCGTTTATGGGGTTTTTAAGGAAACGTAACTCCCTCTCACTCCCCTTTGGACATTGTTTCTGTCTGACAGCTTGGTCTCCGAAGCTGGATGACAGTGACAGAGGAGAGGCTGTGGTGATGGGGTGACAGTGACAGAGGAGAGGCTGTGGTGATGGGGTGACAGTGACAGAGGAGAGGCCGTGGGGGCAGGGAGGTGGTTTCCGTGTCACTGAAGGGGGTCAGCGAGCCCGGCTCCCGGGTCCAGTGTGGAACCTGTCTCTGCAGCCACCACTCTGGGGCCCTGATGCCTTCCCGGGGCAGCAGGGAAGGGGCGGGGGAACGCTCAGCAACATCAGGATTTGGGGTGCGGGTCCCACTTTCCAACTGGGTCTCATGTGGACTGTCAGCTGGAGAGAGGCCTTTAACGTGTCTGAGTGTCAGCACCGGGAGGCTATTCTGTCTTTACAAGAAAATAACAGGAATTCACCGATCGCGTCCGTAGGAGACTCAGCACCGCGTCTCGGTCCGATGATGCCGACAGGAGCGTCCCTGCAGCCCCTGACATTCCTCTCAAAGAGGCACTTCGAGTCACCTCCCTCCCCAGGCTCCTCCTCCACGTCCCCTCCTGGCCTTCCACGCCACCGGGGTGGTCACCTGCTGCCCCCAGGCCCCGTGCCCTCCACGCTCGCGCCTCCCCGGGCTCAGCGGCATCTGTGTGTCAAGCTTCCGTGGCCCCTGGCGGCCTCAGTTTCTCGCCGGCTGCTCTGGGGGTGTGACATCGGAAGAGGCCGCCGTTAAGCACGCTGGGGGGGGGGGCATGGAAAGGCCTCTTTGTCCAGGAGAGAAGAGCTGGCCCGTCGTTTTAAGTCCAAATCCAAGAGATTTGGAGTCGCTCTGGCCATTGCCTGCAGAAAGGAAGCCTGAGGCGCCGCCTGGTGGCGGGCGGTAGACTGCGCGTGTCCAGGGAGGGCCCGGGTTCTGCATGGCACGGCGCCCCCTGGTGGGGAGGGCTCAGTTGCCCTCCTTCTAAGGAAACCTCAGGCTGTTCCCACTGTGTGCCAGCCCCCCGGGACCTGACTGCCCCTCCGTACCCCACGATCCCTGTGAAAGGGCCGACATCCGGGAGATGAGAGCCACAGAGGAAGTGAGTGAAACTAAGGGGACCGTACATAGTTGGATCAATAATCCAGGAGCAAACGCCAAACCTACGAGAGACATCACCCCACCCGGTGAAGAAGCCCACCAACTCCCACTTCTGCCGATGACCCTACAGCTTGTGTGAGCCCAGCTCCCCTCTTCTTTTTTTCTTTTCTTAGTTATTAAATATACCTCTTTATTGATTTCAGGGAGGAAGGGAGATGGAGAGAGAGAAAAACATCAATGGTGAGGATCATCGACCGGCTGCCTCCTGCACACTGGGGATCGAACCCACAACCCGGGCATGTGCCCTTGACCAGGGATCGAACCTGGGACCCTTCAGTGCGCAGGCCGACGCTCTATCCACTGAGCCACGCCAGCCAGGGCCCAGCGTTCCTCTTCTGGACCAAAGAGTTCCACCTGCGCCAGCACCGGCCGCAGGCCTCCCGGTCCTGGGGGCCGCCTCCACCTGGCCCCACCGGTGCCCCTGGCCCCACCCGCACCCGGCTGGCCCTTACAAGGGACAGGAGCACCCCGCTCCCCCCGCTCGGCCCCGAGGATGCCCTTTAGGTCTCCGCCCTTCCGCTAGCAGATGTCGCGATACTTTTACAACCGTCACCCCTCTCGGCCTCCCCGTTCCTCCTTCCGCGCCCTTACAGCCCCCCTCCCCCGACCCCGCCGCCAGCCGCCTGCGCACACTCACCCGCGCACTCCCTCGGTGGCACCGGTTCCTACGTGCTACCCAGGTCCAAGTCCAGCGCCCTCTCAACTCCCGAACTCTACGGCCCCGGCTCCTGGACGGAACGGGGCGCAGGATCTCCATCGAACCCCCCCACGCGTCTTCGCAAACTTCTCTGGGCGGCTGCAAAGCTCTACGCCGATTGGGCACGAGAGAGCGCCGGTCCGGCCCCCGATTGGCTCCTGGGACTGGCAATCTGCGGGACTAAGAGGCGGGGTAGGAAGCCTGGACACTAACGGGCTGGCCCCGCGGCGGCAGCTGGACGCGCAGGACTCCGCAGGCCGGGACTACAAGCCCCAGCATGCACCGCGAAGGGCCGGGGGGGGGCGGGGCGGGGCGGGGCGGGGCGGCAGGGCCGGAGGCCTCGTGGTGGGACCCTCCGGACCTCGCGGGGGCCGCTGGCCCGGGGAGTCCGGTGCGTCGCGGGTCCAGCTTTGCCGCCAGCGCCGGAGGGGTGGGCAGGGAAAGCCCTCCGGGATCTTAGGGGTTTGCCAGGGCGGCGGTAGCCAACGCACCGGCAGGGGCTTCGCGGACGGAAACACTGTCCTCACTCACTCTCTGGGGACCGGACGCCCCAGACCGAGGACTTGGCGGAGGTGGGCCCTTCCGAGAGCTGCGCGGGAGACCGGTCCAGGCCGCCCTGCCGGCTCCCGGGGCGGGGCTGGCGGGGCTGGCAAACCCGCTCTTCCTTCCTTCCCGTCCCGCGGCGTCCCCCCCGGGCGTTTGCCGTCTTTGGCCGCACGGCTGTCCCCGGGCCGGGCCGGGGGCGCGGAGCCCTGGGCCCCACCTGTGACTTGGAGCGCCTACATCCCGCCGGCAAGGTGGAGGAGATGGAGCAGGCGGCTTCTTACCCGCCAGCCCCGAGGGTGGGCTCGCGCAGCGCCCGGGAAACCGTTCGCGTGTCCACTCAGAGGCGAGCCCCGCTGTGGCCACTGGGAGGCAGGAACGGTCTGCGTCGGGGCCACGGCCCCGGAGCAGGCGATCTGATTGGCCGGAAGTCCAAGGTCGGCCCCTCAGGGGCTGCACCGACTTAAGCCCCCCCCAAATGCACACGTGTTTCGAGGCCCCACATCCTTGCCAACACTTACAATTTTCCTTGTTTCACAGTTTGTCGTCTTTTATTGCTATTGCTTGGACAGCAGCCATGGCAATGGGGGTGAAAACCCCTGTGATGTTGACTTGGGTCTGAGACACAGACAGAGGCCACAAGAAATCGTTGGAATTTCCGATGTAGGATCCAAAAGGAGGCGTGTCAGGTCAGGAGCAAGGGCTGGGCACGCTCTGCACTTGCGGGAGCAGAAGAAAAAGAAACACAGGCGATGTGGGAAAGTCACTTTCCCACGGCTCTGTGGCCCTGAACCAGACAGGAACCAGGGCGGGAAGGGCTCCTCGGTGACAATGCACCCCCCCCCCCCCCCCCCAGGCCTCACGGCGCCAGGTCGCAGAGCACGCAGCGGAGCCAGGATGGCGCCCAGGGGACGCCCTGGTCACTCTCACCCGTTGTCAGGTACACCCAGGGCTTCCCCAGATCCCCGGCTGTGCCCCAGTCACTGTCCCTGGATCTCAGGCTCAGCTCTGCCTCTCAATCGAGCCACGCCTGGCCTTGTCTGGCTCCTGGGGGAGGGAGCTGTTGGCCTCAGCCTTCCAGGGAAGTTAGAGGCAGTCCTAGCAGAGGGCCCAGAGGGGGACAATACAGGCGGAGAGGAGGGGGGAAAGCTATGAGTGAGGAGGGGGCTCTGGGCCTCAGTCTACCCCTAGGACCAGGTCATGGGGCGGAGAGGGCTCCCGCTTAACCAAGGACGTCTGTGAGGTCACATCCAACGCTGACGCCCAGACCACGACTGGCTCCTTGGCTCCGCCCTGACGGACAGAGCTCCCCTGAGGGTCGCAGGGACTGGGCTGACTTTCCACCCAGTGGGTTGTGCTGAGACCTGCAAGAACCACGTTCCGGGTCTGGATTCTCCGTCCCCACCCTCAGGCCTCTGCAACCGCATGCAGCTGGGACTGCGCCCCACCAGGCCCCTGCCACCTGGGAGACAGCCGCCTGCAGGGAGGTGGAGGGGGGCGGTCAGTTGATGGAGGGGAGCCCCTGGGATTCAGCTCCTTCAGTGCGGACAGGGTCCGGTTTTGCTCATTTTCTCAGCCCAGTGCCTGGAGAGCAGGATGGGCCACACCAAGGAGAGCCTCCCTGAGCCCGGAGCTCAGAGGGGGGTGGGGGTGTGGGGGAACCCAGCTCCACGTCCTGCCCAGGGCCTCTGTCTGTGTCTCAGACCCAAGTCAACATCACAGGGGTTTTCACCCCCATTGCCATGGCTGCTGTCCAAACAATAACAATAAAAGACGACAAACTGTGAAACAAGGAAAATTGTAAGTGTTGGCAAGGATGTGGGGACTAGAAACACGTGTGCATTTGGGGGGGGCTTAAGTCGGTGCAGCCCCTGAGGGGCCGACCTTGGACTTCCCGGCCAATCAGATCGCCTGCCCTGAAGTAGTGGGCCAATCAGGTGTGGCTGTCCTGCTAAGGGCCAGCCTGCAGGCGTCCCGGCTGCCACGGTTGTTGCTGGGGTCCCACCCCGCACCCCTCACCCGAGCGGTTCTGCAGCTCTGCCTGTCCAGCTTGGAGCAGCGTTTCCCACGCGTGGGCCCTGTTTTCCTACCACATTTCTATTCCGCTTGCACCGTCAGAGCCCGTTCCCCCTCTCACATCTAAGACGCTGCGCCAGGAGCTGTGCGCGGGGACCCCCTGCCCTGCTCTGAGCCTCACCCCGAGGGTCAGGTGAGCGCCGTGCTGTGCGCACCCGGCCTGCCCCTGGCCCTGCCCCTGGCCCTGGCCCTGGCCCTGCCCCTGCCCCTGGCCCTGCCCCTGGCCCTGGCCCTGCCCCTGGCCCTGGCCCTGGCCCTGGCCCTGGCCCTGCCCCTGGCCCTGGCCCTGCCCCTGCCCCTGGCCCTGGCCCTGGCCCTGCCCCTGGCCCTGGCCCTGGCCCTGGCCCTGCCCCTGGCCCTGCCCCTGCCCCTGGCCCTGGCCCTGGCCCTGGCCCTGGCCCTGGCCCTGGCCCTGGCCCTGCCCTGGCCCTGGCCCTGGCCCTGGCCCTGCCCCTGCCCCTGGCCCTGCCCTGCCCTGGCCCTGGCCCTGCCCCTGCCCCCTGCCCCTGCCCCTGGCCCTGGCCCTGCCCCTGCCCTGGCCCTGGCCCCCCTGCCCTGGCCCTGGCCCTGCCCCTGGCCCTGGCCCTGGCCCTGGCCCTGCCCTGGCCCTGGCCCTGCCCCTGGCCCTGCCCCCCCTGCCCCTGGCCCTGGCCCTGGCCCTGCCCCTGCCCCCCTGCCCCTGCCCCTGGCCCTGCCCCTGCCCCTGGCCCTGGCCCTGCCCTGGCCCTGCCCCTGCCCCTGCCCCTGCCCCTGCCCCTGCCCCTGGCCCTGGCCCTGGCCCTGGCCCTGGCCCTGCCCCTGCCCCTGCCCCTGCCCCTGGCCCTGCCCCTGCCCCTGCCCCTGGCCCTGCCCCTGCCCCTGGCCCTGGCCCTGGCCGCGCCGGGCTCCGCGGGTCCTGATGGCAGAACTGCAGGCGTCCTCACGTCCTCACGTCCTCACGTCCTCGCCGCGGGCGCCCACAGGCCGCATAGCTCCTTCCTGGGCCATTAGGGCGCATTTCAGCCTCAGAGAGCCGCTCCCCCTTCCCGCACCGCACCCCCCGCACCGCCCCCCGCGGCTCCTCCCCGCTGCCCTCTGTCCCCACAGCGGCCCCAGAGAGGAAGGCCCGCTCTTCAGGCCTCGAGGCCACCCCAGGCCTTGCTCGGTCCTGGGAAACGGGTCCAAGCAGCCGCCTGTCCCGGAGAGAGCGAGGAGGAGCGAGAGCAGGAGCCCCGTCATCAAATGAGCGCTGTTTTCAGACCACGTGCACCCGCGGAGGGTGTGGGGGCTCCCCCAGGCCAGACCCCTCCTCCCCGACCTTGCCCCTGGGGGTCCACATCCCCTCCCCCAAGCTGGCGGCCCTTGCTCTTGAGCCGCAGGCGCGGCCTCCCTTCTGCCCGAGGAAACGTGTGAGGAAGCAGCGTGGGCTCCGGCCGGTGACCCGTGGTGTTTGTCAACGTGTGATTGTGTCTGTTCCTTTGCCGGGGGATTAGGGGGGTTCGCTATCTCATCGAGGGCTTGGGGGGAAGGAGGCCCCAGAAAATGTGAGAGGAAGGAGATGCAGAGGCCGCGCTGGGCCCTGAGTGCAGTGGCTGGGGGTACAGGGGGCTGGGGTGCAGGGGGCTGGGGGTGCAGGGAGCTGGGGTGCTGGGGGTGCAGGGGATTGTGGGTGCAGGGAGCTGGGGGTGCTGGGGGCTGGGATGCAGTGGGCTGGGGGTGCAGGGGGTTAAGGGGGTTGGGGTTGCTAGGGGTGCAGGGAGCTGGGGTGCAGGGGGTTGGGGGTGCTGGGAGTGCAGGGTGCTGGGGTGCAGGGGGTTGGGGATTGGGGGTGCAGGGGCTGGGGTCATGGGGAGGGATTCCAGAACCACTCTCCACCAGCAGCGCTCTCAGGAATCAGGGCACAGGCCCGGGTTGGGGGCTCGATCCCCGTGTGGGGCTGCAGGAGGCAGCGGGTCCCTGACACTCTCACCATGGATGTGTCTGTCCCTCCCTCCCTCCTTCCTCTCTGACATCGATAAGCACATGCTTTTTACAAAGAAACCTGGGAGGAGGGGGAAGGCAGGCTCCTTGTGCTCAGGGATTTGGGCAAACATTGCTTTGGTGTTAACCCTGGACCCACGCAGCCCGGCCAAGGCCAAGGCCAAGTCTCCCAGGAGGGCAGCCCGTGCTCACAGCCCGCCCTCTGCAGCGGCCGCGCTCCCCTTTGGGGATAGTTGTTGCCTCTCAAGCAGCAGATTCTGCGGGGTTTGGGGCAGATGGACCGGCGCCAGCAAGCCATTCAGCCCCCTCGTCCACCAGTCTCCCCAAACGCCCTCCCGCCCTGCACACAACTCTGTGGGTTGCGCCCCATCGGGCCAAGCCCCTGGGTCCATAAAGGCCAGCAGGCCCTGGAGGCCCGGGACGTGGAGACAGGGCCCCGTCCCTCAGCCCCAGCGCTGCCGCCGGCAACCTCTGTTCCGTCTTTGAAGACGATGTAGCCATTTTCCTTCTAAGATCTCCAAGAACTGAAAACAGCTTCCATTGTGAAATGTCACAGGACGGGCTATTGTCTTAGCTTGTTGCCACTGGCTGAGCGTCAGGTGGGGAATTAGGCCTTTCTATTTTTGATGTCCCCGTTTCTCAAAATAGGAGACGTTGAGCAGCGACGTGCTGGCCCAGATCGCCGCCGCCACCACCCCTGCCCGCCCCCCCCCCCCCCCCGCCCTGGGGTCTGAGCCGGTACCCGCCTCGCCTTCCAGCCCAGCTCAGAACTTTGCTCACGTGCGAGCCAGGGTCCAGGGCACCTTCAGCATCCCTGGGACCTGGGGTCGGGCCAGGTAAGCCTCCCCCCGCCTCCCAGCCCCAGAGTCTCAGAAGGAAGAGACTGGTCAGCGTCCTGGTGTAGCCACCGAACGAGGCAGGAAGTGCAGAATGCTCTCTCGTTCTTGTCCTTCACCCTCACCCGGGGCTATTTTCCCATTGATTTTTAGAGAAAGTGGAAGAGGAGAGAGAGAGAAAAACACATGGATGTGCGAGACACATCCATTGGCTGCTTCCCGCACGCGCCCCGCCCAGGCCGGATCACACATGCAGCCACTCAGGGGCCTCCTGCCAGCATTCACCTAGCACCGTGGTCGGCAAACTGCGGCTCGCGAGCCACATGCGGCTCTTTGGCCCCTTGAGTGTGGCTCTTCCACAACATACCACGGCCTGGGCGAGTCTATTTTGAAGAAGTGGCGTTAGAAGAAGTTTAAGTTTAAAAAATTTGGCTCTCAAAAGAAATGTCAGTCATCGTCCTGTTGGTATTTGGCTCTGTTGGCTAATGAGTTTGCCGACCGCTGGCCTAGAACTTTTCCCGAGTCGCTGGTGAACTCCTGTCTCGTTTGAATCTGCAAACACGTGTAGACGAGCCCAGGTTGCCCTCGGGGCCCCGGGTGCCTGTGAGAGCAAACGGAGAGAGTTCTACCTTCGCCTCCGAGGCCGGCTCGGCCCGGCCACCATCCCTCTGTTCTAGGCCGGCCCTCGCTCAAAGTCACCGGCTTCCCGACACCTTCCGGAAGCTTCCCAGTCGGCCAGTGGCGTGCGCAGGCGTTCCCCCAGGCCCTCTGAGGGCGACCCACTTCCTCCCCGGTTCTGGGACAAGCCGGGCTCCCATTAATCACGGCGACCTCGCTCAGCGCCTCACCTTCATCCACCTCGGAACAGAGGACGCTCCGGGCGCCAGGCGGGGCTGTCTTCCAGGCCTGAGGTCGGGGCTGCGCGGGGGGGGGGGGGGGCGAGTACAGCCCCGGACAGGCTCCCGAAAAGGTCACGCAATGACAGAGCCAGGACACCACCAATGGTGACCACCAGTGGGGTCACCCGGGGAGCGGCCTCGGGCTCCGCCACCCCGTCTCGGCCTGTCCCGCGCTCTGTGAAAGCTGGGGAAACCAAGTCCCAGCCAGGCTGCGCCTCCCGTGGGCGTGGGCGCGGCGACAGGGCTGGCCGAAGCCCCCCTGGTGCTCTGACCTTGGGGTGCGGTCGGGGCCCTGCTAGTGAGGCCCCCTCCCCCTCACCGCACAGACACGGGGACACCCCCAGTCACAAGGCTCCCTGCTCCTCCGGGGCCAGGCTCACTGCGAGGGCGGCCGCACCCAGCACACGCACAGCCCTCCCTTCCCGACGTGCCTGTGGAAATGGCACTGCCCCTGACTGGCGGCTCAGTGGTTAGAGCACCAGCCCGTGCACCGAGGCGTTGGGGATTGATTCTCGGGCAAGGGCAGGGGGCCCGTGCAGGAGGCAACCAATCAATGTCTCTTTCTCTCTCTCTTCCCCTCCCTCCCTCCCTCCCTCCCTCCATTCCACTCTCTCTACAAATCAATGGGGAAAACATCCTTGGATGGCGATTAACAAAAAATGCAAAATACAGAAAGGAAAGGCACTGCCTGCCTCCCCGGCTTAGCCAAGTGCAGGCGGCCGCACTGCCAGCCTTGTGCCAGGGCGACCCCTAGCGGCGGGCTCCGAACCCCAGGCCGCTCCTCCCTGGGGCCTGGTGACCTTTGTCCGGCGGCTCCCCACCCCCCTCCCCGTCCCCGTCTCGCCTCCAGGAGTCCCGCTTTTTAGATCCCACACCTGCGTGAGCTCGCGCAGCCCTGTCCCTCTGCGTCGGGCTCAGTTCACTGAGCACCGTGTCCCCCAAGGCATGACCGTGGCCGGCACAGGCTCGGCCGCTCCTCTGCGCCAGCGGAGCCCGCCCGAGAGCCGGGGGCACGGGCGAGGAGGCCGAGGCTCACCCAGGGTCATGGCCACACAGAGCAGCAGGCCTGGGACTCGAACCCAGGCTCTCCTGGTGAAGGGCCCACGTCCTCTCAGACCCACAGCCTCCAGGCCCTGCTGGCCAGACGGACGGACAAGGGCCAACAGGCTGCCGCGCCACCTGTCTGGGCGGCTCTTCCACCAAAGGACCAACCTGCCCCACGTGGCCCAGCAGCCAGTGCTGGCCCCTTTCAGACCAGGCGGAAGGTTCCAGAAGGCTAGTGCGCGGGCAGTCAGGCCCCTGTTCTAAGGCACACTGGGGGAGGGGGGTAGACTCAGTTCCTGGGGCGGCGGGGGGGGCGGGGGCCGGTGGCTTCTGCTTCTTTCGTGACTATCGGGGGCCCAGCAGGAACGTGGGCGCAGAGTGGGTGCGGCGCCCACACCCAGTGCCTAACTGCCGGCCATTCGCTGGCTCAGGGTCAGGGTCCCCGGTGACGTGAGCTGGCGGTTCTTCCGTGGGCCCCGGGGGTTCACCCCGTGTGTGGGCAGCTGGTTTGCACCCCTGTTGGCGCTCGCTGCTGACTGGCCGTGGTCAGCTGGCGTCCCGGCTCCCCGGCCAGTGCCTCCGTCACCGGCTGCGCCCACTGCTGGTTGGGTGGTGGCTGCAGCCCAGGCACAAGCCTTTCCCAGCCCTGCTCCCCGGGCCCACGGCATCACACGGCAGCCCACAGCGGCGGAGGGAGCAGCAGCAGCCCCTGGGGGCCGGGAAGGACTCCCCCGTCTGCGGTCGGCCCAGCGGGTGCTCAGGGCTGGCGGGTGCCTCGCCCTCGCCTGTCTCCACCGGGGCAGCGTCACCTGAGGCCACCAAGGCCCCGCATGGTGATGGCTGGTTTCCTGGGGTCTCCTCCTGGGGGTAGCTGTCCCCCCGCTTGGTTTCCCGGGGTCTCCTCCTGGGGGTAGCTGCCCCCGCCCAGGATAACGGCAGGGGTATCTGTGTCCCAGATCCAGCCCAGGGCCTGGGGACTGAGCATCTACTACACGAGCCGATCAATCTGCTGAATTGAATGGGAAGCGAACACGCTGTGGGGGGCAACGTACCAACGAGACGCAGGATCTGAGCTCTGGAAGCAGGTTACCAATTAGCAGCGCTTCTCAGAACTGGTTCCCAAACCGCAAGTTCACAGCCACTCGATTCCCATCCATCATCCAGGATACCTGCCCTGACCCCGCAGACATCTGCCGTGACCCCCAGACACCCGCCGTGACCCCGAGACCCCTGCCCTGACCCCGAGACCCCCGCCGTGACCCCCAGACACCCGCCGTGACCCCGAGAGCCCCGCCGTGACCCCGAGACCCCCGCCGTGACCCCGAGACCCCCGCCGTGACCCCCAGACACCCGCCGTGACCCCGAGACCTCTGCCCTGACCCCGAGACACCCGCCGTGACCCCCAGACACCCGCCGTGACCCCGAGAGCCCCGCCGTGACCCCGAGACCCCAGCCGTGACCACGAGACCCCCGCCGTGACCCCCAGACACCCGCCGTGACCCCGAGACCTCTGCCCTGACCCCGAGACACCCGCCGTGATCTCCCAGACAACCGCCGTGACCCCCAGACACCCGCCGTGACCCCGAGAGCCCCGCCGTGACCCCGAGACCCCAGCCGTGACCACGAGACCCCCGCCGTGACTCCCAGACACCCGCCGTGACCCCGAGACCTCTGCCCTGACCCCGAGACACCCGCCGTGATCTCCCAGACACCCGCCGTGACCCCCAGACACCCACCGTGACCCCGAGAGCCCCGCCGTGACCCCGAGACCCCAGCCGTGACCACGAGACCCCCGCCGTGACCCCCAGACACCCGCCGTGACCCCGAGAGCCCCGCCGTGACCCCGAGACACCCGCCCTGACCCCGCAGACACCCACCGTGACCCTGCAGACCTGCCCTTAGACCTTGGGCGGGTGGGGCGCGGTCCTGGCCTCTCCTGTCACTGCCCGGCAAGAAGCTGGTGGACATGGCGCGCCTGTTCCGCCCAGAAACCGCACACCTGTGTCATGCGGGTCAGGGCTCGGCCATACAGGGATGATGGGGAGAAAGGAAGTCATCAGGGTGGGCGGGCTCAGTGGTTGAGCATCGACCTAGGAACCAGGAGGTCACTGTTCAATTCCCGGTCAGGGCACAGGCCCAGGTTGCCAGCTTGATCCCCAGTGGGGGGCCTGCAGGAGGCAGCCTATCAATGATTCTCTCATCATTGATGTTTCCATCTCTCTCTCTCTCCCTTCCTCTCTGAAACCAATAAAAATATATTAAAAAAATAAAACCACCATACCCAGCTTACAATGACTCAGCAAATATTTAATAACAACGGTGATACTAGCAACAGTTACCATTTACGGAGCGCTTATTACCCAAAGGGCACTTTTCTAAGACCCTTGTATGAATGACTTTGACTCTGTTGCCATTATATTACTTTCCCCATTTTACAGATGAAGAAACTGTGCTACATAGCAAGTTAGGTAGCTTGCTTATGGTCACACAGCACGTCTGAACCAGACTTCAAACACAGGTGGCCTGACTGCACATCTGTACACGTATGTAGCATGAGCTCAGTGTTTGGGGAATGAGTGAGAGATGGATGGGTGGGTGGAAGGTAGGGAAGGAGACAAAGAGGGAGGGAAGAGTAGATGGGTGGATGAATGATGGATGGATGGTTGGATGGGTGGTGGATGGATGGATGGATGGATGGGTGGATGGGTGGATGGATGGTAGATGGATGGATGGGTGGATAGATAAATGATGGATGGATGGTTGGATGGATGGATGGGTGGCAGATGGATGGTAGATGGTACAATAAATGATGGATGGATGGATGGATGGATGGATGGTTGGATGGATGGATGGTAGATGGATGGTAGAATAAATGATGGATGGATGGATGGATGGTAGATGGATGGATGGATGGATGGTAGATGGATGGTAGAATAAATGATGGATGGATGGATGGATGGTAGATGGATGGATGGATGGGTGGTTGGATGGATGGATGGTTGGTTGGATGGTTGGATGGATGGATGGATGGATGGTTGGATGGATGGGTGGCAGATGGATGGTAGATGGATGGTAGAATAAACGATGGATGGATGGATGGATGGATGGATGGATGGATGGATGGGTGGATGGTAGATGGATGGTTGGTTGGATGGTTGGATGGATGGATGGGTGGCAAATGGATGGTAGATGGATGGTAGAATAAATGATAGATGGATGCTGGTGAAAATAAGAACAGAAGCGGTATCTGTGGTCGAATCTGGCCTGGCCCCTGCCTCCCTGAGCAGCAGCACTGAGGGGCATGGATGTGGCCCGGCTGGACCAGGGCTGCACCCAGAGCTCAGGGCAACCGTGCGGGGGGGCGGGGGGGGTGAGGGGCAGGCACTGCAGTTACCGTTACAGTCGGGCCAGGAAGTCCTGGCGGTGGCAGACGACCCCAGCTGAGCCTCCCGCCCTCCCTCACGGCCGCTGTCCGGGCTGGAGCACACGGAATCCCACAGCCTGAGACCTGGTCGGGCTGAGCTGGTGACTGTCTCTGGGGTCTGAGCTGCCCATGCACATCACCCCCCTCCCCCGGGAGCCCAGCCCAGGTGAGGACGACTCTGCAAGGCCAGGAACCGGGGGCTGAGTTAGCTCTTTACCGCCATCTGCCGGTTGGCTGCTAACAACGCCATTTCCGCATCTGCTTAGCAGAAGGGGCATCAGGATGGCTGCTGGCTGCGAGCTTCCTGGGAGCGGCAGCGAGGGTCACGGCTGCTGAAGGCCAGCGATGACACTGCACTGGGAGCCCGCCAGCCGCCTGCTGGGCACCGTGTGGGGCCCACTGCTGAGGAGCCCTAACTCCCTGGGTATAAACACGGGTCGTTTTCCAGTCTCTGCGCCACCAGGCCCCGCCTCACCCCTGCGCTGCCCACCACGGCACGGACCCTGAGGGGGTGGCAAGGCCGGTCGCTGTGTGGTCTCTACAGAGCGGACTCCCCGGGACCCGAGTGGCATGAGCCGCACAGGATGCACCCTGAGCCCTGCTCACTCACGCACCGTCCGGCCACGTGGCAGGAGCCAGCGCCCCGGCGCTGAGGCTGGGAGCGCCTGGAGGCGGGGGGTGGGTGGGGTGGGTGGCGTTGGCCTCTCCATCCATCCTCCCACGCGTGGGCACTCCCGCCTCCGGCTGTCCTGAGTGACGCTGCCATGAACTCGGGTGCAGGTGTCGGTTCCAGTCCCCCTTCCACTTTGGGGGGGTTCCCAGAAGCAAGATTGCGGGGTCCCATGGCAATTCCCTATAAGCCTTCTGAGCCACCCACACGGCTCCCCACGGCGGCTGCCCCGACTCGCATTCCCACCAGCAGGGCACGGGCTCACCGCCCCCAACCTGTTCTTGTCCTTGCCAACCTGTTCTGTGATAACAGCCACTCCCGCTGGGCGTGCGGGGAGGGGGGGTCGACGCAGTGCACAGAGGCTGCCAGCCGAGGCCGCCGCGGTCACACTGGCATCTGTCAGCGGCCATCAGCCGCTCTGGCTGCGGGGTGGACGCAGGGAGCCTGGGGCCGGAGGCTGCGGCAGGACGCGGGGAGAACAGGCCTGTGAGAGCGCGGGATGCGGGGAGCGCCCTGTGAGCACCCCGGACCCGCCGGCCTCGCCCAGACCGTGTCTGTCCCTTCCTGGCCCTTTATTGACGTTGGGGTGGGAAGGCAGCCGCGTGGAGCGGCTCTGCGCTGCGTGGATTCGGCCTACCGAGCTCAGCCGGGCGTGGGCGCCCGGACGAGCGGTGGGCCCGGAGCCACAGTCAGAAGGACCTCTTGCTGACGGCAGAGGGACCCTTTTCGTTGTAGTCGTCGCTGGTGACCCACATGTCCTTGAAGGTGGAGAGCGAGCACAGCACAGAGCCGCCCACCCAGGCGCTGTACACGGAGCAGGGGCAGGTGGACACCTGGTGGGGGGCAGAGAGGGGAGGGCGGGGGGAGGGGTCAGAGGCCAGAGAGCGGGAGAAACCAGAATCAATCCTACTCTAAATTGGGGGTGCAAGCCCGGCCGGCGGGGCTCAACGGTTGAGCGTCGACCTACAAACCAGGTCACGGTTCGATTCCTGGTCGGGGCACATGCCCGGGTTGCGGGCTCCATCCCCGGTGTGGGGTGTGCAGGAGGCAGCCGATCCATGATTTCCTCTCACATTCATGTTTCTCTCTCTCCCCCTCTCCCTTCCTCTCTGACATCAATACAAATATATTTAAAGTAAAATAAAACAAATTGGGGGCACAAAATACCAATTCCTGAATGGACTTCTTCCCCCTCCCCCCCCCCAATAAGATGTTGAACAGTCCACGTCCCCCTGCCCCTTGCTGCCTCCCTGCAACCTGGCCGTGGCCTTCGGTGAGCGCCTGGCGCTGGACTCACCCCACCCTCACTCTCCCCGACCCCCCCTGCTCTGAGCCACCAGCACCCCTCGCCCAAATCACAGCATCGCTTCCGCCAGCATCCACAGCCTGCCTCCTGTGCCCACAGCTGGCCGCCCCGCACCCAAGCCTGTCCCTGCTGGGTGGGCCCTGCTGGGTGGGCCCCGCTGGGTGGGGCCCCACTGGGTGGGGCGTTGCTCTGCTCAGCAGGGTCCCACGGTCTCTGGGGGGAGGCGGGGGGGGGAGGGGAGCCTTCCCTGGTTCTCTGAGCTCCTCTGCCTTCCGCGCTCTCAGCCTGCCAGCCCCTCCCAGCGCCCTCCGGACAGCAGCCTCTGGGCCACCGCAGGCGCGGTTCCCTGTGCCCCGTGTGGTTCCCGCCACCCCCACGGCTCCCTCTCTCCTGCAGGCATTTCTCACGGCACCTCCCAGGAGCCCCCACTCCCTTCCTCAGCTGCGTGTAGCCCTGTGACGCTGACGTCAGGGGTCAGGGGTCAGGGCACATGGACTTGCTCTGTCCACCTGTCCCCCCACCGGAAGGTGAGCTCAGGGTGCCCCCCTGTGCGCTGTGCCCCACGCGCCGGGCAAGCACCTGGCACCTCAGAGGCTTCCGGAAATGCCTGCCCCACGCCTGGGGAAGCCCCTCGGCGGACGGGAGGACCTACCTTCACGTTGGTTGTAGGAGACACCAGGGCAGACAGCTCCCTCTGCATCCGGGCCCTCAGGCTGGGGGAGGAGCCGGTGCCTCCGGACAGCAGGACGTTCCGGAAGAGGGGTCTCTGGAGGTCGGGGCTGCAGGAGCTGATGCTGCGGAGGGCGATCATGTGGGCGCCCAGGCTGTTCCTCCCTGTGGGGCGCAATCACACCTGACCAATCAAACACTGCACCCGTGGGGGTCCTCGGCTGCTAAAAGGGGGTACGGGGGTGGGTTACAGGATACAACCCACATACAACGGTCAGCAAAGTGGCGGGCACACAGTAGGTACCTAATAAGTGACAGCTGGCTCCAGAGGCACTTTTAAAACGGGGCGTAAACTCACTATTACTTGCTACTCAAAGCACAACCCTCTCCCAGCTGCCCCAGCTCCTTCGGCACGGCGTCTGCATGTCCGTGTTCACCTGTCCCTGTCCGCCTGTCCATGTCCACCTGTCCACGTCCACCTATCCACATCCACTGTCTGTGTCCACCAGTCCCTGTCCGCCTGTCCACCTGTCCACGTGTCCATGTCCGCCTGTCCACGTCCACCTGTCCCTGTCCACCTGTCCGTGTCCACCTGTCCCTGTCCGCCTGTCATGTCCCCTGTCCGTGTCCACCGGTCCATGTCCCCTGTCTGTGTCCGCCCGTCTGTGTCCACTGGTCTATGTCCCCTGGTCTATGTCTGCCTGTCCGTGTCCACCTGTCCCTGTCCGCCTGTCATGTCCACCTGTCCGTGTCCGCCCGTCTGTGTCCACCGGTCCATATCCCCTGTCCGTGTCCGCCCGTCTGTGTCCACCGGTCCATGTCCCCTGTCCGTGTCCGCCCGTCTGTGTCCACTGGTCTATGTCCCCTGGTCTACATCTGCCTGTCCGTTTCCACCTGTCCCTGTCCGCCTGTCATGTCCGCCTGTCCGTGTCCGCCCGTCTGTGTCCACCGGTCCATGTCCCCTGTCCGTGTCCGCCTGTCTGTGTCCACCGGTCCATGTCCCCTGTCCGTGTCCGCCCGTCTGTGTCCACCGGTCTATGTCTGCCTGTCCATGCCCACCTGACCATGTCCGCCCGTCCTCGTCGCCCGTCCGCTCAGCTGGGCCCTCCCCGGCTCACCTATGAAATCCGGCTGGAAAAGCGCCTCCATGCAGAGGAACTGCTCCGGCCCGAACTCAATCTCCCGGCCGTCGGGCAGCTGGTGCTTCTGCACCAGGGACACCGAGAGGGCTGCCGCCTTCTCCTTGTTGAAGTCCAAAGCCACATAACAGCATTTCTCTTTCATGTCCCGGATGTACTCCCGGTCGCCTGGGGAAGAGGGGGAGCCCGGCGGGAGGAGGGAAGAAGGTGAGGCGGCTCACCAACTCGGCTCGCTCCCCGCGGTAGGGACATATTTCTACTTTGGTCTCGGATCCCAGCCCCTCTCGGTGGATGCGTGCTGGGGCCTGGGTTCGTGGACTAGAAAGCAGAATAGTGATGCCTGGACGAGGCTGCACACGTCTGAAAAATGCCCGGCCGGCGGGGCTCAGGGGATGAGCATCAACCTATGAACCAGGAGGTCACAGTTCAAGTCCCAGTCAGGGCACAGGCCCGGGGTTGTGGGCTGAAGCCCCAGTGTGGGGCGTGCAGGAGGCAACCAATGATTCCCTCTCATCATTGATGTTTCTCTCTCTCCCTCTCCCTTCCTCTCTGAAATCAGTATATACGTATATAACATGATTTTTTTAAAGAAATTTTTTTGAGGGTTAATCCTCACCTGAGGATATTTTCCCATTGATCTTTTAGAGAGAGTGGAAGAGAGAGGGAAAGACAGAGATAAATTTTAATGTGAAAGAAACACATCGATTTGTTGCCTCCTGCACGAGCCCCGACCAGGGACTGGGCTGGGGAGGAACCTGCAACCATGGTACATGCCCTTGACAGGAATCGAACCCAGGACCCTTTGGCCCACAGGCCTATGCTCTATCCACTGAGCCAAACTGGCTAGGGCAATATATATATATAATTTATTTCAGAAAGGAAAGCAGAGGGGAAGAGAGATAGAAACATCAATGATGAGGGAGAATCATTGATCGGTTTCCTCCTGCACACCCCCTACTGGGGATCGAGCCTGTAACCCGGGCATGTGCCCTTAACCAGAATCGAACCCGAGACCCTTCAGTCTGCAGGCCCACGCTCTATCCACTGAGCCAAACCAGCTAGGGCAAAAAATATGTATTTTTTAAAAAGGTAAAAGCCCTAGTTGATTGGGCTCAGTGGATAGAGCTTTGGCCCATGGACTGAAGGGTCCTGGGTTCGATTCTGTTCCAGGGCATGTACCTCAGTTGCAGGCTCGATCCTTGGCCCTAGTCCAAGGATGTGGAAGTCACTCAACCCTCTTAAGCCTCTTCCTCTGCAGTAGAGATCATTGTTCCCCCTTGTGGCATGAGCAATGCGAGAATGTATGTAAGACACTCACTCAACCCAGTACCTGCACAGGACAAGTACTCTGTAACCCTTAAACCATCATAAGGGTCAGCACCATTATCATCATCACATCACCATCATCATCACCACCATTATCATCATCATCATTATCACCACCATCACCACCACCATCACCATCATCACCACCATCATTATCACCACCATCACCATCACCACCATCACCATCACCACCATCACCACCACCATCACCATCATCACCCCATCATCACCACCATCACCACCATCATCACCACCATCATCATCACCTTCATCACCATCATGATCACCTCCACCATCACCATCACCACCATCATCACCACCATCACCATCACCACCATCACCACCATCGTCACCACCATGATCACCATCATCACCCCATCATCACCACCATCATCATCACCACCATCATCACCACCATCACCACCACCATCACCATCATCACCACCATCACCCCATCATCATCACCACCATCATCACCACCATCACCACCACCATCACCATCATCACCACCATTACCCCATCATCACCACCATCGTCACCCCATCATCACCACCATCATTATCACCACTATCATCATCACCATCATCACCACCATCACCATCACCACCATCATCACCACCATCACCATCATCACCACCATCATCACCACCATCACCACCACCATCACCATCACCACCACCATCATCACCATCATGATCACCTCCATCATCACCACCACCACCACCATCACCACCATCATCACCACCATCACCACCACCATCACCATCATCACCACCATCACCCCATCATCACCACCATCGTCACCCCATCATCACCACCATCATTATCACCACTATCATCATCACCATCATCACCACCATCACCATCACCACCATCATCACCACCATCACCATCATCACCCCATCATCACCACCATCATTATCACCACCATCATCACCACCATCACCACCACCATCACCATCACCACCACCATCATCACCATCATGATCACCTCCATCATCACCACCACCACCACCATCACCACCAAAATCATCATCATCACCATCATCATCACCACCATCATCACCACCATCACCATTATCACCATCATCACCACCATCATCAAAATCATCACCATAATCACCACCAAAATCATCACCATCACCACCATCATCACCACCACCATTGCCATCATTATCACCATCATCATCACCACCATTGCCTTCACCATCACCATCATCACCATCATCATCTTCATCATGACTGTCATCGTCAATCAGCTAACTGTCCCTGGACATAGATGGGTTGTTTCTGGAACTTGGATGATGGATAAGCAGCCTTCGCTTCAGAAACTGAGGGCTGTAGGCTGAACAAGCCACAAAGGATATTACCGCGGGGACTGGTGTATCCGGCCCACCATCCGCTCCCTACCTGTGCCGAGCAGCGAGTTCCCCCTTCTGGACAGCAGCTGCATGAGGTACAGGGTTATGTCCTGGCCTGCCACGTCCATCTGCATGGTGGACAGGTGCAGCGGACAGCCCTCAATGATGGGCACGAAGTGTGTCATTCCTTCTCCACATTCGATGGTGGTTCCTACGCAAGAGAGCACACGGCATCGCCATGTGGGTGTGGCACCCCTCACCACCCATCAGGTCGGTGGGAAGAGATGGTGAGGGGGCGGTCCTGGGAGGGGAAGGCTGAGGGTCTGAGGAGCAAACGGTCCCCCCAGAGGGATGTGCTGGGCTGGGGAACTTCTGGGTCAGACCAGGGCTGACTCCGCGGGACAGGAAGCCTACAGGCGTTCTTATCAAAGCCACACGCGGGCCCAGCAGCAGCTGCCGCAGAGGTGAAGGCGGGAGGAGAGCGGCGAACCCTCGGCCCTCTCCCGTGGGGACTGTGTGTGGGCGACGCGGGCGCAGGGACCCTTGGGAAGGCCTGGGATGGCGAGGGGTCAGCATGCTGTGGAGGAGGCACGTGTCCTGGTGAGCGGGGAAGCGTGCTCCCTCTGCTCGCAGGAGGGAGGGGCGTGGTGCTGGGGATGGGGGGCCTTGCTGTGTGAGGTGGCGTCTCCTGGAACTGTCCACAGCTGACCAGAGGTCTGGGTCCTGGCCTCTGTCACCTGCTGAGTCTGGTAACCGAGAACTTCAAGTTTAAAGGAAGGCAGCCCATCACCCTCACGCACACGCCAGACGCCCGGGCGCCGTTGCAGCAAAGGGGACCCCACAGTGCATCAGAGGACAGCAGCCCCGCCCCGGCCGCAGGGGATACATCTCAAGAGCGCAGGGCCGCTGCAACAGTCAGCAATCCGTCCATGTCTCCCTGCCGGTGTGCTCAGTGGTTAGAGCATCGGTCTGCCCACCAAAGGGTCACAGGTTCAACTCCAGGTCAAGGGCAAGTCCCTGGGTGACAGGCTTGATCCCTGGCCCTGGGTCGGGCATAGGCGGGAGGCACACAATGGATGTGTCTCTCTCACATCCATGTTCCTCTCTGACCCCCTCCCTCCCTTCTACTCACTCTAAAAATTCAGGAAGAAGCCTGGCCAGTGGTTGGGCACTGAGGGGAGCACAGGGCTAGACCAGAGGGGTGGCGAGGGGCGGAGGCTGGGGGCACGCATTTGGTGGGTTTTTCTTTGCTTGCACGATTTGCAGGGAGGTGTGGGCAGCGGAGGGCGGGCGTGGGGGACTCCAGGGGCCGCTCACCCGAGGTCAGGCCGGAGGAGAAGAGAGATAGGACCCCTTGGTTGACTATGTACAGGGCTGGCACGCTGAAGGTCTCGAACAGGACCTGTGGGGGGATCAGGCAGCGCTGCAGCCAGGCCGGGGCGGGCCACCTTCTCCGCTGCGGGCGTCCGGCTGGCGGGGGCCCTGGCCTCCCCCGGAGAGATGCAGACAGGGGGTCAGGAGCAGGGTCTCAGCACCCCGCCCCCCCCCGGGACTGTTTTCCAGGGTGGGAGGGACGGGGTGGGAGGGACAGGCGGGAGGGACAGGTGGGAGGGACAGGTGGGAGGGACGGAGGAGGGGGAGGGACAGGCGGGAGGGACGGGGGGGAGGGGGAGGGGCGGGAGGGACGGGGCGGGAGGGACGGGGCGGGAGGGACGGGGTGGGAGGGACGGGTGGGAGGGACAGGGCGGGAGGGACGGGGCGGGAGGGACGGGGCGGGAGGGACAGGTGGGAGGGACAGACGGGAGGGACGGGGTGGGAGGGACGGGGTGGGACTGGGCGGGACGGGGCGGGAGAGACAGGTGGGAGGGACAGGTGGGAGGGACGGGGCGGGAGGGACAGGCGGGAGGGACGGGGCGGGAGGGACGGGGGAGGACGGACAGACAGGGAGACACTGCTGAGGGGGCGCCAGGATGCAGGGCCAGGCGGGGACCCTGCTGCTTCACCAGCGCATCCAAGTCCTCACGGGAGAAGCTGAGGGAGTGACTGGCACGCGGGCACCAGAGGCCCCTACAGCGCCCCCGCCCCACCCGCCTTCCTGCCCAGCGCCCCGGCCCCTCACCTGGGCCATCCTCTCCTTGCTGGCCTTGGAGTTGGAGGGCGGCTCTGTGAGCAGCAAGGGGTGCTGCTCCGGGGCCACGCGGAGCACCTGGTAGAAGGAGTGGTGCCAGATCTGGGGGGGACACGGTGAGGGCGCCGTGAGCGCAGGCCCCACCTGTGGGTGGACCAGCACCTCCTGTGGACGTGGCCCTTAGGGGACGGGGAGCACGCGACCGGGCAAAGGGCCTCGTGGTCTCCCTGGAGGGCGGTCCCGGCCCTGAGACCATGGGGAGCCCGGGATGGGGGGGGGGCACCTGAGCGCCCGGGGTCAGGCCCCGCAGAGTCCCCACCCACCGCCCACTGGTGGCGGGCAGGTGCCTGGGCCTCACGAGCCCGTTTCCTGTCTGCAGGCGGCAGGCGCTCCCTCCTGGTGGGGGGAGGGCGGGCGGCACCATGATGTCCGTGGGCCTGTCTATTCGTGTGCTGCAGCCACATAATCAAGCCCCACAGGAGGTACGGCTCCCCGCCCGCAGGCTGGAGGCCGAGGCCCAGGTGCGAGCAGGCCGGGAGCTGGAGACGCCAGGGGGCGGGGTGCCCGGGACCTCCCTCCGGCGCCGAGCCGTGGGCGGAGCCTACCTTCTCCAAGTGGTCCCAGTTGGTGACCTCGGCCCGCGAGATGGGGTACACCAGGTTGAGTTTCTCTCGTTGCTTCTGAACCTCGTCGCCGATGAACCAGACTTTCTTGTCCAGCCCCACCAGGTCCTGGAAGGCAGGACCGGCGTCGGGGGGCTACCTGCGCCCGCTGCGCGCGTGACTGCTGTCAGATGGCTCCCGGTCACGGCTGGCTCTGTGGCCTCGCAAGCCTGCACCCCATTTCAAAATGCCCCTGAGAGGTGTCAGCCAGTGACCCCAGGGGCGGGGGCCGCCGGGGGCCACTGCTTGGACGCAGGTCCTGACCACATCTGGTGGGGAACCGCGAAGAAGTGGGGAGGGGGCGAAGGGACCGTGTGGGGGGCAGGCACGGTCTTCCACATGCGCTTCAGGGCGTTGGCGGGGGGAAGGCCTGCCATCTGCCCTTTGAGGAGGAGGAACCCAGCCTCTTGCAGACCCGCCTTCGGGGTCACTCTGGGGAGTGCCAGGGGTCCCTGTGGGACCTGGTGCTGCCAGCGTGGCCCTGGCTCTGGGGGGTCAGGGGAGACCTACGCCACAGACCTGCTGAAGCAGAAAGCATGGGGACCGGCCCTCGCCTCTGCCTGCCCTCTCTCCCCCTGCTGACCTTAGCCCCACCTGCTCAGAGGGCTCCGCGGGAGGGATGGCCCAGCGCCCAGCCCCAGCACCCAGCCCCCAACCCCCAGGGCCCAGTCCCAGCCCCCCCAGCCCCAGCACCCAGCACCCAGCACCCAGCCCCCAGCCCCCCCCCTCCCGACCCACCCCCCCCCCCCCCCCCCCACCCCACCGCCCCTCTGCCTACCCAAACTCCACCCGCCCCCCCCCCATGACAGGCCTAGCCGGGCCTGCTCGCACCCCCCCACCCTCCCCCCTCGCCAACCCGTACCCCCCCCGCCCCCCCCCCCCTCCCCCCCCCGCCCCTCCCCCCCCCTCCCCCCCCCCCCTCCCGCACCCGCCCACCACACCTTCCCCCCGCCACGGACCCCGAGGACCTCCACCAAACCACCCTACTCCCCCCCCCACCCGCCCGACCGAACCACCGTCGCCCCCCACCCCCCCCCCCCCCCCCCCAACCCCCCCCCAACCCCCCCCCCACCCCCACCCCCCCCCCCCCCCCCCCCCCGCCACCCTCCCCGCAACGCGTCAACTGCCCCCCCCCCCCGTTAGGATCCCCCCCCCCGCACCCCCCCCGCCCGCCCCCCCCCCCCCCCCCCGCTACCCCCACCGCTTGCCCCCACAGTGCACCTTGACCGTCCCCTTACCTCCCCCCCCCCCCCCCCCCCCCCCCCCCCCCCCCCCCCCCCCCCCCCCCCCCCCCCCCCCCCCCCCCCCCCCCCCCCCCCCCCCCCCCCCCCCCCCCCCCCCCCCCCCCCCCCCCCCCCCCCCCCCCCCCCCCCCCCCCCCCCCCCCCCCCCCCCCCCCCCCCCCCCCCCCCCCCCCCCCCCCCCCCCCCCCCCCCCCCCCCCCCCCCCCCCCCCCCCCCCCCCCCCCCCCCCCCCCCCCCCCCCCCCCCCCCCCCCCCCCCCCCCCCCCCCCCCCCCCCCCCCCCCCCCCCCCCCCCCCCCCCCCCCCCCCCCCCCCCCCCCCCCCCCCCCCCCCCCGGGCCCCCCCCCCCCCCCCCCCCCCCCCCCCCCCCCCCCCCCCCCCCCCCCCCCCCCCCCCCCCCCCCCCCCCCCCCCCCCCCCCCCCCCCCCCCCCCCCCCCCCCCCCCCCCCCCCCCCCCCCCCCCCCCCCCCCCCCCCCCCCCCCCCCCCCCCCCCCCCCCCCCCCCCCCCCCCCCCCCCCCCCCCCCCCCCCCCCCCCCCCCCCCCCCCCCCCCCCCCCCCCCCCCCCCCCCCCCCCCCCCCCCCCCCCCCCCCCCCCCCCCCCCCCCCCCCCCCCCCCCCCCCCCCCCCCCCCCCCCCCCCCCCCCCCCCCCCCCCCCCCCCCCCCCCCCCCCCCCCCCCCCCCCCCCCCCCCCCCCCCCCCCCCCCCCCCCCCCCCCCCCCCCCCCCCCCCCCCCCCCCCCCCCCCCCCCCCCCCCCCCCCCCCCCCCCCCCCCCCCCCCCCCCCCCCCCCCCCCCCCCCCCCCCCCCCCCCCCCCCCCCCCCCCCCCCCCCCCCCCCCCCCCCCCCCCCCCCCCCCCCCCCCCCCCCCCCCCCCCCCCCCCCCCCCCCCCCCCCCCCCCCCCCCCCCCCCCCCCCCCCCCCCCCCCCCCCCCCCCCCCCCCCCCCCCCCCCCCCCCCCCCCCCCCCCCCCCCCCCCCCCCCCCCCCCCCCCCCCCCCCCCCCCCCCCCCCCCCCCCCCCCCCCCCCCCCCCCCCCCCCCCCCCCCCCCCCCCCCCCCCCCCCCCCCCCCCCCCCCCCCCCCCCCCCCCCCCCCCCCCCCCCCCCCCCCCCCCCCCCCCCCCCCCCCCCCCCCCCCCCCCCCCCCCCCCCCCCCCCCCCCCCCCCCCCCCCCCCCCCCCCCCCCCCCCCCCCCCCCCCCCCCCCCCCCCCCCCCCCCCCCCCCCCCCCCCCCCCCCCCCCCCCCCCCCCCCCCCCCCCCCCCCCCCCCCCCCCCCCCCCCCCCCCCCCCCCCCCCCCCCCCCCCCCCCCCCCCCCCCCCCCCCCCCCCCCCCCCCCCCCCCCCCCCCCCCCCCCCCCCCCCCCCCCCCCCCCCCCCCCCCCCCCCCCCCCCCCCCCCCCCCCCCCCCCCCCCCCCCCCCCCCCCCCCCCCCCCCCCCCCCCCCCCCCCCCCCCCCCCCCCCCCCCCCCCCCCCCCCCCCCCCCCCCCCCCCCCCCCCCCCCCCCCCCCCCCCCCCCCCCCCCCCCCCCCCCCCCCCCCCCCCCCCCCCCCCCCCCCCCCCCCCCCCCCCCCCCCCCCCCCCCCCCCCCCCCCCCCCCCCCCCCCCCCCCCCCCCCCCCCCCCCCCCCCCCCCCCCCCCCCCCCCCCCCCCCCCCCCCCCCCCCCCCCCCCCCCCCCCCCCCCCCCCCCCCCCCCCCCCCCCCCCCCCCCCCCCCCCCCCCCCCCCCCCCCCCCCCCCCCCCCCCCCCCCCCCCCCCCCCCCCCCCCCCCCCCCCCCCCCCCCCCCCCCCCCCCCCCCCCCCCCCCCCCCCCCCCCCCCCCCCCCCCCCCCCCCCCCCCCCCCCCCCCCCCCCCCCCCCCCCCCCCCCCCCCCCCCCCCCCCCCCCCCCCCCCCCCCCCCCCCCCCCCCCCCCCCCCCCCCCCCCCCCCCCCCCCCCCCCCCCCCCCCCCCCCCCCCCCCCCCCCCCCCCCCCCCCCCCCCCCCCCCCCCCCCCCCCCCCCCCCCCCCCCCCCCCCCCCCCCCCCCCCCCCCCCCCCCCCCCCCCCCCCCCCCCCCCCCCCCCCCCCCCCCCCCCCCCCCCCCCCCCCCCCCCCCCCCCCCCCCCCCCCCCCCCCCCCCCCCCCCCCCCCCCCCCCCCCCCCCCCCCCCCCCCCCCCCCCCCCCCCCCCCCCCCCCCCCCCCCCCCCCCCCCCCCCCCCCCCCCCCCCCCCCCCCCCCCCCCCCCCCCCCCCCCCCCCCCCCCCCCCCCCCCCCCCCCCCCCCCCCCCCCCCCCCCCCCCCCCCCCCCCCCCCCCCCCCCCCCCCCCCCCCCCCCCCCCCCCCCCCCCCCCCCCCCCCCCCCCCCCCCCCCCCCCCCCCCCCCCCCCCCCCCCCCCCCCCCCCCCCCCCCCCCCCCCCCCCCCCCCCCCCCCCCCCCCCCCCCCCCCCCCCCCCCCCCCCCCCCCCCCCCCCCCCCCCCCCCCCCCCCCCCCCCCCCCCCCCCCCCCCCCCCCCCCCCCCCCCCCCCCCCCCCCCCCCCCCCCCCCCCCCCCCCCCCCCCCCCCCCCCCCCCCCCCCCCCCCCCCCCCCCCCCCCCCCCCCCCCCCCCCCCCCCCCCCCCCCCCCCCCCCCCCCCCCCCCCCCCCCCCCCCCCCCCCCCCCCCCCCCCCCCCCCCCCCCCCCCCCCCCCCCCCCCCCCCCCCCCCCCCCCCCCCCCCCCCCCCCCCCCCCCCCCCCCCCCCCCCCCCCCCCCCCCCCCCCCCCCCCCCCCCCCCCCCCCCCCCCCCCCCCCCCCCCCCCCCCCCCCCCCCCCCCCCCCCCCCCCCCCCCCCCCCCCCCCCCCCCCCCCCCCCCCCCCCCCCCCCCCCCCCCCCCCCCCCCCCCCCCCCCCCCCCCCCCCCCCCCCCCCCCCCCCCCCCCCCCCCCCCCCCCCCCCCCCCCCCCCCCCCCCCCCCCCCCCCCCCCCCCCCCCCCCCCCCCCCCCCCCCCCCCCCCCCCCCCCCCCCCCCCCCCCCCCCCCCCCCCCCCCCCCCCCCCCCCCCCCCCCCCCCCCCCCCCCCCCCCCCCCCCCCCCCCCCCCCCCCCCCCCCCCCCCCCCCCCCCCCCCCCCCCCCCCCCCCCCCCCCCCCCCCCCCCCCCCCCCCCCCCCCCCCCCCCCCCCCCCCCCCCCCCCCCCCCCCCCCCCCCCCCCCCCCCCCCCCCCCCCCCCCCCCCCCCCCCCCCCCCCCCCCCCCCCCCCCCCCCCCCCCCCCCCCCCCCCCCCCCCCCCCCCCCCCCCCCCCCCCCCCCCCCCCCCCCCCCCCCCCCCCCCCCCCCCCCCCCCCCCCCCCCCCCCCCCCCCCCCCCCCCCCCCCCCCCCCCCCCCCCCCCCCCCCCCCCCCCCCCCCCCCCCCCCCCCCCCCCCCCCCCCCCCCCCCCCCCCCCCCCCCCCCCCCCCCCCCCCCCCCCCCCCCCCCCCCCCCCCCCCCCCCCCCCCCCCCCCCCCCCCCCCCCCCCCCCCCCCCCCCCCCCCCCCCCCCCCCCCCCCCCCCCCCCCCCCCCCCCCCCCCCCCCCCCCCCCCCCCCCCCCCCCCCCCCCCCCCCCCCCCCCCCCCCCCCCCCCCCCCCCCCCCCCCCCCCCCCCCCCCCCCCCCCCCCCCCCCCCCCCCCCCCCCCCCCCCCCCCCCCCCCCCCCCCCCCCCCCCCCCCCCCCCCCCCCCCCCCCCCCCCCCCCCCCCCCCCCCCCCCCCCCCCCCCCCCCCCCCCCCCCCCCCCCCCCCCCCCCCCCCCCCCCCCCCCCCCCCCCCCCCCCCCCCCCCCCCCCCCCCCCCCCCCCCCCCCCCCCCCCCCCCCCCCCCCCCCCCCCCCCCCCCCCCCCCCCCCCCCCCCCCCCCCCC
Source organism: Ia io (assembly GCA_025583905.1). Lineage (NCBI taxonomy): Eukaryota > Metazoa > Chordata > Mammalia > Chiroptera > Vespertilionidae > Ia > Ia io. Next base: position 1,996,884 of record JAJQQW010000015.1, read on the forward strand.
CCCCCCCCCCCCCCCCCCCCCCCCCCCCCCCCCCCCCCCCCCCCCCCCCCCCCCCCCCCCCCCCCCCCCCCCCCCCCCCCCCCCCCCCCCCCCCCCCCCCCCCCCCCCCCCCCCCCCCCCCCCCCCCCCCCCCCCCCCCCCCCCCCCGTGTGTGTGTGATTGTGTGAGCATGTGTGTGTGTGTGATTGTGTGTGTGTGATTGTGTGTGATTGTGTGAGTGTGTGTGATTGTGTGTGTATGTGTGTGTGAGTGTGTGTATATGTGAGTGTGTGTGTGTGTGTGTATGTGTGTGTGTATGTATGTGAGTGTGAGTGTGTATGTGAGTGTGTATGTGTGTGTGTGTATGTGTGTGTGTGAGTGAGTGTATGTGTGTGTGTGTATGTATGTGAGTGTGTGTGAGTGTGTGTGTGAGTGTATATGTGAGTGTGTGTGTGTGTATGTATGTGAGTGTGTGTGAGTGTGTGTATATGTGTGTGATTGTGTGTGTGATTGTGTGATTGTGTGTGATTGTGTGAGTGTGTGTGATTGTGTGTGTATGTGTGTGAGTGTGTGTATATGTGAGTGTGTGTGTGTGTGTGAGTGTGTATGTGTGTGAGTGTGAGTGTGTATGTGAGTGTGTATGTGTGTGTGTATGTGTGTGTGTGAGTGTGTATGTGTTTGTGTGTGAGTGAGTGTGTATGTGTGTGTGTATGTGTGTGTGAGTGTGTGTATATGTGAGTGTGTGTGTGAGTGAGTGTGTATGTGTGTGTATGTGTGTGTGTGTATATGTGAGTGTGTGTGTGTGAGTGTGTGTATATGTGAGTGTGAGTGTGTGTGAGTGTGTGTGTATGTGTGTGTGAGTGTGTGTATATGTGAGTGTGTGTGTGTGAGTGAGTGTGTATGTGTGTGTGTGTATGTATGTGAGTGTGTGTGAGTGTGTGTGTGTGGGGGGGTCCTGTGTATGATGCCAGGAACAATGTGCACCTTGGCCACTGCCCCGCATGGACAGCCTCCCCGCCGGCAGCAGGCGGAGGTAACTTGTGTGTTTCTGACACTCGTGGCCTCGCAGTCATGAACCTGAACTTCCCTCCATCTTCCTTCTGTGTCTCCTTCAGGCCCTCCTCCCTCACCCGAGTGTGCGGGTGCCTTTTCCAACACGTTCTTCCGGAAGTTAAAGGCTTTTTTTTTTTTTTTTTACCGTTTCAGGGTTTGATCCATGTGGGGTTTTCTGTATAATGTGAAGTAGAAAAATTTTTTTTTATAATTTTACTGATTTCAGAGTGGGAGAGACATAGAAACATCCATGATGAGAGAGAATCATGGATCGGCTGCCTTCTGCACGCCCCCTATTGTGGATGGAGCCTGCAACCCGGGCCTGTGCCCTGACTGGGAATGGAACCCTGACCACCAGGTTCATAGATGGACGCTGAACCACGGAGCCATGCCTGACTGGCGGATTTTATTTCTCCCAGAATATCCCGCTGGCCTGGCACGGCATCTGGACGCACCCTGCCCTTCTGCGTCACTCCTAGGCAAGCGGGGTTCTTGCGGGGCCTGGGTGGGCTCCAGAAGGAGCGGCCTGTAGTTCCTTCCCGACCTGTCCCAGCTGCAGGGCTGAGGGAGACCCTGGTCCTGGGAGGGCATCCCTGCTCTTCTCATTCTTGGTCCTTTATCCTGTCGTGGGTATTTAAAAATAAATAATACAACTCACATGTATTTTAACACATTTGCCAACTTACACACACACACACACACACTCTCACACACACACGCACACAAACACACTCACACACAATCACACACACAATCACACATACACACACTCACACACACACACATAATCACACACTCACACGACACACACGAAAACTCAACACACATAGTCACACGCACACTCACACCATTTCTTCAACCCGAGGTCCTGCCCTTGACCCAAACCTCACACCTGGGCCCATAGAGCCCCCTAGTGACCACACCTCTCTCCCAGCTCCCAGACCTACATCCAGGGCTCAGAACTACATTAGGGTCCCAGACCTTCATGGCGGGACCGAGAAGGCCAACCCGGGGCCCAGGCCTCAAACACAGAATACAGTCTTGTATCAAGGGAATCAATCTCCATCAGTAACCCAGACCACCATAACATAACCCGGATGTCCAGTTGAGTAGCAGACCACCGCCCGGGGCCCAGAAAACCCTCCCTGGCACGAACTGCCCTCCCAGGACCCACACCTCCATCCGGGGCTCAGACCTACATCCGGGTCTCAGACATCATATTGGGTCCGAGAAGATTATCCCTGGGCACAGTCCTCAAACAGAGAATCAAGTCTTATATCAGGGTTGTAGTTCTCCATGTGTAACCCAGAACACTATTCCATAACCCAGATGTCCAGGTGAGGTGCGAGACTGCCCCCCCGCCACCCCAGGGCCGAGAACTCCCACCCCAGCCTAAACTGCCATCACAAGACCCAGACCTCCATTCGGGACTCAGACCTTCATTCCGGTCCCAGGCCACAGACACCGAATCCAGTGTTGTATCAGGTGACTAGATCTCCATCTGTAACCCAGACCACCATTCCATAACCCAGATGTCCAGGGGAGGTACCAGACAACAACCCAGGGCCCAGACCTCCCTCCCTGGCTGAACTGCCCTCCTAGGACCCAGGCCTCCATCAGTGACTCCGAAATACATCTGGGTCACAGACCATTATGACGGGGCCGAGAATATAATCTCTGGGCCCAGTCCTCAAACAGATTATACAATCTTATATCAGGGTTGTACTTCTCCATGTGTAACCCAGACCACCATTCCGTAACCCAGATGTCCAGTTAAGGTACCAGACCACCCCCGGGGCCCAACCTCCCTCCCTGGCCGAATTGCCCTCCCAAGACTCAGACTCCCTCTGAGACTAAGACCTACATCTGGGTCCCAGACCATCATGGCGACGCCGAGAAGATTTACAGGGTCCCAGTCCTCAAACACAGAATCCAGTCTTATATCAGGGGTGTAGTTTTCCATCTGTAACCCAGACCACCATAACATAACCCAAATGTCCAGGTGAGGCACCAGACAGTGCCCCGGGGCACAGACCTCCCTCCCTGGCCCTAACTGCCCTCCCAGGACCCAAACCTCCATCAGGGACTCAGACCAACATCCGGGTCCCAGACCTTTATGGCGAGGAGCAGATTGCCATTCTGGAGACCCAAACTAGAACCCATTGCCTGTTCCTTTATTGGAGTCTAAATATCCAGGCTAGTCCAGACCACCATTTCTTCATCCCGAGGTCCTGCCCTTGACCTACCTCCCACCTGAGCCCATAGCGCCCCTTAGTGACCACACCTTTCTCCCAGGACCCAGACCTACATTCGGGGCTCAGACCTACATCCGGTCCTAGGCCATCATGGTGGGTGCTGAGAAGATAATCCTGGGCCCAGGCTTCAAACAGAGAATCCAGTCTTGTATCAGGGGAGTACTTCTCCATCTGTAACCCAGACCATTATTCCATAACCCAGATGTCCACGTGAGGTACCAGACCACCCCCCCAGGGACCTAACATCCCTCCCTGGCCGAACTGCCCACCCAGGACCCAGACCTCTATCCGGGGCTCAGACCTACATTTGGGTCGCAGACCATCATGGCGAGGCCGAGAAGATTATCCCTGGGCCCAGCCCTCAAACAGAGAATCCAGTATTATATCAGGGTTTTAGTTCTCCATGTGTAACCAAGACCACCATTCTGTAACCCACAAGTACACGTGAGGTACCATACCGCCCCCAGGGCCCTAAACTCCCTCCCTGGCCCAAACTGCCATCCTAGGACCCAGACCTCCATCCGGGGCTCAGACATATATCCGGGTCCCAGACCTTTATGGCGAGGAGCAGATTGCCATTCCGGGGACCCAAACTAGAACCCATTGCCTGTTCCTTTATTGGAGTCTAAATATCCAGGCTAGTCCAGACCACCATTTCTTCATCCCGAGGTCCTGCCCTTGACCCAAACCTCCCACCAGGGCCCATAGCGCCCCCTATTGACCACACTTTTCTCTCAGCACCTGAACTTACATCCGGGGCTCAGACGTACATCAGGGTCCCAGACCATCATGGCAGGGCCGAGAAGATTTACCGTATCCCAGGCCTCAAACACAGAATCCAGTCTTGTATCAGGGGCATAGTTCTCCATCTGTAACCCACACCATCATAACAACCCAGATGTCCAGGTGAGGTACCAGACCGCCCCCCAGGGACCAGGCCTCCCTCCCTGGACAGAACGACCCTACCAGAACCCACACCTCTATTCTGGGCTCAGACCTACAACAGGGTCCCAGGCCACAAACACCGAATCCAGTGTTCTATTCGGGGACTAGATCTCAATTTGTAACCTAGACCACTATGCCACAACCCAGATGTCCAGTTGAGGTACCAGACCGCCCCCCCCCCCCCCCCCCCCCCCCGCCCCGGGGCCCAGACCTCCCTTCCTGGCTCGAAATGCCCTCCCAGGACCCAGATCTACACCAGGATCACAGACCTACATCCGGGCCAAGGCAACAAACACTGAACACTGTGTTGTATCAGGGTACTAGTTCTCCATGTGCAACCCAGACCACCATTCCATAACCCAGATGGCCAGGTGAGGTACCAGAACAACCGCCGGGGCCCAGACCTTAATTCGGGGCAAAGACTTCCATCCGGGTCGCAGACCATCATGGCGGGGCCGGGAGGATTATCCCTGGGCCCAGTCCTCAAACAGAGAATCCAGTCTTGTATCAGGGTTGTAGTTCTCCACGTGCAACTCAGACCATCATTCCGTAACCCAGATGTCCACATGAGGTACCAGAATTCCCCCCAGGGCCCAGACCTCCCTTCCTGGCCGAACTGCCCGCCCAAGACTCAGACTCCATACGAGTCTCAGACCTACATCCGGGTCCCAGACCATCATGGCGACGCAAAGATTTACAGGGTCCCAGGCCTCAAACATAGAATACAGTCTGGTATCATGGGTGTAGTTCTCCATCTGTAACCCAGACCACCATTCCATAACCCAGATGTCCAGTTAAGGTACCAGACCGCCCCCAGCGGCCCAGACCTTTCTCCCTGTGTGGAACTGCCCTCCCAGGACCCAGATCTCCATCAGGGGCTGAGACCGACATCTGGGTCCAAGACCATCATGGTGGGTCCGAGAAGATTATCCCAGGGCCCACGCCTCAAACACAAAATCCAGTCTTGTATTAGGGGTGTAGTTCTCCATCTGTAACCCAGACCACCATAACATAACCCAGATGTCCAGGTGAGGCACCAGACGGTCCCCCGAGCACGGATCTCCCTCCCTGGCCCTAAATGCCCTCCCAGGACCCAGACCTCCATCCGCGGCTCACACCTACATCCGGGTCCCAGACCTTTATGGCAAGGAGCAGATTGCCATTCTGGGGACCCAAACTACAACCCATTGCCTATTCCTTTATTGGAGTCTAAATATCCAGGCTAGTCCAGACCACCATTTCATCATCCTGAGGACCTACCCTTGACCCAAACCTCCCACCTGGGCCCATAGCGCCCCCTAGTGACCACACCTCTCTCCCAACACCGAGACATAAGTCCAAGTCCAAGACCTTCATGGCGGGGCTAAGAAGGCCAACCCGGGGCCCAGGCCACAAACACCAAACAGTGTTGTATCAGGGGACTAGATCTCAATTGTAACCCAGACCACCATTCCATAACCCAGATGTCAAGGTGAGGTACCATATCGCCCCCCACCCCAGGCCCAGATCTCCCTCCCTGGACGAACTGCCCTCCCAGGACCCAGACCTCCATCCCAGGCTCAGACTTATACCTGGGTCCCAGACCTTTATGGCGAGGACCAGATTGCCATTAGGGGACCCAGACTAGAAACCATTGCCTATACCTTTATTGGAGTCTAAATATCCAGGCTAGTCCTGACCACCATTTCTTCATCCCCAGGTTCTGCCCTTGACCCAAACATCCCACCTGGGCCCATAGCGCCCCCTAGTGACCACACTTTTCTCCAAGCACCCAGAACTATATCCTTGGATCAGACTTACATCAGGGTCCCAGATCATCATGGCAGGGCCGAGAAGATTTACCGTGTCCCAGGCCTCAAACACAGAATCCAGTCTTATACCAGGGGTGTAGTATTCCATATGTAACCCACACCATAACATAACCCAGATGTCAGGTGAGGTACTAGACCTTCCCCTTAGGCCCAGACCTACCTCCCTGGCCCGAACGACCTAACCAGAACCCAGAACTCTATTCGTTGCTCAGACCTACATCCGGGTCCCAGGCCACAAACACCGAATCCAGTGTTCTATCAGGGGACTAGATCTCTATTTGTAACCCAGACCACTATTCCACAACCCAGATGTCCAGTTGAGGTACCAGACCGCCGCCTGGGACCCAGACCTCCATTCCGGGCCAAGCTGCCCTTCCAGGACCAGACCTCCATCCGGGGCTCAGACATATATCCGGGTCCCAGACCTTTATGGGGAGGACCAGGCCATTCCGAGGACCCAGACTAGAAACTATTTTCTGTTCCTTTATTGGAGTCTAAATATCCAGGCTAGTCCAGACCACCATTTCTTCATCCCAAGGTCCTGTCCTTGACCCAAACCTCCCACCTGAGCCCATAGCGCCCCTATTGACCACACTTTTCTCCCAGCACCTGAACTTACATCTGGGTCTCAGACGTACATCCAGGTCCCAGACCATCATGGCAGGGCCGAGAAGATTTACCGTATCCCAGGCCTCAAACACAGAATCCAGTCTTGTATCAGGGGCATAGTTCTCCATCTGTAACCCACACCATCATAACATAACCCAGATGTCCAGGTGAGGTACCAGACCGCCCCCCAGGGACCAGGCCTCCCTCCCTGGACAGAACGACCCTACCAGACCCACACCTCTATTCCGGGCTCAGACCTACAACAGGGTCCCAGGCCACAAACACCGAATCCAGTGTTCTATTCGGGGACTAGATCTCAATTTGTAACCCAGACCACTATGCCACAACCCAGATGTCCAGTTGAGGTACCAGACCGCCTCTCCCCCCACCCCCCCGTGGCCCAGACCTCCCTTCCTGGCTCGAAATGCCCTCCCAGGACCCAGATCTACACCAGGATCACAGACCTACATCCGGGCCAAGGCAACAAACACTGAACACTGTGTTGTATCAGGGTACTAGTTCTCCATGTGCAACCCAGACCACCATTCCATAACCCAGATGGCCAGGTGAGGTAAACGACCTCCCCTCCTGAATCCCAGACAACTCTCCATAACCCAAATGACCCTCCCAGATATCCAGACCTCTCTCAGGGTCTCGGACCTACATTCGGGTTCCAGGCCACGAACACCAACTCCATTGTTGTATCAAGGGACCAGGCCACTATTCCATAACCCAGATGTCAACGTGAGGTACCAGACTGCCCCCCTGGGCTCAGACCTCGCTCCCCGCCCCGAACTGCCCTCCCAGGAACCAAACCTCGATTCCGGGCTAGACCTACATCCGGGTCCCAGACCATCATGGCGGGGCTGGGAAGATTAAACCGGGACCCAGGACTCAGAAACACAATCCAGTCTAATATCAGGGGTGTAGTTCTCCATCTGTAACCCAGAACACCATTCCATAACCCAGATGTCCAGCTGAGGCACCAGACCGCCATCGGACGCTAAGACCTCCCTCCTGGTCCCAGCTGCCCTCCCAGGACCGAGACCTCCATTCGGGGCTCACACCTACATCCGGGTCTCAGACCATCATGGAGTGTCTGAGAAGATTATCCCGAGGCCGAGTCTTCAAACACAGAATCCAGTCTAGTATCAGGAGTGTAGTTCTCCAACTGTAACCCAGAACACCATTCCATAACCCAGATGTCCAGGTGAGGTATAGACCAGTCCCCGGGGCCCAGTCCTCACTCCCTGGTGCAATTGCCCTCCCAAAAACCAGACCTGCATTTGGACCTCAGACGTACATCCGGGACACAGACCTATATGGCGAGGACCTGAAGGCCATTCCGGGGTCCCAGACTAGAACCTAGTGCCTATTCCTTTATTGGAGTCTAAATATCCAGGCTAGTCCTGACCACCATTTCATCATCCCGAGGGCCTGCCCTTGACCCAAACTACCCACCTGGGCCAATAGCTCCCCCTAGTGACCACACTTCCCTCCCAGCAGCCAGACCTACATCCGGGGCTCAGACCTACATCCAGGTCCCAGACCTTCATGGCGGGCCTGTGACGGCCCACCCGCTACCCAGGCCTCAAACACAGAAACCAGTCTTGTATCAGGGCACTGGATCACCATCCGCAACTTAGACCACCATTCTATAACCCAGATGACCAGGTGAGGTACCAGACCGCATCCTGGGGCTGAGACCTCCCTCCTTGGCCCGAATGACCCTCCCATTATTCAGACCTCTCTCCAGGGCTCAGAACTACATTCGGGTTGCAGGCCACAAACACCGAGTCCAGTTTTGTATCAGAGGACCAGACCACTATTCCATAACCCAGATGTCCAGGTGGGGTACCAGACCGCCCCCGGAGGCCAAGACCTCCCTCCGTGGCTCGAACTGCCTTCCCAGGACCCAGACCTCCATTCGGGGCTCAGACCTACATCCTGGTACCAGACCATCGTGGCGGGGCTGAGAAGATTATCCTGGGGCCAAGTCCTCAAAAACAGAATCCAGCCTTGTATCAGGGGTGTACTTCTCCATCTTTAACCCAGAACACCATTCCATAACCCAGATGTCCAGGTGAGGTACCAGATGGGTCCCCGGGGCCCAGACCTCCCTCCCTGGTCCAAATGGCCCTCCCAAAATCCAGACCTGCATTCGGATTCAGACATACATCCGGATACCAGACCTTTACGGCGAGCACCAGAAGGCCAATCCGGGGTCACAGGCTAGAAACCACTGCCTATTCCTTTATTGGAGTCTAAATATCCAGGCTAGTCCTGACCATTATTTCATCATCCCGAGGTCTGGCCCTTGACCCAAACCTCCCACCTGGGGGCATAGCCCCCCCTAGTGACCACACCTCTCTCCCATCATCCAAGGCTCAGACTTACATCTGGGTCCCAGAACTTCATGGCGGGGCTGTGAAGGCCAACCCAGAACCCAGGCCTCAAACACAGAACCCATTCTTGTATCAGGGGACTGGATCACCATCCGTAACTTACACCACCATTCTATAACCCAGATGATCAGGTGAGGTAGCAGACCTCCCCTCGGGGCCCAGACATCCCCCTGACCCGAAAGACCCTCCCAGAATCCACACCTATATCCGGGGCTCAGACCTACATTCGGGTCCCAGGCCACAAACACCAAATCCAGTGTTGTAACAGGGGTCCAGACCAATATTCCATAACCCTGATGTCCAGCTGAGGTACCAACCGCGACACAGGGCTCAGACCTCCCTCCTGAGCCCTAACTGGCCTCCCAGGACACAGACCGCCATTCGGGGCTCAGACCTACATCCGGGTACCAGACCATCATGTTGGGGCCGAGAAGATTATCCTGGGGCCCAGTCCTCAAACGCAGAATTCAGCTTTGTATAAGGGGTGTAGTTCTTCATCTGTAACCCAGAACACCATTCCATAACCCAGATGTCCATGTGAGGTACATGACCGGTCCCAGGGTCGCAGACCTCCCTTCCAGTCCCGAACTGCCTTCCTAGGACCCAGGCCTCCATTCGGGGCTCAGACCTCCATCCGGGTCTCAGAACTTTAAGACGAGGTCCAGATGGCCCTTCTGGGGACCCAGACTAGAACTCAGTGGCTATTCCTTTATTTGAGTCTAATTGTCCAGGTTAGTCCTTACCGCCATTTGATTATCTCGAGGTCCTGCCCTTGATCCAAACCACCCACCTGGGCCCATAGCGCCCCCTAGTGACCACACCTCTCTCCCAGCACCCAGACCTCCAACCGGGACCCAGACCTTCATGCTGGGGCTGAGAAGGCCACCACAGGGCCAGGGCCTCAAACACAGAATCCAGTCTTGAATCAGGGGACTGGATCACTATCCGTAACTTCCACCACCATTCTATAACCCAGATGTCCATGTGAGGTACATGACCGGTCCCCGGGGCGCAGACCACCCTTCCAGTCCCGAACTGCCCTCCAAGGACCCAGACCTCCATTCGAGGCTCAGACCTCCATGCGGGTCCCAGAACTTTAAAGCGAGGTCCAGATGTCCATTTTGGGGACCCAGACTAGGAGTCAGTGGCCATTCCTTTATTTGAGTCTAAATATTCAGGCTAGTCCAGACCACCATTTGATTATGCCTGCCCTTGACCCAAACCACCCTACTCGGCCCATATGCCCCCTCGTTACCACACCTCCCTCCCACCATCCAGACCTATACATGGGTCCCAGACCTTCATGGTGGGACCTAGAAGGCCAACATGGGGCCCAGGCCTCAAACACAGAATCCAGTCTTGTATCAGGGGACTGGGTCACCATCCATAACTTAGACCACCATTCCATAACCCAGATGTCCAGGTGAGGTACCAGACCTCCCCCCGGGGCCCAGACAACTCTGCCTGGCCCGAACGAACCTCCCATAATCCAGACCTCTCTCAGGAGCTGGGACCTACATTTGGTTCCCAGGACACAAACAGGGAATCCAGTGTTGTATCAAGGGACCAGGGCAGTATTCCATAACCCAGATGTCCAGGTGAGGTACCAGACGGCCCACAGGGACTGAGACCTCCCTCCCTGGATAGAACTGCCCTCCCAGGACACAGAACTACATTCGGGGCTCAGACTTACAACCAGGTCCCAGACCATCATGGCGGGGCTGAGAAGATTAACCCGGGACCCAGAACTCAAAAACAGTATCCAGTCTTGTATAGAGGTGTACTTCTCCATCTGTAACCCAGACCACCATTCCATAACCCAGATGTCCAGGTGAGGTACCAGACCTGTCCCCCGGGGCCCGGACCTCACTCCCTGGCCCAAACTACCCTCCTAGGACCCAGACCTCCATTCGGGGCTCAGACCTCCATACAGGTCCCAGACCTTTACGACGAGGTGCAGATGGCCATTCTGGGGACCCAGACTAGAACGCAGTGGCTATTCCTTTATTTGAGTCTAAATGTCCAGCTTAGTCCTGACCATCATTTGATTATCCCGAGGTCCGGCCCTGGACCCAAACTACCCACCTGGGCGCATAGCGCCCCCTAGTGACCACACCTCTCTCCCAGCACCCAGACTTCCATCCGGGGATCAGACCTACATCCGGGTCCCAGACCTTCATGGCGGGGCTGGGAAGCCAACCCGGGACCCAGGCGACAAACACAGAATCCATTCTTGTATCAGGGAACTGGATCACCATCCATACCTTAGACCATCATTCCGTAACCCAGATGTCCAGGTGAGGTAACAGACCTCCCCTCGGAACCGAGACATCTCTCCTTGGCCCGAAAGACCCTCCCATAATCCAGACCTCTCTCCGGGGCTGAGAACTACATTCGGGTTCCAGGCCACAAACACCGAATCCAGTTTTGTATCAGGGGACCAGACCACCATCCCATAACCCAGATGTCCACGTGAGGTACCAGACCGCCCCCTGGGCCTCAGACCTCCCTGCCGGGCCTGAACTGCCCTCCCGGGACAAAGATCTCCAATCGGGGCTCAGATATACATCCGGGTCCCAGACCACCATGGCGGGGCCGAGAAGATTAACCCGGGACCCAGGACTCAAAAACAGAATCCACTCGTACATCAGGGGTGTAGTTCTCCAACTGTAACCCAGAACACCATTCCATAACCCAGATGTCCAGGTGAGGTACCAGACCGGTCCCCAGGGCCCGGTCCTCACTCCCTGGCCCAAACTACCCTCCTAGGACCCAGACCTCCATTCGGGGCTCAGACCTCCATCCGGGTCTCAGAACTTTAAGACGAGGTCCAGATGGCCCTTCTGGGGACCCAGACTAGAACTCAGTGGCTATTCCTTTAGTTGAGTCTAATTGTCCAGGTTAGTTCTTACCGCCATTTGATTATCTCGAGGTCCTGCCCTTGACCTAAACCACCCACCTGGGCCCATAGCGCCCCCTAGTGACCACACCTCTCTCCCAGCACCCAGACCTCCAACCGGGACCCAGACCTTCATGCTGGGGCCACCACAGGGCCAGGGCCTCAAACACAGAATCCAGTCTTGAATCAGGGGACTGGATCACTATCCGGAACTTAGACCACCATTCCATAACCCAGATGACCAGGTGAGGTACTAGACCGCCGCCCGGGGCTCAGACCTACCTCCCCGGCCCGAAGTGCTCTCACAGGAACCAGAACTTCATTCTGGGCTCACAGCTACATCCTGGTCCCAGACCATCATGGCGGGGCCGAGAAGATTATCCTGGGGACCAGGCCTCAAACACACAATCCAGTCTTGTATCAGGGGTGTAATTCTCCATCTGTAACCCAGACCACCATTTCATAACCCAGATTATCCAGGTTAGGTACCAGACCGGTCCCCGGCGCCCAGACGTCCCTCCCTGGTCGAAATTGCCCTCCCAAAAACCAGACCTCCATTCGGGCCTCAGATGTATATATCCGGATCGAGACGTTTACGGCCAGCACCAGAAGGCCATGCCGGGGTCCCAGACTAGAACCCAGTGCCTATTCCTTTATTGGCGTCTAAATATCCAGGCTAGTCCAGACCACTATTTCATCATCCCGAGGGCCTACCCTTGACCCAAACCTCCCACCAGGGCGCATAGCGCCCCCTAGTGACCACACCTCTCTCCCAGCACCCAGACCTACATCCGGAGCTCAGACCTACATCCCGGGCCCAGACCTTCATGGCGGGGCTGTGAAGGGCCTCCTGCTACCCAGGCCTCAAACACAGAATCCAGTCTTGTATCAGGGGACTGGATCACCATCCATAACTTAGACCACCATTCCATAACCCAGATGTCCAGGTGAGGTACCGGACCGCCCCCTGGGCCTCAGACCTCCCTGCCGGGCCTGAATTGCCCTCCCAGGACACAGACTCCACTCGGGGCTCAGACCTACATCCGGGTCCCAGACCATCATGGCGGGGCCGAGAAGATTAATCCGGGACCCAGGACTCAAAAACAGAATCCACTCGTACATCAGGGGTGTAGTTCTCCATCTGTAACCCAGAACACCATTCCATGACCCAGATGTCCAGGTGAGTTACCAGACCACCCCCCGGAAGCCAAGACCTCCCTCCCCGGTCCGAACTGCCTTCCCAGGACCCAGACCTCCATTCGGGGCTCAGACCTACATCCTTGTACCAGGCCATCCTGGCGGGGCCGAGAAGATTATCCTGGGGCCCAGTCCTCAAACACAGAATCCAGCCTTGTTTCTGGGGTGTACTTCTCCATCTGTAACCCAGACCACCATTCCATAACCCAGATGTCCAGGTGAGGTACCAGACCGGTCCCCAGGGCCCGGACCTCACTCCCTGGCCCAAACTACCCTCCTAGGACCCAGACCTCCATTCGGGGCTCAGACCTCCATACAGGTCCCAGACCTTTACGACGAGGTGCAGATGGCCATTCTGGGGACCCAGACTAGAACGCAGTGGCTATTCCTTTATTTGAGTCTAAATGTCCAGCTTAGTCCTGACCACCATTTGATTATCCCGAGGTCCGGCCCTGGACCCAAACTACCCACCTGGGCGCATAGAGCCCCCTAGTGACCACACCTCTCTCCCAGCACCCAGACTTCCATCCGGGGATCAGACCTACATCCGGGTCCCAGACCTTCATGGCGGGGCTGGGAAGCCAACCCGGGACCCAGGCGACAAACACAGAATCCATTCTTGTATCAGGGAACTGGATCACCATCCATACCTTAGACCATCATTCCATAACCCAGATGTCCAGGTGAGGTAACAGACCTCCCCTCGGAACCGAGACATCCCTCCTTGGCCCGAAAGACCCTCCCATAATCCAGACCTCTCTCCGGGGCTCAGAACTACATTCGGGTTGCAGGCCACAAACACCGAGTCCAGTTTTGTATCAGAGGACCAGACCACTATTCCATAACCCAGATGTCCAGGTGGGGTACCAGACCACCCCCGGAGGCCAAGACCTCCCTCCGTGGCTCGAACTGCCTTCCCAGGACCCAGACCTCCATTCGGGGCTCAGACCTACATCCTGGTACCAGACCATCGTGGCGGGGCTGAGAAGATTATCCTGGGGCCAAGTCCTCAAAAACAGAATCCAGCCTTGTATCAGGGGTGTACTTCTCCATCTTTAACCCAGAACACCATTCCATAACCCAGATGTCCAGGTGAGGTACCAGATGGGTCCCCGGGGCCCAGACCTCCCTCCCTGGTCCAAATGGCCCTCCCAAAATCCAGACCTGCATTCGGATTCAGACATACATCCGGATACCAGACCTTTACGGCGAGCACCAGAAGGCCAATCCGGGGTCACAGGCTAGAAACCACTGCCTATTCCTTTATTGGAGTCTAAATATCCAGGCTAGTCCTGACCACTATTTCATCATCCCGAGGTCTGGCCCTTGACCCAAACCTCCCACCTGGGGGCATAGCCCCCCCTAGTGACCACACCTCTCTCCCATCATCCAAGGCTCAGACCTACATCTGGGTCCCAGACCTTCATGGCGGGGCTGTGAAGGCCAACCCAGAACCCAGGCCTCAAACACAGAACCCATTCTTGTATCAGGGGACTGGATCACCATCCGTAACTTACACCACCATTCTATAACCCAGATGACCAGGTGAGGTAGCAGACCTCCCCTCGGGGCCCAGACATCCCCCTGACCCGAAAGACCCTCCCAGAATCCACACCTATATCCGGGGCTCAGACCTACATTCGGGTCCCAGGCCACAAAAACACCAAATCCAGTGTTGTAACAGGGGTCCAGACCAATATTCCATAACCCTGATGTCCAGGTGAGGTACCAACCGCGACACGGGGCTCAGACCTCCCTCCTGAGCCCTAACTGGCCTCCCAGGACACAGACCGCCATTCGGGGCTCAGACCTACATCCGGGTACCAGACCATCATGTTGGGGCCGAGAAGATTATCCTGGGGCCCAGTCCTCAAACGCAGAATTCAGCTTTGTATAAGGGGTGTAGTTCTTCATCTGTAACCCAGAACACCATTCCATAACCCAGATGTCCATGTGAGGTACATGACCGGTCCCAGGGTCGCAGACCTCCCTTCCAGTCCCGAACTGCCTTCCTAGGACCCAGGCCTCCATTCGGGGCTCAGACCTCCATCCGGGTCTCAGAACTTTAAGACGAGGTCCAGATGGCCCTTCTGGGGACCCAGACTAGAACTCAGTGGCTATTCCTTTATTTGAGTCTAATTGTCCAGGTTAGTCCTTACCGCCATTTGATTATCTCGAGGTCCTGCCCTTGATCCAAACCACCCACCTGGGCCCATAGCGCCCCCTAGTGACCACACCTCTCTCCCAGCACCCAGACCTCCAACCGGGACCCAGACCTTCATGCTGGGGCTGAGAAGGCCACCACAGGGCCAGGGCCTCAAACACAGAATCCAGTCTTGAATCAGGGGACTGGATCACTATCCGTAACTTCCACCACCATTCTATAACCCAGATGTCCATGTGAGGTACATGACCGGTCCCCGGGGCGCAGACCACCCTTCCAGTCCCGAACTGCCCTCCAAGGACCCAGACCTCCATTCGAGGCTCAGACCTCCATGCGGGTCCCAGAACTTTAAAGCGAGGTCCAGATGTCCATTTTGGGGACCCAGACTAGGAGTCAGTGGCCATTCCTTTATTTGAGTCTAAATATTCAGGCTAGTCCAGACCACCATTTGATTATGCCTGCCCTTGACCCAAACCACCCTACTCGGCCCATATGCCCCCTCGTTACCACACCTCCCTCCCACCATCCAGACCTATACATGGGTCCCAGACCTTCATGGTGGGACCTAGAAGGCCAACATGGGGCCCAGGCCTCAAACACAGAATCCAGTCTTGTATCAGGGGACTGGGTCACCATCCATAACTTAGACCACCATTCCATAACCCAGATGTCCAGGTGAGGTACCAGACCTCCCCCCGGGGCCCAGACAACTCTGCCTGGCCCGAACGAACCTCCCATAATCCAGACCTCTCTCAGGAGCTGGGACCTACATTTGGTTCCCAGGACACAAACAGGGAATCCAGTGTTGTATCAAGGGACCAGGGCAGTATTCCATAACCCAGATGTCCAGGTGAGGTACCAGACGGCCCACAGGGACTGAGACCTCCCTCCCTGGATAGAACTGCCCTCCCAGGACACAGAACTACATTCGGGGCTCAGACTTACAACCAGGTCCCAGACCATCATGGCGGGGCTGAGAAGATTAACCCGGGACCCAGAACTCAAAAACAGTATCCAGTCTTGTATAGAGGTGTACTTCTCCATCTGTAACCCAGACCACCATTCCATAACCCAGATGTCCAGGTGAGGTACCAGACCTGTCCCCGGGGCCCGGACCTCACTCCCTGGCCCAAACTACCCTCCTAGGACCCAGACCTCCATTCGGGGCTCAGACCTCCATACAGGTCCCAGACCTTTACGACGAGGTGCAGATGGCCATTCTGGGGACCCAGACTAGAACGCAGTGGCTATTCCTTTATTTGAGTCTAAATGTCCAGCTTAGTCCTGACCATCATTTGATTATCCCGAGGTCCGGCCCTGGACCCAAACTACCCACCTGGGCGCATAGCGCCCCCTAGTGACCACACCTCTCTCCCAGCACCCAGACTTCCATCCGGGGATCAGACCTACATCCGGGTCCCAGACCTTCATGGCGGGGCTGGGAAGCCAACCCGGGACCCAGGCGACAAACACAGAATCCATTCTTGTATCAGGGAACTGGATCACCATCCATACCTTAGACCATCATTCCGTAACCCAGATGTCCAGGTGAGGTAACAGACCTCCCCTCGGAACCGAGACATCTCTCCTTGGCCCGAAAGACCCTCCCATAATCCAGACCTCTCTCCGGGGCTGAGAACTACATTCGGGTTCCAGGCCACAAACACCGAATCCAGTTTTGTATCAGGGGACCAGACCACCATCCCATAACCCAGATGTCCACGTGAGGTACCAGACCGCCCCCTGGGCCTCAGACCTCCCTGCCGGGCCTGAACTGCCCTCCCGGGACAAAGATCTCCAATCGGGGCTCAGATATACATCCGGGTCCCAGACCACCATGGCGGGGCCGAGAAGATTAACCCGGGACCCAGGACTCAAAAACAGAATCCACTCGTACATCAGGGGTGTAGTTCTCCAACTGTAACCCAGAACACCATTCCATAACCCAGATGTCCAGGTGAGGTACCAGACCGGTCCCCAGGGCCCGGTCCTCACTCCCTGGCCCAAACTACCCTCCTAGGACCCAGACCTCCATTCGGGGCTCAGACCTCCATCCGGGTCTCAGAACTTTAAGACGAGGTCCAGATGGCCCTTCTGGGGACCCAGACTAGAACTCAGTGGCTATTCCTTTAGTTGAGTCTAATTGTCCAGGTTAGTTCTTACCGCCATTTGATTATCTCGAGGTCCTGCCCTTGACCTAAACCACCCACCCACCTGGGCCCATAGCGCCCCCTAGTGACCACACCTCTCTCCCAGCACCCAGACCTCCAACCGGGACCCAGACCTTCATGCTGGGGCCACCACAGGGCCAGGGCCTCAAACACAGAATCCAGTCTTGAATCAGGGGACTGGATCACTATCCGGAACTTAGACCACCATTCCATAACCCAGATGACCAGGTGAGGTACTAGACCGCCGCCCGGGGCTCAGACCTACCTCCCCGGCCCGAAGTGCTCTCACAGGAACCAGAACTTCATTCTGGGCTCACAGCTACATCCTGGTCCCAGACCATCATGGCGGGGCCGAGAAGATTATCCTGGGGACCAGGCCTCAAACACACAATCCAGTCTTGTATCAGGGGTGTAATTCTCCATCTGTAACCCAGACCACCATTTCATAACCCAGATTATCCAGGTTAGGTACCAGACCGGTCCCCGGCGCCCAGACGTCCCTCCCTGGTCGAAATTGCCCTCCCAAAAACCAGACCTCCATTCGGGCCTCAGATGTATATCCGGATCGAGACGTTTACGGCCAGCACCAGAAGGCCATGCCGGGGTCCCAGACTAGAACCCAGTGCCTATTCCTTTATTGGCGTCTAAATATCCAGGCTAGTCCAGACCACTATTTCATCATCCCGAGGGCCTGCCCTTGACCCAAACCTCCCACCAGGGCGCATAGCGCCCCCTAGTGACCACACCTCTCTCCCAGCACCCAGACCTACATCCGGAGCTCAGACCTACATCCCGGGCCCAGACCTTCATGGCGGGGCTGTGAAGGGCCTCCTGCTACCCAGGCCTCAAACACAGAATCCAGTCTTGTATCAGGGGACTGGATCACCATCCATAACTTAGACCACCATTCCATAACCCAGATGTCCAGGTGAGGTACCGGACCGCCCCCTGGGCCTCAGACCTCCCTGCCGGGCCTGAATTGCCCTCCCAGGACACAGACTCCACTCGGGGCTCAGACCTACATCCGGGTCCCAGACCATCATGGCGGGGCCGAGAAGATTAATCCGGGACCCAGGACTCAAAAACAGAATCCACTCGTACATCAGGGGTGTAGTTCTCCATCTGTAACCCAGAACACCATTCCATGACCCAGATGTCCAGGTGAGTTACCAGACCACCCCCCGGAAGCCAAGACCTCCCTCCCCGGTCCGAACTGCCTTCCCAGGACCCAGACCTCCATTCGGGGCTCAGACCTACATCCTTGTACCAGGCCATCCTGGCGGGGCCGAGAAGATTATCCTGGGGCCCAGTCCTCAAACACAGAATCCAGCCTTGTTTCTGGGGTGTACTTCTCCATCTGTAACCCAGACCACCATTCCATAACCCAGATGTCCAGGTGAGGTACCAGACCGGTCCCCAGGGCCCGGACCTCACTCCCTGGCCCAAACTACCCTCCTAGGACCCAGACCTCCATTCGGGGCTCAGACCTCCATACAGGTCCCAGACCTTTACGACGAGGTGCAGATGGCCATTCTGGGGACCCAGACTAGAACGCAGTGGCTATTCCTTTATTTGAGTCTAAATGTCCAGCTTAGTCCTGACCACCATTTGATTATCCCGAGGTCCGGCCCTGGACCCAAACTACCCACCTGGGCGCATAGAGCCCCCTAGTGACCACACCTCTCTCCCAGCACCCAGACTTCCATCCGGGGATCAGACCTACATCCGGGTCCCAGACCTTCATGGCGGGGCTGGGAAGCCAACCCGGGACCCAGGCGACAAACACAGAATCCATTCTTGTATCAGGGAACTGGATCACCATCCATACCTTAGACCATCATTCCATAACCCAGATGTCCAGGTGAGGTAACAGACCTCCCCTCGGAACCGAGACATCCCTCCTTGGCCCGAAAGACCCTCCCATAATCCAGACCTCTCTCCGGGGCTCAGAACTACATTCGGGTTGCAGGCCACAAACACCGAGTCCAGTTTTGTATCAGAGGACCAGACCACTATTCCATAACCCAGATGTCCAGGTGGGGTACCAGACCACCCCCGGAGGCCAAGACCTCCCTCCGTGGCTCGAACTGCCTTCCCAGGACCCAGACCTCCATTCGGGGCTCAGACCTACATCCTGGTACCAGACCATCGTGGCGGGGCTGAGAAGATTATCCTGGGGCCAAGTCCTCAAAAACAGAATCCAGCCTTGTATCAGGGGTGTACTTCTCCATCTTTAACCCAGAACACCATTCCATAACCCAGATGTCCAGGTGAGGTACCAGATGGGTCCCCGGGGCCCAGACCTCCCTCCCTGGTCCAAATGGCCCTCCCAAAATCCAGACCTGCATTCGGATTCAGACATACATCCGGATACCAGACCTTTACGGCGAGCACCAGAAGGCCAATCCGGGGTCACAGGCTAGAAACCACTGCCTATTCCTTTATTGGAGTCTAAATATCCAGGCTAGTCCTGACCACTATTTCATCATCCCGAGGTCTGGCCCTTGACCCAAACCTCCCACCTGGGGGCATAGCCCCCCCTAGTGACCACACCTCTCTCCCATCATCCAAGGCTCAGACCTACATCTGGGTCCCAGACCTTCATGGCGGGGCTGTGAAGGCCAACCCAGAACCCAGGCCTCAAACACAGAACCCATTCTTGTATCAGGGGACTGGATCACCATCCGTAACTTACACCACCATTCTATAACCCAGATGACCAGGTGAGGTAGCAGACCTCCCCTCGGGGCCCAGACATCCCCCTGACCCGAAAGACCCTCCCAGAATCCACACCTATATCCGGGGCTCAGACCTACATTCGGGTCCCAGGCCACAAACACCAAATCCAGTGTTGTAACAGGGGTCCAGACCAATATTCCATAACCCTGATGTCCAGGTGAGGTACCAACCGCGACACGGGGCTCAGACCTCCCTCCTGAGCCCTAACTGGCCTCCCAGGACACAGACCGCCATTCGGGGCTCAGACCTACATCCGGGGTACCAGACCATCATGTTGGGGCCGAGAAGATTTATCTGGGGCCCAGTCCTCAAACGCAGAATTCAGCTTTGTATAAGGGGTGTAGTTCTTCATCTGTAACCCAGAACACCATTCCATAACCCAGATGTCCATGTGAGGTACATGACCGGTCCCAGGGTCGCAGACCTCCCTTCCAGTCCCGAACTGCCTTCCTAGGACCCAGGCCTCCATTCGGGGCTCAGACCTCCATCCGGGTCTCAGAACTTTAAGACGAGGTCCAGATGGCCCTTCTGGGGACCCAGACTAGAACTCAGTGGCTATTCCTTTATTTGAGTCTAATTGTCCAGGTTAGTCCTTACCGCCATTTGATTATCTCGAGGTCCTGCCCTTGATCCAAACCACCCACCTGGGCCCATAGCGCCCCCTAGTGACCACACCTCTCTCCCAGCACCCAGACCTCCAACCGGGACCCAGACCTTCATGCTGGGGCTGAGAAGGCCACCACAGGGCCAGGGCCTCAAACACAGAATCCAGTCTTGAATCAGGGGACTGGATCACTATCCGTAACTTCCACCACCATTCTATAACCCAGATGTCCATGTGAGGTACATGACCGGTCCCCGGGGCGCAGACCACCCTTCCAGTCCCGAACTGCCCCTCCAAGGACCCAGACCTCCATTCGAGGCTCAGACCTCCATGCGGGTCCCAGAACTTTAAAGCGAGGTCCAGATGTCCATTTTGGGGACCCAGACTAGGAGTCAGTGGCCATTCCTTTATTTGAGTCTAAATATTCAGGCTAGTCCAGACCACCATTTGATTATGCCTGCCCTTGACCCAAACCACCCTACTCGGCCCATATGCCCCCCTCGTTACCACACCTCCCTCCCACCATCCAGACCTATACATGGGTCCCAGACCTTCATGGTGGGACCTAGAAGGCCAACATGGGGCCCAGGCCTCAAACACAGAATCCAGTCTTGTATCAGGGGACTGGGTCACCATCCATAACTTAGACCACCATTCCATAACCCAGATGTCCAGGTGAGGTACCAGACCTCCCCCCGGGGCCCAGACAACTCTGCCTGGCCCGAACGAACCTCCCATAATCCAGACCTCTCTCAGGAGCTGGGACCTACATTTGGTTCCCAGGACACAAACAGGGAATCCAGTGTTGTATCAAGGGACCAGGGCAGTATTCCATAACCCAGATGTCCAGGTGAGGTACCAGACGGCCCACAGGGACTGAGACCTCCCTCCCTGGATAGAACTGCCCTCCCAGGACACAGAACTACATTCGGGGCTCAGACTTACAACCAGGTCCCAGACCATCATGGCGGGGCTGAGAAGATTAACCCGGGACCCAGAACTCAAAAAACAGTATCCAGTCTTGTATAGAGGTGTACTTCTCCATCTGTAACCCAGACCACCATTCCATAACCCAGATGTCCAGGTGAGGTACCAGACCTGTCCCCGGGGCCCGGACCTCACTCCCTGGCCCAAACTACCCTCCTAGGACCCAGACCTCCATTCGGGGCTCAGACCTCCATACAGGTCCCAGACCTTTACGACGAGGTGCAGATGGCCATTCTGGGGACCCAGACTAGAACGCAGTGGCTATTCCTTTATTTGAGTCTAAATGTCCAGCTTAGTCCTGACCATCATTTGATTATCCCGAGGTCCGGCCCTGGACCCAAACTACCCACCTGGGCGCATAGCGCCCCCTAGTGACCACACCTCTCTCCCAGCACCCAGACTTCCATCCGGGGATCAGACCTACATCCGGGTCCCAGACCTTCATGGCGGGGCTGGGAAGCCAACCCGGGACCCAGGCGACAAACACAGAATCCATTCTTGTATCAGGGAACTGGATCACCATCCATACCTTAGACCATCATTCCGTAACCCAGATGTCCAGGTGAGGTAACAGACCTCCCCTCGGAACCGAGACATCTCTCCTTGGCCCGAAAGACCCTCCCATAATCCAGACCTCTCTCCGGGGCTGAGAACTACATTCGGGTTCCAGGCCACAAACACCGAATCCAGTTTTGTATCAGGGACCAGACCACCATCCCATAACCCAGATGTCCACGTGAGGTACCAGACCGCCCCCTGGGCCTCAGACCTCCCTGCCGGGCCTGAACTGCCCTCCCGGGACAAAGATCTCCAATCGGGGCTCAGATATACATCCGGGTCCCAGACCACCATGGCGGGGCCGAGAAGATTAACCCGGGACCCAGGACTCAAAAACAGAATCCACTCGTACATCAGGGGTGTAGTTCTCCAACTGTAACCCAGAACACCATTCCATAACCCAGATGTCCAGGTGAGGTACCAGACCGGTCCCCCAGGGCCCGGTCCTCACTCCCTGGCCCAAACTACCCTCCTAGGACCCAGACCTCCATTCGGGGCTCAGACCTCCATCCGGGTCTCAGAACTTTAAGACGAGGTCCAGATGGCCCTTCTGGGGACCCAGACTAGAACTCAGTGGCTATTCCTTTAGTTGAGTCTAATTGTCCAGGTTAGTTCTTACCGCCATTTGATTATCTCGAGGTCCTGCCCTTGACCTAAACCACCCACCTGGGCCCATAGCGCCCCCTAGTGACCACACCTCTCTCCCAGCACCCAGACCTCCAACCGGGACCCAGACCTTCATGCTGGGGCCACCACAGGGCCAGGGCCTCAAACACAGAATCCAGTCTTGAATCAGGGGACTGGATCACTATCCGGAACTTAGACCACCATTCCATAACCCAGATGACCAGGTGAGGTACTAGACCGCCGCCCGGGGCTCAGACCTACCTCCCCGGCCCGAAGTGCTCTCACAGGAACCAGAACTTCATTCTGGGCTCACAGCTACATCCTGGTCCCAGACCATCATGGCGGGGCCGAGAAGATTATCCTGGGGACCAGGCCTCAAACACACAATCCAGTCTTGTATCAGGGGTGTAATTCTCCATCTGTAACCCAGACCACCATTTCATAACCCAGATTATCCAGGTTAGGTACCAGACCGGTCCCCGGCGCCCAGACGTCCCTCCCTGGTCGAAATTGCCCTCCCAAAAACCAGACCTCCATTCGGGCCTCAGATGTATATCCGGATCGAGACGTTTACGGCCAGCACCAGAAGGCCATGCCGGGGTCCCAGACTAGAACCCAGTGCCTATTCCTTTATTGGCGTCTAAATATCCAGGCTAGTCCAGACCACTATTTCATCATCCCGAGGGCCTGCCCTTGACCCAAACCTCCCACCAGGGCGCATAGCGCCCCCTAGTGACCACACCTCTCTCCCAGCACCCAGACCTACATCCGGAGCTCAGACCTACATCCCGGGCCCAGACCTTCATGGCGGGGCTGTGAAGGGCCTCCTGCTACCCAGGCCTCAAACACAGAATCCAGTCTTGTATCAGGGGACTGGATCACCATCCATAACTTAGACCACCATTCCATAACCCAGATGTCCAGGTGAGGTACCGGACCGCCCCCTGGGCCTCAGACCTCCCTGCCGGGCCTGAATTGCCCTCCCAGGACACAGACTCCACTCGGGGCTCAGATACATCCGGGTCCCAGACCATCATGGCGGGGCCGAGAAGATTAATCCGGGACCCAGGACTCAAAAACAGAATCCACTCGTACATCAGGGGTGTAGTTCTCCATCTGTAACCCAGAACACCATTCCATGACCCAGATGTCCAGGTGAGTTACCAGACCACCCCCCGGAAGCCAAGACCTCCCTCCCCGGTCCGAACTGCCTTCCCAGGACCCAGACCTCCATTCGGGGCTCAGACCTACATCCTTGTACCAGGCCATCCTGGCGGGGCCGAGAAGATTATCCTGGGGCCCAGTCCTCAAACACAGAATCCAGCCTTGTTTCTGGGGTGTACTTCTCCATCTGTAACCCAGACCACCATTCCATAACCCAGATGTCCAGGTGAGGTACCAGACCGGTCCCCAGGGCCCGGACCTCACTCCCTGGCCCAAACTACCCTCCTAGGACCCAGACCTCCATTCGGGGCTCAGACCTCCATACAGGTCCCAGACCTTTACGACGAGGTGCAGATGGCCATTCTGGGGACCCAGACTAGAACGCAGTGGCTATTCCTTTATTTGAGTCTAAATGTCCAGCTTAGTCCTGACCACCATTTGATTATCCCGAGGTCCGGCCCTGGACCCAAACTACCCACCTGGGCGCATAGAGCCCCCTAGTGACCACACCTCTCTCCCAGCACCCAGACTTCCATCCGGGGATCAGACCTACATCCGGGTCCCAGACCTTCATGGCGGGGCTGGGAAGCCAACCCGGGACCCAGGCGACAAACACAGAATCCATTCTTGTATCAGGGAACTGGATCACCATCCATACCTTAGACCATCATTCCATAACCCAGATGTCCAGGTGAGGTAACAGACCTCCCCTCGGAACCGAGACATCCCTCCTTGGCCCGAAAGACCCTCCCATAATCCAGACCTCTCTCCGGGGCTCAGAACTACATTCGGGTTGCAGGCCACAAACACCGAGTCCAGTTTTGTATCAGAGGACCAGACCACTATTCCATAACCCAGATGTCCAGGTGGGGTACCAGACCACCCCCGGAGGCCAAGACCTCCCTCCGTGGCTCGAACTGCCTTCCCAGGACCCAGACCTCCATTCGGGGCTCAGACCTACATCCTGGTACCAGACCATCGTGGCGGGGCTGAGAAGATTATCCTGGGGCCAAGTCCTCAAAAACAGAATCCAGCCTTGTATCAGGGGTGTACTTCTCCATCTTTAACCCAGAACACCATTCCATAACCCAGATGTCCAGGTGAGGTACCAGATGGGTCCCCGGGGCCCAGACCTCCCTCCCTGGTCCAAATGGCCCTCCCAAAATCCAGACCTGCATTCGGATTCAGACATACATCCGGATACCAGACCTTTACGGCGAGCACCAGAAGGCCAATCCGGGGTCACAGGCTAGAAACCACTGCCTATTCCTTTATTGGAGTCTAAATATCCAGGCTAGTCCTGACCACTATTTCATCATCCCGAGGTCTGGCCCTTGACCCAAACCTCCCACCTGGGGGCATAGCCCCCCCTAGTGACCACACCCTCTCTCCCATCATCCAAGGCTCAGACCTACATCTGGGTCCCAGACCTTCATGGCGGGGCTGTGAAGGCCAACCCAGAACCCAGGCCTCAAACACAGAACCCATTCTTGTATCAGGGGACTGGATCACCATCCGTAACTTACACCACCATTCTATAACCCAGATGACCAGGTGAGGTAGCAGACCTCCCCTCGGGGCCCAGACATCCCCCTGACCCGAAAGACCCTCCCAGAATCCACACCTATATCCGGGGCTCAGACCTACATTCGGGTCCCAGGCCACAAACACCAAATCCAGTGTTGTAACAGGGGTCCAGACCAATATTCCATAACCCTGATGTCCAGGTGAGGTACCAACCGCGACACGGGGCTCAGACCTCCCTCCTGAGCCCTAACTGGCCTCCCAGGACACAGACCGCCATTCGGGGCTCAGACCTACATCCGGGTACCAGACCATCATGTTGGGGCCGAGAAGATTATCCTGGGGCCCAGTCCTCAAACGCAGAATTCAGCTTTGTATAAGGGGTGTAGTTCTTCATCTGTAACCCAGAAACACCATTCCATAACCCAGATGTCCATGTGAGGTACATGACCGGTCCCAGGGTCGCAGACCTCCCTTCCAGTCCCGAACTGCCTTCCTAGGACCCAGGCCTCCATTCGGGGCTCAGACTTCCATCCGGGTCTCAGAACTTTAAGACGAGGTCCAGATGGCCCTTCTGGGGACCCAGACTAGAACTCAGTGGCTATTCCTTTATTTGAGTCTAATTGTCCAGGTTAGTCCTTACCGCCATTTGATTATCTCGAGGTCCTGCCCTTGATCCAAACCACCCACCTGGGCCCATAGCGCCCCCTAGTGACCACACCTCTCTCCCAGCACCCAGACCTCCAACCGGGACCCAGACCTTCATGCTGGGGCTGAGAAGGCCACCACAGGGCCAGGGCCTCAAACACAGAATCCAGTCTTGAATCAGGGGACTGGATCACTATCCGTAACTTCCACCACCATTCTATAACCCAGATGTCCATGTGAGGTACATGACCGGTCCCCGGGGCGCAGACCACCCTTCCAGTCCCGAACTGCCCTCCAAGGACCCAGACCTCCATTCGAGGCTCAGACCTCCATGCGGGTCCCAGAACTTTAAAGCGAGGTCCAGATGTCCATTTTGGGGACCCAGACTAGGAGTCAGTGGCCATTCCTTTATTTGAGTCTAAATATTCAGGCTAGTCCAGACCACCATTTGATTATGCCTGCCCTTGACCCAAACCACCCTACTCGGCCCATATGCCCCCTCGTTACCACACCTCCCTCCCACCATCCAGACCTATACATGGGTCCCAGACCTTCATGGTGGGACCTAGAAGGCCAACATGGGGCCCAGGCCTCAAACACAGAATCCAGTCTTGTATCAGGGGACTGGGTCACCATCCATAACTTAGACCACCATTCCATAACCCAGATGTCCAGGTGATGAGGTACCAGACCTCCCCCCGGGGCCCAGACAACTCTGCCTGGCCCGAACGAACCTCCCATAATCCAGACCTCTCTCAGGAGCTGGGACCTACATTTGGTTCCCAGGACACAAACAGGGAATCCAGTGTTGTATCAAGGGACCAGGGCAGTATTCCATAACCCAGATGTCCAGGTGAGGTACCAGACGGCCCACAGGGACTGAGACCTCCCTCCCTGGATAGAACTGCCCTCCCAGGACACAGAACTACATTCGGGGCTCAGACTTACAACCAGGTCCCAGACCATCATGGCGGGGCTGAGAAGATTAACCCGGGACCCAGAACTCAAAAACAGTATCCAGTCTTGTATAGAGGTGTACTTCTCCATCTGTAACCCAGACCACCATTCCATAACCCAGATGTCCAGGTGAGGTACCAGACCTGTCCCCGGGGCCCGGACCTCACTCCCTGGCCCAAACTACCCTCCTAGGACCCAGACCTCCATTCGGGGCTCAGACCTCCATACAGGTCCCAGACCTTTACGACGAGGTGCAGATGGCCATTCTGGGGACCCAGACTAGAACGCAGTGGCTATTCCTTTATTTGAGTCTAAATGTCCAGCTTAGTCCTGACCATCATTTGATTATCCCGAGGTCCGGCCCTGGACCCAAACTACCCACCTGGGCGCATAGCGCCCCCTAGTGACCACACCTCTCTCCCAGCACCCAGACTTCCATCCGGGGATCAGACCTACATCCGGGTCCCAGACCTTCATGGCGGGGCTGGGAAGCCAACCCGGGACCCAGGCGACAAACACAGAATCCATTCTTGTATCAGGGAACTGGATCACCATCCATACCTTAGACCATCATTCCGTAACCCAGATGTCCAGGTGAGGTAACAGACCTCCCCTCGGAACCGAGACATCTCTCCTTGGCCCGAAAGACCCTCCCATAATCCAGACCTCTCTCCGGGGCTGAGAACTACATTCGGGTTCCAGGCCACAAACACCGAATCCAGTTTTGTATCAGGGGACCAGACCACCATCCCATAACCCAGATGTCCACGTGAGGTACCAGACCGCCCCCTGGGCCTCAGACCTCCCTGCCGGGCCTGAACTGCCCTCCCGGGACAAAGATCTCCAATCGGGGCTCAGATATACATCCGGGTCCCAGACCACCATGGCGGGGCCGAGAAGATTAACCCGGGACCCAGGACTCAAAAACAGAATCCACTCGTACATCAGGGGTGTAGTTCTCCAACTGTAACCCCAGAACACCATTCCATAACCCAGATGTCCAGGTGAGGTACCAGACCGGTCCCCAGGGCCCGGTCCTCACTCCCTGGCCCCAAACTACCCTCCTAGGACCCAGACCTCCATTCGGGGCTCAGACCTCCATCCGGGTCTCAGAACTTTAAGACGAGGTCCAGATGGCCCTTCTGGGGACCCAGACTAGAACTCAGTGGCTATTCCTTTAGTTGAGTCTAATTGTCCAGGTTAGTTCTTACCGCCATTTGATTATCTCGAGGTCCTGCCCTTGACCTAAACCACCCACCTGGGCCCATAGCGCCCCCTAGTGACCACACCTCTCTCCCAGCACCCAGACCTCCAACCGGGACCCAGACCTTCATGCTGGGGCCACCACAGGGCCAGGGCCTCAAACACAGAATCCAGTCTTGAATCAGGGGACTGGATCACTATCCGGAACTTAGACCACCATTCCATAACCCAGATGACCAGGTGAGGTACTAGACCGCCCCGGGGCTCAGACCTACCTCCCCGGCCCGAAGTGCTCTCACAGGAACCAGAACTTCATTCTGGGCTCACAGCTACATCCTGGTCCCAGACCATCATGGCGGGGCCGAGAAGATTATCCTGGGGACCAGGCCTCAAACACACAATCCAGTCTTGTATCAGGGGTGTAATTCTCCATCTGTAACCCAGACCACCATTTCATAACCCAGATTATCCAGGTTAGGTACCAGACCGGTCCCCGGCGCCCAGACGTCCCTCCCTGGTCGAAATTGCCCTCCCAAAAACCAGACCTCCATTCGGGCCTCAGATGTATATCCGGATCGAGACGTTTACGGCCAGCACCAGAAGGCCATGCCGGGGTCCCAGACTAGAACCCAGTGCCTATTCCTTTATTGGCGTCTAAATATCCAGGCTAGTCCAGACCACTATTTCATCATCCCGAGGGCCTGCCCTTGACCCAAACCTCCCACCAGGGTGCATAGCGCCCCCTAGTGACCACACCTCTCTCCCAGCACCCAGACCTACATCCGGAGCTCAGACCTACATCCCGGGCCCAGACCTTCATGGCGGGGCTGTGAAGGGCCTCCTGCTACCCAGGCCTCAAACACAGAATCCAGTCTTGTATCAGGGGACTGGATCACCATCCATAACTTAGACCACCATTCCATAACCCAGATGTCCAGGTGAGGTACCGGACCGCCCCCTGGGCCTCAGACCTCCCTGCCGGGCCTGAATTGCCCTCCCAGGACACAGACTCCACTCGGGGCTCTCAGACCTACATCCGGGTCCCAGACCATCATGGCGGGGCCGAGAAGATTAATCCGGGACCCAGGACTCAAAAACAGAATCCACTCGTACATCAGGGGTGTAGTTCTCCATCTGTAACCCAGAACACCATTCCATGACGCAGATGTCCAGGTGAGTTACCAGACCACCCCCCGGAAGCCAAGACCTCCCTCCCCGGTCCGAACTGCCTTCCCAGGACCCAGACCTCCATTCGGGGCTCAGACCTACATCCTTGTACCAGGCCATCCTGGCGGGGCCGAGAAGATTATCCTGGGGCCCAGTCCTCAAATACAGAATCCAGCCTTGTTTCTGGGGTGTACTTCTCCATCTGTAACCCAGACCACCATTCCATAACCCAGATGTCCAGGTGAGGTACCAGACCGGTCCCCAGGGCCCGGACCTCACTCCCTGGCCCAAACTACCCTCCTAGGACCCAGACCTCCATTCGGGGCTCAGACCTCCATACAGGTCCCAGACCTTTACGACGAGGTGCAGATGGCCATTCTGGGGACCCAGACTAGAACGCAGTGGCTATTCCTTTATTTGAGTCTAAATGTCCAGCTTAGTCCTGACCATCATTTGATTATCTCGAGGTACTGCCCTTGACCCAAACTACCCACCTGGGCCCATAGCGCCCCCTAGTGACCACACCTCTCTCCCAGCACCCAGACCTCCAACCGGGACCCAGACTTTCATGCTGGGGCCGAGAAGGCCAACACAGGGCCAGGGCCTCAAACACAGAATCCAGTCTTGAATCAGGGGACTGGATCACTATCCGTAACTTAGACCACCATTCCATAACCCAGATGACCAGGTGAGGTACTAGACCACCGTCCGGGGCTCAGACCTACCTCCCCGGCCCAAAGTGCTCTAACAGGAACCAGAACTTCATTCTGGGCTCACAGCTACATCCTGGTCGCAGACCATCATGGCGGGGCCGAGAAGATTATCCTGGGGACCAGGCCTCAAACACACAATCCAGTCTTGTATCAGGGGTGTAATTCTCCATCTGTAACCCAGACCACCATTTCATAACCCAGATTATCCAGGTTAGGTACCAGACCGGTCCCCGGCGCCCAGACGTCCCTCCCTGGTCGAAATTGCCCTCCCAAAAACCAGACCTCCATTCGGGCCTCAGATGTATATCCGGATCGAGACGTTTACGGCCAGCACCAGAAGGCCATGCCGGGGTCCCAGACTAGAACCCAGTGCCTATTCCTTTATTGGCGTCTAAATATCCAGGCTAGTCCAGACCACTATTTCATCATCCCGAGGGCCTGCCCTTGACCCAAACCTCCCACCAGGGCGCATAGCGCCCCCTAGTGACCACACCTCTCTCCCAGCACCCAGACCTACATCCGGAGCTCAGACCTACATCCCGGGCCCAGACCTTCATGGCGGGGCTGTGAAGGGCCTCCTGCTACCCAGGCCTCAAACACAGAATCCAGTCTTGTATCAGGGGACTGGATCACCATCCATAACTTAGACCACCATTCCATAACCCAGATGTCCAGGTGAGGTACCGGACCGCCCCCTGGGCCTCAGACCTCCCTGCCGGGCCTGAACTGCCCTCCCAGGACGCAGACCTCCATTCGAGGCTCAGACCTACATCCGGGTCCCAGACCATCATGGCGGGGCCGAGAAGATTAATCCGGGACCCAGGACTCAAAAACAGAATCCACTCGTACATCAGGGGTGTAGTTCTCCATCTGTAACCCAGAACACCATTCCATGACCCAGATGTCCAGGTGAGTTACCAGACCACCCCCCGGAAGCCAAGACCTCCATCCCGGGCCCGAACTGCCTTCCCAGGACCCAGATCTCCATTCGGGGCTCAGGCCTACATCCTTGTACAAGGCCATCATGGCGGGGCCTGAGAAGATTAACCCGGGACCCAGAACTCAAAACCAGTATCCAGTCTTGTATAGAGGTGTACTTCTGCATCTGTAACCCAGACCACCGTTCCATAACCCAGATGTCCAGGTGAGGTACCAGACCGCCCCCCGAGGCCAAGATCTACGACCCGGCCCGAACTGCCCTCCTAGTACCCAGACTTCCATTCGGGGCTTAGACATACATCCGAGTCCCAGACATTTATGGCAAGGATCAGAAGGCCATTTCGGGGACCCAGACTAGAACCTAGTGCCTATTCCTTTATTAAAGTCTAAATATCCAGGCTAGTCCTGACCACCTTTTCATCATCCCGAGGTCCGGCCCTGGACCCAAACTACCCACCTGGGCGCGTAGCGCCCCCTAGTGACCACACCTCTCTCCCAGCACCCAGACTTCCATCCGGGGATCAGACCTACATCCGGGTCCCAGACCTTCCTGGCGGGGCTGGGAAGCCAACCCGGGACCCAGGCAACAAACACAGAATCCATTCTTGTATCAGGGGACTGCATTACCATCCATAACTTAGACCACCATTCCATAACCCAGATGTCCAGGTGAGGTAACACACCTCCCCTCGGGACCGAGACATCCCTCCTTGGCCCGAAAGACCCTCGCATAATCCAGACCTCTCTCCGGGGCTGAGAACTACATTCGGGTTCCAGGCCACAAACACCAAATCCAGTTTTGTATCAGGGGACCAGACCACTATTCCATAACCCAGATGTCCACGTGAGGTACCAGACCGCCCCCTGGGCCTCAGACCTCCCTGCCCAGCCTGAACTGCCCTCCCGGGACACAGACCTCCATTCGGGGCTCAGATATACATCCGGGTCCCAGACCATCATGGCGGGGCCGAGAAGATTAACCGGGCACCCAGGACTCAAAAACAAAATCCACTCCTACATCAGGGGTGTACTACCCCATCTGTAACCCAGAATACCATTCCATGACCCAGATGTCCAGGTGAGTTACCAGACAACCCCCCAGAAGCCAAGACCTCTCACTCCGCCCCGAACTGCCTTCCCAGGACCCAGACCTCCATTCGGGGCTCAGACCTACATCCTTGTACCAGGCCATCATGGCGGGGCCGAGATTATCCTGGGGCCCAGTCCTCAAACACAGAATCCACCCTTGTATCTGGGGTGTACTTCCCCATCTGTAACCCAGACCACCATTCCATAACCCAGATGTCCAGGTGAGGTACCAGACCGGTCCCCAGGGCCCGGACCTCATTCCCTGGCCCAAACTACCCTCCTAGGACCCAGACCTCCATTCGGGGCTCAGACCTCCATACAGGTCCCAGACCTTTACGACGAGGTGCAGATGGCCATTCTGGGGACCCAGACTAGAATGCAGTGGCTATTCCTTTATTTGAGTCTAAATGTCCAGGTTAGTCCTGACCGCCATTTGATTATCCCGAGTTCCTGTCCTTGACCCAAGGCACCCACATAGGCCCATAGTGCCCCCTAGTGACCACACCTCTTTCCCACCACCCAGAACTACATCGGGGTCCCAGACCTTCAAGGTGGGACCGAGAAGGCCAACACGGGGCCCAGGCCTCAAACACAAAATTCAGTCTTGTATCAGGGGACTGGATCACCATCCGTAACTTACACCACCATTCTATAACCCAGATGACCAGGTGAGGTAGCAGACCTCCCCTCGGGGCCCAGATATCCCCCTGACCCAAAAGACCCTCCCAGAATCCACACCTATATCCGGGGCTCGGACCTACATTCGGGTCCCAGGCCACAAACACCAAATCCAGTGTTGTAACAGGGGTCCAGACCAATATTCCATAACCCTGATGTCCAGGTGAGGTACCAACCGCAACATGGGGCTCAGACCTCCCTCCTGAGCCCTAACTGGCCTCCCAGGACACAGACTGCCATTCGGGGCTCAGACCTACATCCGGGTACCAGACCATCATGGCGGGGATGAGAAGATAATCCCTGGGTCCAGTCCTCAAACATTGAATCCAGTATTGTATCAAGGGTGTACTTCTCCATCTGTAACCCAGACCACCACAACATAACCCAGATGTCCAGCTGAGGTGTCAAACCTCCCGCCGGGGACCAGACATCGCTCCGTGGCCCGAAATATCCTCTGAGAACCCATTTCTCTATCCGGGGCTTAGCTCTACATCCGGCTCCCAGGCCACAAAAACTGAACACAGTATTGTTTCAGGGTACTAGATCTCCATGTGCAACCCAGACCACTATTCCATAATCCAGATGTCCAGTTGAGGTACCAGACTGCCCCCCGGGTCCCAGACCAACCTCATTTGCTCGAACTGCCCTCCCTGGACCCAGGCCTCCATCAGGGGCTCAGACCTACATCCTGGTCCCAGATGATCATGGTGGGACGAAGAAGATTATCCCGAGTCCCAGACCTCAAACACAGTATCCAGTCTTGTATCAGGGTTGTAGATCTCCATGTGTAACCCAGACTACCATTCCATAACCCCGATGTCCAGGTGAAGTACCAGACTGCCCCCCGAGGCCCAGACCTTCCTCCCTGGTCGAACTGCCCTCCTAGGACCCAGACATCCATCTGGGACTCACACCTACATCTGGGTCCCAGACCTTTATGGCGAGCACCAGAAGGCCATTCTGGGGACCCAGATTAGAACCCATTGCCTATTCCTTTATTGGAGTCTAAAAATCCAGGCTAGTCCAGACCACCATTTCTTCATCCCCAAGTCTTGCCCTTCACCCAAACCTCCCACCGGGGCCCATAATGGCCCCTTGTGACCACACCTCCCTCCCAGCATCCAGGCTTACATCCGGGTCCCAGACCTTCATGGCAGGGCTGAGAAGTTTATCCCGGGGCCCAGGCCTCAAAAGAGAATCCAGTGTTGTATCAGGTGACTAGATCTCCATCCGTAACCCAGACCACCATCACATAATCCAGATGTCCAGGTGAGGTACAAGACCTTGACCCGGGGCCCAGACCTCCATCCCTGGCCGTACTCCCCTCCCAGGATCCAGACTTCCATGCGGGGCTCAGACCTACATCTGGGTCCCAAACCCTCATGGCAGGGCTGAGAAGGCCAACAAGAGGCCCAGGCCTCAAAAGAGAATCCAGTATTGTATCAGGGGACTAGATCTCCATGAGTAACCAAGACCACTATTCTATAACCAGGATGTCCAGGTGAGGTACCAGATCTCCCCCCGGGGCCCAGACATCCCTCCCTGGCCCGAACGACCCTCCCAGAACCCAGACCTCTATCCGGGACTCATACCTACATCCTGGGCCCAGGCCACAAACACCAAATCCAGTGTTGTATCAGGGGACTAAATCTCCATGAGTAACCAAGATCACTATTCCATAACCCAGATGTCCAGGTGAGGTACCAGACCTCCCCCTGAGGCCCAGAATTTCCCCCCCTCGCCCGAACTGCCCCCCCAGGACCCAGACCACCATCCTGGGCTCAGACCTACTTCCGGGTCCCAGACCTTTATGGCGAGCACCTGGGGACCCAGACTAGAACCCATTGCCTCTTCCTTTATTGGAGTCTAATATCCAGGCTAGTCCAGACCACCATTTCATCATCCTGAGGTCCTGCCCTTCCCCCAAACCTCCCACCTGGGCCCATAGCGCCCACTAGTGACCGTACCTCTCTCCCAGCACCCAGAACTCCATCCTGGGCTCAGTCTTACATCCGGGTCCCAGACCATCATGGCGGGGCAGAGAAGATTATCCCAGGGCCCAGGCCTCAAATACAGAATCCAGTCTTGTATCAGGGGACTAGATGTCCACCCATATCCCAGACCACCATTCCATCACCCAGATGTCTAAGTGACGTACCAGACTGCCCCCCGGGGCCTAGACTTCCCTTCCTGGCCGAACTGCCCTCTGAGGACCCAGACCTCCATCCGGGGCTCAGACCTACATCCAGGTCCCAGACCATCATGGCGGGTCCGAGAAGGCCAACCTGGAGCCCAGGCCACAAACACCGAATCCAGTGTTGTATCAGGGCATTAGATCTCCATGCGTAAGCCAGACCACTATTCCATAACCGAAATGTCCAGGTGAGGTATCAGACCGCCTCCCGTGGCTCAGACCTCGCTCCTCGGCCCGAACTGCCCTCACAGGACCCAGAACTCCATCTGGGGCCGAGAAGGCCAACCTTGGGCCCAGGCCTCAAACACAGAATCGTCTTATATCAGGCATGTAGTTCTCCATCTGTAACCCAGATCACCATTCCATAACCCAGATGTCCAGGTGAGGTACCAGACCTCCCCACTAGGCCAAGACCTCCCTCTGTGGCCCGAACTGCCGTCCCAGACCCAGACTTCAATCTGGGGCTCAAACCTACATCCTGGTCCCAGACCTTTATGGCGAGGACCAGAAGGCCATTCCGGGGATACAGACCTACACCCAATGCCTATTCCTTTATTAGAGTCTAAATATCCAAGCTAGACCAGACCACAATTTCATCTTCCCGAGGTCCTGCCCTTGACCCAAACCTCCCACCTGAGCCCGTAGTGCCCCCTAGTGACCACACCTCTCTCCCAGCACCCAGACCTACATCTGAGGCTGAGACCTATTTATGGGTTCCAGACCTTCATAGCAGGGCCCAGAAGTCCAACCCGGGGACCAGGCTTCAAACACAGAATTCAGTCTTGTATCAGGGGACCTGATCTCCATCAGTAACCCAGATGTCCAGGTGAGGTACCCGACTGCCCCCAGTGCTCAGACCTTTCTCCCCAGCCTGAACTGCCCTCACACCACCCAGACCTCCATCCGGGGCTCAGACCTACATCTGGGTCCCAGACCATCATGGCGGGGCCGAGAAGATTAACCCGGGACCCGGGACTCAAAAACAGAATCCACTCATACATCAGGGGTGTAGTTCTCCATCTGTAACCCAGAACACCATTCCATAACCCAGATGTCCAGGTGAGTTACCAGACCACGCCCCGGAAGCCAAGACCTCCCTCCCTGGCCCGAACTGCCTTCCCAGGACCCAGACCTCCATTCGGGGCTCAGACCTACATCCTTGTACCAGGCCATCATGGTGGGGCCGAGAAGATTATCCTGGGGCCCAGTCCTCAAACACAGAATCCACCCTTGTATCTGGGGTGTACTTCCCCATCTGTAACCCAGACCACCATTCCATAACCCAGATGTCCAGGTGAGGTACCAGATCGGTCCCCGGCGTCCAGACGTCCCTCCCTTGTCAAAATTGCCCTCCCAAAAACCAGACCTCCATTCGGGCCTCAGATGTATATCCGGATCGAGACGTTTACGGCCAGCACCAGAAGGCCATGCCGGGGTCCCAGACTAGAACCTAGTGCCTATTCTTTTATTGGCGTCTAAATATCCAGGCTAGTCCAGACCACTATTTTATCATCCCGAGGTCCTGCCCTTGACCCAAACCTCCCACCAGGGCGCATAGCGCCCCCTAGTGACCACACCTCTCTCCCAGCACCCAGACCTACATCCGGAGCTCAGACCTACATCCGGGTCCCAGACCTTCATGGCGGGGCTGTGAAGGGCCTCCCGCTACCCAGGCCTCAAACACAGAATCCAGTCTTGTATTTGGGGACTGGATCACCATCCATAACTTAGACCACCATTCCATAACCCAGATGTCCAGGTGAGGTACATGAACTGCCTGAACTGCCCTCCCAGGACACAGACCTCCATTCGAGGCTCAGACCTACATCCGGGTCCCAGACCATGGCGGGGCCGAGAAGATTAACCCGGGACCCAGGACTCAAAAACAGAATCCACTCGTACATCAGGCGTGTAGTTCTCCATCTGTAACCCAGAACACCATTCCATAACCCAGATGTCCAGGTGAGTTACCAGACCACCCCCCGGAAGCCAAGACCTCCCTCCCGGCCCGAACTGCCTTCCCAGGACCCAGACCTCCATCCGGGGCTCAGACCTACATCCTTGTATCAGGCCATCATGGCGGACCGAGACTATTTCGGGGCCCAGACCTCAATCACAGAATCCAGTCTTGTATCAGGGGACCTGATCTCCATCAGTAACCCAGTCCACCATTCCATAACCCAGATGTCCAGGTGAGGTACCAGACCTCCTCCTGGGGCCCAGAAATCCCTCCCTGGCTAGAACAAGCCACCCAGAACGCAGACCTCTCTCCGGGGCTCAGATCTACATCCGGGTCTCAGACCTTCATGGTGGGGCCGAGAAGGCCAACCTGGGGCCCAGGCCACAAACACCGTCATTTGAGGATATTTTTTCTTTTTTTTTAAATTTCTTTATTGATTAAGGTATTACATATGTGTCCTTATCCCACCCAACCCCTCTACTCATGCCCTCACCCTCCTGGTTTCTGTGTCCATTGGTTAGGCTTATATGCATGCATACAAGTCCTTTGGTTGATCTCTCCCCCTTACCCCCACCCTCCCCTGCCTTCCCTCTGAGGTTTGACGGTCTGATCGAGGCTTCTCAGGATCTGTTTTTGTTCATCAGTTTATGTTGTTCATTATATTCCACAAATGAGTGAGATCATGTGATATTTATCTTTCTCTGACTGGCTGATTTCACTTAGCATAATGATCTCCAGCTCCATCCATGCTGTTGCAAATGGTAAGAATTCCTTCTTTTTTACGGCAGCGCAGTATTCCATTGTGTAGATGTACCAGTTTTCTGATCCACTCATCTGCTGATGGGCATTGAGGCTGCTTCCAAATCTTAGCTATTGTAAACAGTGCTGCTATGAACATAGGGGTGCATATATCCTTTCTGATTGGTGTTTCTAGGGTCTTGGGATATATTCCCAGGAGTGGGATTACTGGGTCAAATGGGAGTTCCATTTTTAACTTTTTGAGGAAGCTCCATACTGTTTTCCACAGTGGTTGCACCAGTCTGCATTCCCACCAGCAGTGCACGAGGGTTCCTTTTCTCCGCATCCTCGCCAGCACTTGTCGTTTGTTGATTTGTTGATGACAGCCATTCTGACAGATGTGAGATGGTACCGCATTGTCATTTTGATGAGGATATGTCTTCCATGGAGTCTCCAAAGGGGGTACAAGGGATGGAGGGAGGGGGGCGAGAGAGAGACACATCGACTAGTTTGTCTCACGCAGGGGTTCTGACAGGGGGTGGGGAGTGAACCTGCAACCCAGGTCCGAGCCCTGGACCGGAAATGGAACTTCCGACCCTTCCGTGCACAGTCCGATGCACTAACCACTGAGCCACGCCAGCCAGGGTGGGAACATTTTGATTCCAGACCGTCCTGTGTGGCCACCTGGTCTCTGAGGCGGGACGGTGGCCTCGCGGGCCTCCCAGGCTCCTCAGCGGCTGCACGTGGCCCCTCTGCGCCCACATGACCCACGAGGACCTCAGCCTGACCCTCAGGCCGGGGGGGCAGGGGGTGAAGAAGGGTCAGGCTGTGGTGACCAGCGTGGGGCCCAGCCTCGTCACCCGCCTCCGCCTCCAGCCACGGGCCGTCCACCCCCGCCGGGCACTCTGGGGCCCCGGGGAGGATCAGGGGCTCGGACGCCATGTCCAGGTGGTCTTCAGGCAGGCGGCAGGCCCCCTTTCTGGGAACCCGAGCGTCTGCATCTCGGGTCTCAGGCGATGACACGAAGGGCCCTGAGCTCTCAGGCACCTGGAAAGGCAAGACGGGGGTCAGCCCGGGCACCCCCACAAGAGGATAGGGGCCCGCAGACCCCACGCTCAGTGGGGCCCAGTTGCCTCTGGTCTCAGCTCTGCCCTCACTGCTGGCTCCGCGGGCCTCGGTGCCTCAGTTTCCCTATGTGGATTGGGCCCTCCAGAGACTAATACACATCCAGCTCAGGCCCTCGGCTCGTGTTCGGCTGACGCTCGGCAGCGAGGGCCTCGCTGGAGCTGGAGTGGGTCCCACCACCTCCCCGCTCAGGGCTGGCCTGGCCTGGGCGGCACTCACCAGGCTTGCCCTTCTGTAAGGGCGTCCGGGGGAGACACATCCTGGGGAGACAGACGGCGGGTGGTTACGGAGTGCCGGGGGTTCCTCCGAGCTGAGGTGTCTCCACAAGCAATCACCCCCCCCATCAGGGAAGCTGCAGGAAGGGCCCCTGTGCCTCGCCCTTGTTTTCTGCTTCCAGAACCTTCCAGGAGCCAGTGCCCGAGCTCAGCCGCCCCTGGCTCTGCCCCACAGACCTGCCCACACCCTGGCCTCAGCCAGGGCTGCCACCCAGGAGATGGCACTGGCACCCATCCATAGCACATGAGGGACCCCCAATCCACTTACCTGCCCTTTTTGAATAATAATAATTTGGCCTTAAATGCCATCTAAGGTATGGTCTTGCCCCCATCCCCAGTGGTCCACCTGCTGACATTGCAACATCCTAGGAATGAGCCTTCCTAGCACCGTGGGACTCCATTATCCAACCAAGAGTTTGGTCATCAATGCATCCTTTGGATTGATTTATGACCAAAAGGGGGATGTGTGGACAAAAGGAGCCACATGCTCAGGGAAGGCCTGAGTGGCAGTCTTGCAAACTCAGAGACCTAAAATAACCACAAAATAAGGTCTGAAAATTAAATATTTAACTACAAACAGGTTATAGGGGGCAGTCATGTCCTAGGCCCATATTTTCCCTGACAAAGATCAACTTAGATCTTTCCTGAGCCCATTTGCCTTTTTGCCTCTAAGATAACATATCTGTGAGATGTCTGGGTAACTTGTAACTTCCCTTTTTCTGGACCCCCTGGGGCACAACCAAATGCCCTGGGCGCCAGGACAGAGACCACAAATTCCTTCATTATCATGTTAATTGTCCCTGCACCCACCTAAGTATGTGTCCGTCATTTCACTTTGTATCCAATCCCAGGGATTTCCCTGCTTTGCTTTATCCCGCCTCTCTAGTCTATCACCAATGGGCTTCATGTAACCCACCTACGTCCCTCCTTTGATGGCAATGTATAAACACAGGTGTAACCCGCCATTCTCTGGAGCATTGTCTCAATTCATTGAGGTTCTCCTTCCCGGCATATGTCGACAGTTTGGCTCAAATAAACTCACAAAAAATTTTTACAGGTTTCAATGGTTTTTTTATGTTAACATTTCTCATTGGAATTTCAGGTATCGGATGTATTAAGTCACACAACCTTTGGCTAAGAGAACATCTTAGCAAGGCACTTAAAAATGGTCTCTGACCCTGGCCGGTTTGGCTCAGAGGATAGAGTGTCGGCCTGTGGACTGAAGGGTCTCGGGTTCAATTCCAGTCAAGGACACATGCCCGGGGTTGTGGGCTCGACCCCCAGTAGGGTGTGCAGGAGGCAGCCAATGTTTCTATCTCTCTCCCTCCCTCTTCCTCTCTGAAATCAATAAAAAACACAAAAAAACAAAACCACGTCTCTGAGCCTGGCCCGTGTGGCTCCGTGGGTAGAGTGCCAGCCTGCACACCAAAGGGTCTCAGGTTTGATTCCTGGTCAAGGCTCATGCCTTGGTGTCCTAACCCCTGAGGGTGGAGGCGGCTTGATGTGGAAAGAGAGTCGTGCAGGTGGAAGGAGGGACTGGGAGGCCCTGGCCCAGCACGACGGGGTCCCTGTGATGGACAGACACGCTGGCAGGGAGGACGCTGGGTGAACGAGAAAGCAGAGACGGGGTGCATCACTGTCCCCCAGGCCGACCCAGGCCCCTCACCTGCTCCAGAGGATGGAGGCTGGCGGCTACCTCAGCCCAGGCCAGGGCCCCGGGGGCAGTGGCAGCCGGAGTCGGGGGCGCCAACTCTGGGGCTGCCCGGCCGCCTCCCGCCACCTCCACCTGCAGCTCCACTCCTGCCCCGGGGTGGGGGTTGGGGTTGGGGTTGGCTGAGGGTCCAGGGCAGGTCTGGGCGTCGGGCCCCGGGCGTCGGGGCGGAGGCCTCCTCCTGAAACAGCCGCATTGTCTCTGCATCGGGGTCCAGGGGGCCCCTCTCAGGGTCCGTGGTTTGCAGGATCGGGACGGGCTGGACGCTGCCAAGTGACTAAAGGACAAAGCCATTCCCGTGTGACAGGAGCCATGGCACAGCCGCCCAAGCCATTGGGGGTCGGGGGAAGGCGGAGGAGGGACAGGCCGCGTTGCCTGAGGGTCAGCCGGGGCTGTCCGTTTTAGAGAAAACACCCCATGGGCTCAGGTTCCAGCTCTGGCTCAACACAAGGTGGCGCCCGGCCGGCGTGGCCAGGGGCTGAGCATCAACTTATGACCCAGGAGGTCAGGCTGGATTCAAGATCGGGCACAGGCCCAGCTGCGGGCTCCATTCCCAGTGGGGGGCGTGCAGGAGGCAGCCGGTCCCTGATTCTCTCTCATCATTGATGCTTCCACTTTTTGTTGTTGTTGTTAATCCTCACCCGAGGATATTTTCCCGTTGATTTTCAGAGAGAGTAGAAGAGAGAGAGAAAGACAGAAACACTGATGTGAGAGAAACACATCGATTAGGTGCCTCCTGCTCGAGCCCCGATCAGGGCCCGGGCCGGGGAGGAGCCTGCAACCCAGGTACCTGCCCTGGACCGGAATCGAACCCGGGACCCTTCAGTCTGCAGGCCAACACTCTATCCCCTGAGCCACACCGGCTGGGGCATCATCGATGTTTCTCTCTCCTGTCCCCTCCTCTCTCTGAAATCCATAAAAACATTTTCTTTTAAAGACAGGGCTGAATGGTGACCCCAGAAAGACATGCCCACGCCCTCCCCGGGCCTGTGAATGGGGCCTCATTTGGAAATGGGGTCTTTGCCGCTGCAGAGGCCCCGCTGGGTGAGGGGGGCCCCAAAGCCAGTGACTGCCGAGGGTCCCTGTGAGGGCGGTTCAGAGCGACGGCCTGGAGGAGGCCAGGAGAGTGCAGAGGCCGAGGAGCGCCCGGATGGCGGCACCCCCGGGGGCCGCGGGCAGGGGCAGAGGACCCCCAGGGCCTCCCAGGCAGCCCACCCACCGGCCCCCGCGTTGTGGACTTCTGGCCCCCGGGTCGGGGGACAATAGCTGCCGTTTTTGAGCCCCGGAAACCCGTACGAAGCCCTTGGCCCCTGCGCCTCCTTTCCACGCGGCCGACCAGGGGAGGGGCAGGCTCTTCCAGCAGACATTCGGGGCTCGAGGAAAGGGATGCAGACGCCGCCCCGAAAGCTGCGCTGTGAATGCAGGCGGGGGCCGGCGGCCTCCCCACCCCGCTGTCTGCACTGCCCTCCAGGCCCACCGCCGGGACGTCCCAGGGAGACACTCACGTGGCTGTGGCTGCCTGGCTCCGCCGACGCCGCTGAAACCCAGACGGAAGAAAAGCAGGTGAAGGCACAGTCATCACCGCCTGATGCCATCAGTCACCGAGGGGCCCCCTGTCCCGCCCTGGCCCCGTCAGAGGGCAGCGGGGCTGGAAGCTCCGTCACCAGTGACACCATCGCGTCCGGGGCCACCACGTGGCACACTCCTGCTCATGGCGATGCCCGTGCGAGCAGACCGGATAGGAATGTGGCAGACACAGGCACGCACCCCCCGTCACACTGGAGAATAAGAACAACTGCAGTGAAGACCTTGGAGGGTGAGGGCTGGGAGGAGGGGGGCAGGGGGGGAAATGGGAGAGATCTGTAATTTGATCAACAATAAAAATATATTAAATAATGAAATCCTATCTAATAAAACAGTAGTATGCAAATCATCACTCCGCTACACTCACAAGCCACGCCCACAAGCCAATCAGAAAGCGAATATGCAAATACACTAACCAAGATGGCTACAGCCTCAGAGAGCGGTGGTTGTTGGAACTGGGATATTGGAGCCGAAGATCAGAGGGGAAGATCGGAGCCAGCGGGGGTCCCCCACAGGTGATCAGAGCCAGCTGGGGGTCCCTGCCCAGGGCCCGAGCCTCAGCCAGAGGTTGTGGCATTGGCTGGGGGCGGAGCTGGGCCATTGGAACCAGCTGGGGTCCCCTGCGGTGATTGGAGCCAGCTGGGGGTCCCTGACCAGGGCCCAAGCCTCAGCCAGAGGCTTGCAGCCTTGGCTGGGGGTGGAGACCCGCGATGGGAGACAGCTGGGGGTCCCTGCCCAGAGCCGGAGCCTCAAACAGAAGCTTGAGGCCTTGGCCTTGAATGGAGCGGGCGATAGAGCCAGTTGGGGGTCCCTGCCCAGAGCCCAAGCCTCTGCCAGAGGCTTTAGGCCTTGGCTGGAGGTGGAGCCCACGAGCGGAGCCAGCTGGGGGTCCCTGCAGGCGATTGGAGCCAGCTGGGGGTCCCTGCCCAGGGCCCAAGCCTCAGCCAGAGGCTTGCAGCCTTGGCTGGGGGTGGAGCCGGGCAATTGAGCCAGCTGGGGTCCCCTGAGGGCGATCGGAGCCAGCTGGGGGTCCCTGCCCAGAGCCCAAGCCTCTGCCAGAGGCTTTCGGCCTTGGCCGCTGGGGCGGAGCCTGGCGGTCAGAGCAAGCTGGGGTCCTCTGCGGGTGATCGGAGCCAGCTGGGGGTCCCTGCCCAGAGCCCAAGCCTAGAGGCTTGCAGCCTTGGCCGTGGGTGGAGCCGGGCGATTGCATCAGCTGT
This sequence comes from Ia io, assembly GCA_025583905.1. NCBI lineage: Eukaryota > Metazoa > Chordata > Mammalia > Chiroptera > Vespertilionidae > Ia > Ia io. The sequence goes on from JAJQQW010000015.1 coordinate 2,040,773, forward strand.
GGGTCCCTGCCCAGGGCCCGAGCCTCAAACAGAGGCTTGAGGCCTTGGCCAGGGGCGGAGCCTGGCAATCAAGCCAGCTGGGGGTCCCCTGCCAAGGGCTGGAGGCTTTAGGCCTTGGCAGGGGCGGAGCCGGAGATCACAGGAGATAGGTGTGAACTACAGAGGAAATACCTTTTCTGACTGCTCATTGAATAAGCTCCCTGTATGCCACTGGTTAAATTCTTAGTAACTTGGGTATAAGAATCCAAAAAGGTGATCTGGGGTTTTCCCACCACACTCCTGGAGGAAAAAACGAAGGTCCGCTGCTGGAGGGCTAAGAAATGTCATAACCTGCCCTACACGGTTTGGCTCAGTGGATAATGCCTAGGTTTGCCAAGCGCAGGGTCCAGGTTAGATTCTGATCAAGGGCATGTACCAAAGTTGCAGGCTCCTCCCTGGCTGGGGCCCAGATCAGGGCTCATGAAGGAGGCAAGCAATCTAAGTATTCCTCTCACTTTGATGTTTCTCTCTGTCTTTCCCTTTCTCTTTCACATTCTCTAAAAGTCAATGGAAACATATACTCAGGTGAGGATTAAAAAAAAAAGAGAAAGAAAGAAATGTCATATTCTATGAAAGACACATCTTGAAAATGCCTAAAGAAAGTTGTCATTTTTTCTTGGTGAAGGGACTGGAGTCCGTGTTGATGAAAACACCTTGGTGGCTGCGGTGACTTGCAGTGGCTCCAGCAGCGGGTGATGGGGCTGGTGCCTTCCCCTGATCAGCCTGGTTGTCTCTCACAAAGAGAGGCCAGACTGCAGCTTAGGCCCGCTCCTTATGGGGAGCGGGCCTAAGCTGTCAGTAGGACATCCCCTGAGGGCTCCCAGTATGTGAGAGGGGGCAGGCTGGGCTGAGGAGACCCCCTTCCCCCAGTGCACGAATTTTGTCCACCGGGCCCCTAGTAAAATAATGATGAACAACTAGCCCAGCCAGCGTGGCTCAGTGGCTGAGCATCGACCTAGGAACAAGGTCACAGTTGGATTCCTGGTCAGGGCACGGGCCCAGGATGCGGGCTCCATCCCGTGTGGGGCGTGCAGGAGGCAGCTGGTCCATGATTCCCTATCATCATCGATGTGTCTGTCACTCTCTCCCTCTCCCTTCCTCTCTGACATCAATCCCACATAATAAAAGGGTAATATGCAAACTGACCCTAAGGGCAGAACGACTTGGAACGACCCACTGTGATGCGCACTGACCACGGGGGGGGCAGGGGAGTGGGGGGACAAACGCTGAAGGCAGGAGCTGCCCCTGGTGGTCAGTGCGCTCCCACAGGGGGAGCTCCGTTCAGCCACAAGCTGGGCTGATGGCTGCAAACGCAGGGGTGGTAGCGGAGCGTCTCCTGCCTGCTCTGCAGCGCTAAGGATGTCTGACTGAGGCATAGACATGCTCCCTGGGGGAATGGGCCTAAGCTGGCAGGTGGACATCCCCTGAGGCAGTGGTCGCAAACTCATTAGCCAACAGAGCCAAACATCAACAGTACAACGATTGAGATTTCTTTTGAGAGCCAAATTTTTTAAACTTAAACTTCTTCTAACGCCACTTCTTCAAAAAAGACTCGCCCAGGCCGTGGTATTTTGTGGAAGAGCCACACTCAAGGGGCCAAAGAGCCGCAGTTTGCCGACCACGGCCCTGAGGGGTCCAGGAATGCGAGAGGGCTCAGGCAGGGCTGAGGGACATCCCCCAACTCCCTGCCCTCCCAGTGCATGAATTTTCATGCACTGGGCCTCTAGCAAAAATATATTTAAAAAATAAAGAAAGTGAACGCAGCTGTATTTTAAGTGGAAAACGCCGGTCAGGAACCTGCCGGGGCTCCCGGCCGGGCTGCTGCTCTCTCCTCCTGGAGCGCCTTCCTCCGCTTACCTCGTCTCCACCACCGGGCAATGGCAATGATGACGATGACGATGAAAAGGGCCATCGCAGACACGACCAAGGCGCTGACAGCAAGGGAACTGGCTGCGGGTCCTGGGGGCACAGAGAGCGCTGTAGCGGGTAAGCGTGTCCCTCGCCGAAGGACACGCCACCCGCAGGGGCCACCCTCCCAGAAGAGGGGCGAAGGCCCGGTGTCCAGGGTGGGGCTCTGGTGCAACATCACAGACTCCTGGCCGGAGGGCAGTGCCCCCTGAAGGTGGGGACGAGGGAGAGCACCCCATGGTGACTGCGGGAAGTTCCGGCCACGGGGCACGAGGGACAGGGCAGGGCCAGCCCAGGAGCCAGCTGTGGAGACAGCTCGGGGGCCTGGTCTCCCCCGGGTGACGTGACAGCACCAAGCGGAGCCCCCCACACCAACACGGTGAGGGCAGGCCCATCGGAGCTGTGGCCGGGGGCGGGGCAGGCATCGGAGCTGTGGCCGGGGGCGGGGCCAGCCCAGCAGGCAGAGGGACAGCAGGGACCTGGCCTCGGGTGCTTTTTGGAAGTGTATTTATTTTTCATTAATCCTCACCTGATGACATTTTTCCCATGGATTGTTTTTAGAGAGAGTGGAGGGGAGGGAGGAGAGGGAGAGACAGAGAGAAACATCGATGTGAAAGTGTGAGGGACACACCAAGGGGCTGCCGCACGCCCCCGACCGGGGCTGGGGATTGAGCCTGCAGCCCAGGTACGTGCCCTTGACTGGGAATCGAACCCACCTCCCTTCGGTCCACAGGCCGAGGCTCTAACCCCTGAGCCAACCCGGCCAGTGCTCTGACCACTTGTGTTTAATCACAGATTAGCTCCCAACTATGTTCTTTTTGTGGGCGGGATGGGCGCTGAACGTGCTTTAAGACCGATCGGCGGAGCTCAGTGGTTGAGCGTCAACCTATAAGCCAGGAGGTCACGGTTCGATTCCCGGTCAGGGCACAGGCCCGGGTTGCGGGCTCGGTCCCCAGTGGGGCGTGCAGGAGGCAGCGGGTCCATGAGTCTCTCTCATCATTGACATTTCTCTCCCTCCCTCTCCCTTCCTCTCTGCAATCAATAAAGACATATTAGAAAAAAAAAAAAATAAAGCCACGCACACCCACCCCTTCCTGCCTGCAGCCTCTTTCCTCCGGGCTGAGCTGAGCACTGACCCGCAGGCCCAGAGCCGGGCTGTGCCCTCTGTGCAGAGGCAGCTGCCATGGAAGAGGGGGGGTCCGCTTACCTGGCTCTGTGGGGGCTGCTGGGGCGCACACGGTGTCCCTCGTGGCGTTGCAGAACTGCAGGGTGGCGCCGGGACAGCTGACAGGACGAAGCGAAGGTCCCAGCATCACTGCCCGGCCAGGCCAGCCCCGCCCGGAGGGCCCACCCGGCTCCGGGACCGTTGAGAGCACAGTGAGGGAGTTCGGGGGGGCCCTGGAGTGTGGCTCTGAGGACTGCACCTCCTGGAGCCGCAGCTCCACTGAGAGGGAGCAGCCCCGAGAGGAAGCCCATGGAAAGAAGGCAGGCAAGCAAAGTGAGAGAAGCTGAGCCCTGATCGAACCGGACCTGCAGGCGGCCCCTACTTTGGCTTGTCGGGTCGCAGGGCCATGGCTCAACGCGGTCTGAGTTGCACCGAAGGGCCTCACAAAAGTGCGTTGCTCTGCCCGCCGGCGTGGCCCGGGGGCTGAGTATCGGCCTAGGAACCAGGAGGTCACATGCGGTTCCCGGTCAGGGCACAGGCCTGGGTTGCGGGCTCCATCCCCGGCGGGGAACGTGCAGGAGGCAGCGGGTCCATGATTCTCTCTCATCATTGACGTTTCTCTCTCCCCCTCTCCCTTCCTCTCTGACATCAATTAAAACCCATTTATGTTAAAAAGGGAGCTATTCTGCTAGTGGTTTTCCTCTGTCATGTCTCCCCAGAAGGTCCCCCATCTAGGCCCACCCGGAACCTCAGGATGAACCTGCTCCGGAAATCTGTGCGTGATGGCGTTCAGTGCGGCCATCCCGGAGAGCCGGGCCTCCCCGTGAGCAGCGTCCTCCTAAGAGGGAACATTTGCAGAGAGCAGCGCAGAGACGCAGGAGGAGGCGGCGATGGCAGACAGAGCAGAGGTCGCAGCAGGAGGTCTAGAAGGAGCGCTGGGCATCGCGCCACCCAGAGCCGAGAGGAAGGAAGGGCCTCCCAGAGCCTGCACGGAGCCGTCCGGCCGCACCTGGGTGTCGGGCCTCCGGCTGCGGGGCTGGGAGAGATTATTCCCGAGGTTTGTAAGGCCCAGGCCCAGAGCTTGTGACCGAGCCAGGGCCCTGCTGTGGGGACGGCCGTTCAGCTGGGACCGGGCACGGTGCCCACTGCCCTTCCCCTGCCCGGAGCTGCCCCTCTGGAACCGTCGATGGCTCCCACCTGCCCGCCCTCCTCGGGCCTCTGCTGTCTCCCACAGCCCCCGCCCTCCACCCCTCGGGGACCCGCCCAGGTCCCTGAGCTTTGGCCTCTGTGCCCGACTCCACGGGGGCTTTGGAGGGATGGGCGGGCCGTGGCTCCGGGGGTGGACGGAGCCCTGGCCCGAGGGCGCCCCGGTGGACACAGCCAGGCCCTGGGTTCGCTTTCCTCTGCAGGCGCCTCCACGCGGCAGGTGCTACCAGGTTCCGGACGGGAGCCCCGAGGGGGCCGCTGTGTAACCCGAGGCAGACAGGCCACGGGCGGGCGCGGGGACCCAGGCGGCACGGCTGCCCGCGCCCGAGGCGGTACCTGGTGCAGCGGTGGCAGCTCTCCGGGCAGTGCTCCGAGTCGCAGTAGTACTCCCCGGTCTTGCACTGGCACCGCCGGTCCCGTGTCGGGGTGCAGTCACTCACCATCTCCTGATCTGCGGGGGAGGGGGAAGGCTGGGTCAGGCACCAGGGCTGGTCTCCGTGGGGGGCACTGTGCGAAGTCACGGGTCGCTGTACCCCGCCTTCTCTGCCAGAGGACACGGGGTGCACACGCCCGGCTCTGACACACGGGGAGACCGGGCCCGGTCCTGACGGAGGTGGGCGGGCAGGCGGGGAGTGGCGTAGGCCCATGGGAACGTCACCCACTACACCCCAATGTTCCCTCCGAGGGCTGGCCCTGATCCCACGTCTCCCGTCGGCCAGGAGTCCCCACTGCCCTGCGCCCCCATGTGCGGCACCGGCTCTGGCGGACGTGAGACGGTCCACCTCTCCCCTCCTCAGAGACCCTTTCTCTCTTAATTATATTTTTACTGATTTTATTCATTCATTCATTCGTTCATTCACTTATTTATCTATTTATTTATTTGCTTAATCATCACTCCAGGATATTTTTCCCATTGATTTTTCTTTTTTGGATTATCTTCAAGTTTAGACCTTTGAAAAATGTTTTTTTTTTTTTAAATATATTTTATTGATTTTTTACAGAGAGGAAGAGAGAGGGATAGAGAGTTAGAAACATCGATGAGAGAGAAACCTCGATCAGCTGCCTCTTGCACACCCCCTACTGGGGATGTGCCCGCAACCAAGGTACGTGCCCTTGACCGGAATCGAACCTGGGACCCTTGAGTCTGCAGGCCGACGCTCTATCCACTGAGCCAAACCGGTTTCGGCGAAAAATGCTTTTTTTTAATTAAAAAAAATATATTTATATTCTTGCCCTGGCTGGTGTGGCTCAGTGGATAGAGCATCGGCCTGCGGACTGAAAGGTCTCAGGTTTGATTCCCGGTCAGGGCACATGCCTGGGGTTGCTGGCTTGATCCCCAGTGTGGGGTATGCAGGAGGCAGCTGATCCATGACTCTCATTGATGTTTCTCTCTCTCTCTCCCTCTCCCTTCCTCTCTAAAGTCAATAAAAATATTATTAAAAAAATAAAAATAAAAAGGGGCTTCGGGGTCAAGGTCAAGACTCGAGGGGCCGGGACTCACCCTCACGGCAGGTGGCGCACAGCAGGCAGGACCGCAGGCCGTTGGCATGTCCCATGTACGTCCCCGTGTCACATGCCACGCACTCGCTCCGGGTGTGGGGGCTGCTGCATGGCTCCTCCACATAGTGGCTTGTGCAAGAGGTCGGGGTGCGGTCAGACCACCAGGCACGCCCGGCGCCCCCTGTGCGGCCTCCACGCCAGGCCTGGGTGGGCTCTCCGGTGAGAAGACACAAATCCCTGTCCCTGGCGTTTGCATTCGAGTCGTCTCTGCACGTTACCAGGCCGTGGGAATGACGAAGCCACTGCTCCCCGACAGCTGTGTGGTGGGGCACCCAGGGGACACACCTGAGGCCCCCCAGGACAGATCTATGGTCCAGGGTCCTTCAGGGCAGCGGGACCCCAGCCCAGCGCTCCGCCTCCCTGGGCTGCCCCCCAGATGGCCTGGGTGGGGGGCCTCTCCCGCTGCAGGGTGTGCAGAGCCCTGTCCTGCTCAAACTGGCGAAGTCCTTCCGGGGTTCCAGAGGCTGCAGCTACAGGGCCCGAGGGTGTCCGTGGGCGGGGCCAGTGCTCCTCAGGGGGAGGGACACCATCCAGCCAGAGCCCCGCCCCCCACTGGGAGCCCCTGGAGTGGCGTCCTCCGGACCAGGCTGGGTGCTGGGCAGGAGCGCCAGGCTGCAGGTGAGGCCGCCCCGAGAGCGAGGAGACCGCGTGGAAGACACAGCGTGGAGACTCAGGCAGAAAGCCGGGACGAGGGGACAGGAAACGGAGCAGCCAGGGACACAGAGGTGCAGCCAGCTAGGAAGATCAGATGCCCAGCAGGCTGCAGCCACCTCACCCATCCCATCTCCCCTCAACTAAGGACACTTCAGAGCACATGGTTTGCCCTTCTCCTCCCCAACCAGAGGGGAAAGAGCCTAAGCCACCCACCCAGGGGCAGCAGAAACCCAGGTCCAGTGGGACCTCAATGCTGGACCGTCTCCCATCTCCAACAATTAGCTTCTCACCCTGAAAGCCCAAGTCTCTCAGGTGAAAACAAGAGAGAATGCAGTCAGTTTCCCTCTGTTAACGCCTCAGGGGGTTGTCCTGGGACCATTCTTTACTGTATATTTCCCTTCCTTTGTGTTAAATTGTCATCTACATTTTATGTCCTTTTTGTGTTTAAAGTGTTTATTTGTAAACAGTGAACAGACTCGGGGTGTAGATAAGAAAGGTTACAACAGGGCGACCTCTGGGGGCTGGAAGGGACGAAGTCAATGCACACACTTCTGGTGGGAAAGCACGATTCGGTGCACACAGGTCTTTGGTTGATCTCTTCCCTCCCACCCCCACCCCCACCCCCCTTCCTGGTCAAGGCTCAGGCCTTGGTAGCAGGTTCAAACTCTGGTCCCAGTTGGGACACAGGCAAGTGGCAGCACATCCACGTTTCTCCCTCCCTCCCTCCCTCCCTCTTGCTCTCGCCAAAAATCCATCCGCAAGTGAAGATGAACCAAACAAAGGAAAAAGAAAAGGAAAAGCCTCTGCCGGAAACCGTCATTGTCTCACTAACTAGAGGTGGACAAGGATCCCGGAAGGCTGGTCAACCTTGAAGCTGTGAAAGGTCAGAGCCTACCACCCCTGTCTAGTTGGGACAGGGTAACCGAGGCAACTTCCCCACCAAATAGTCACCTAAATCCTTGCTGATAAGATCACCTGCCTAAGGACAAAGGGTGTATCCCACACCTGAATAAAAGGGGTGACAAGGCCAAGGCAAGGCGTAGTCCTCCCACTGGAGGTGGGCTCCCGCCTGGCCCCCAATATTCCCAAATTAATGCTTTTCTAGTCCCTTTCATTTGTGTGGGGCCTTCTCCAGAACCCGAACCCTGAACCACGCGGACGTGAAAGGGGTTCCCATAGGCCTCCTCCCAGCTGGAGAAATGACAGCTCCCAGTGGCCACTGGGTGCCCGTCCTCCACTTGCTCATACAGGTCACCCAGTCCGTGCCACGCCCTTCTCCTGGTCGTGACTCAGAGACCAAGGAGCCCGGGGAGGGGGCTGGGGGCAGAAAGACAACCCTCCAACCCTCCGGGCGCAGCACCCTCCGTGGGTCCCGCCCACCAGCTCAGGGCTCCTGGGACCCACAGGCAGTGACCCCTCCCCCCCGCTCTGCCCAGGGGCAGCTTTACCCAGACTCTCCTCAGAGCAGGAGGCGCTCGGCCCGTCTGGGATTCACGGAGGCGCCAAAGGGATGGACCCGCGGGAGAAACGTGCATGCTGTGACCTCAGACACCTGCCGAGGCCAGACCTCCCCTAGTTTCTCCGACCCATAGGTCTGGGATGGTTCCCGTGGTGTGGAGGCCCGCTCCCTCCCGGCGGGCCCTTCCAGCGAGCGGCATCTCGCTACAACGCGGCCGCGGGTTCCGGGGCTGCTGTGACCACGCATCCCGCAGCCATTTCCTTCCAGCCCGACCGCCACCATGAGTCTCTAGTCACGTCCTGGGGCCTCAGGTCCAAGTTCACAATGGAGCCTATCGGCGGCTGAAGAGGGAAATCGGAGGGAAGACGGGACTCACACTTCCGGGAAGGTGTGTGTGGCCAGGGCCTGGCACGGCTCCTGACCTGCCTGCCTGCAGCTCGCTCGTCCTGGAGCCCATGACCCCGGCAGAAGGGACCCAGGATCCGGGGGAGTCGGCAGCCCTGGGGGCAGGACGAGGCGGGGCTCCCCACACAAGGCCCTCCCCGCTAGGCAGCGGGCCTCCTCCTAGGTTAGCAGCTGGGTGGGGACCAAGAGATCAGCTGCCCAGAGGCACCTAACTAGGGTGCGGGGCCAAGCAACAGCCGGAAGTGCTCACGTGGAAGGGGGCGGGGCCACGTGGAGGTGGAAGGGATGCGGCCAGGGGCCCCCAGAAGCCGAAGAGGCAGGAAGGACCCTCCCCGGAGCCCCCGAGGGAGCACAGCCCCGACACCCTGATTTCAGGTTCTGGCCCCAGAAGCACGTGTCCCTGTGGGTTTTGGCCAGCCTGTCATCAGAACGGCAGCCCCAGGAAATAGACCTTCCTTTTGGGGGTGACCGGGTTCTGGGAACCGCTGAGTCCTGTGCCGGGCAGGGGGGACCCCTAGAGCAAACATGTCCAACTTGCCACCCGCACGCGGCCCACAACGAATGTTTTTGCGGCCCCGCCAAAATAACAGTAAGAAACTTTTTAAAAATTTTATTTTTTATAAATATATTTTATTGATTTTTTACAGAGAGGAAAGGAGAGGGATAGAGAATTAGAAACATCGATGAGAGAGAAACATCAATCAGCTGCCTCCTGCACACCTCCTACTGGGGATGTGCCCGCAACCAAGGTACATGCCCCTGACTGGAATCGAACCCGGGACCCTTCAGTCCACAGGCCGACGCTCTATCCACTGAGCCAGACTGGTTAGGGCTGTAAGAAAGCTTTTAATAGAAATTCCGTAACTCACTGTTGACAATATCCTGTCATACATAATTAATAATGAACTACAGCGCTCTCGAATGACTGATTGCTATAATCGTGTTGCATTCATTTCCCTTACTCGCCTTACGCGCAGGCGCACCATTTCTCTCCGCTGATACGAGCAGCGCATATTTAGCAGCCGATGGCCACGTCACTAGTCTTGGACTGACTTGTTTGGTGTTGTGTTATTTTATGTTCACGAGGACTCATTTATTTCAGCCCTTTGTATTCAGCCTGTCTCCATCGAAATAAACCGACGTTTTTATGAAAATTGAAGCTTTTTTTTTTTTTTTTTTTGCGGCCCACGTACACTTAGACCTTGCTTAATTGGCCCGTGATAGCCTTTGAGTTTGACGTGCTTGCCCTAGACCGGTGATCGGCAAACTGTGGTTCGCGAGCCACATGCGGCTCTTTGGCCCCTTGAGTTTTCAGCAAAGGCCAGCTTAGGAGGACCCTAATTAAGTTAATAACAATGTGCCTACCTGTACAGTTTAAGTTTAAAAAATGTGGCTCTCAAAAGAAACTTCAATCGTTGTCCTGTGGATATTTGGCTCTGCTGACTAATGAGTTTGCCGACCACTGGGCTAGACCTCTCTCTCCAGGGCTCCCGGGGAGACCCATCCCTGTGTCTGTGCCTCAGCCCTGCCTCCCGCGCCCGGGCTCCTGGGCAGGGACAGTGCAGTGGGCACAGCGGGCAGCTGCTGGGTGGGAAGTGCAGGCCACGTGGCTCAGGGACTCCTCAGGGTCTCCTCGCTGCCTTGCTGAGCCGCCCCCTCCCCTGCAGGATGGTGCAGGGCCCCCCAGCCCCGCCCTCCCCTCCCACCTTCCCCCTCCTGAGTCCAGCCGGGGCCTCCGCTCCCTGGAGCACCCGGGTTGACAGGAGCTGACAGCTGGGTTGTGGGCCCATTTTCTAGATGCCAAAACTGAGGCTCAGAGGGGGAGCAGAGGTCCCTACCCACAGCCCCCCCCCCCCAACTCAGCCCAGCTCACAGGTGCTCCCCCAGTGGCCCTGGTTGCCATGGTACCAGAGGAGGAGGAGATTCCTGAGAAGCAATCCCTAAATACACACCAGCTGGCCCTTCCTCATCCCTCTCTCCAGCTTCTCAGCCTCCTTTGGGGCAGGCAGCCGGGAGCAAAGGAGGCCCAGGAGGCAGAGGGTCCAGGAAGTGGGTTCTGGGACCGCCCCCCGCCCCCTTACCCAGCAGGTGTCCTGGGCCTGGGCTCCACGCCCTCCCTGTCCCTGACCAGGCAGGCTCCTTCTTGCAGGCGCTCGCTGCTGGACTGCCTCCTGCTCAGTTTCAGAGAAGAAAGGTGGGGTCCACGTACCTCGGGGCCCCTTGGGGCTGGCATTCGAGTCACACGGCTGGCTGTGACATGGGGCCCGGTGCTGGGATGGGCTGGGGGCACTGGTGTTGGAAAACTGTTCTGCAGTCATCCCGGGGGGCGGGGGGACCCCGTCCTGGTTCAGCCTGTTCTGACTTGAAGGGGAGCCCCCCAGGTCTGTCTCCTCCCTGTCCAGGGCGTGGGCACGGAGCTCACACCTCGCCCCACTCCTCACTCCTCCAGGCGGGGTGTGGTCCAGGCACCACTGGCTGGAGTCTCCCTTCACTTGCTGGGGGGCAGGCGGCCAAGCTGGGGTATCTCCCAGGCCCAGCACAGGCGCCCCGGCAGACGGGCAGTGTCGCACCACCCCGGACCCGGCCCACGGGGAGTCAGAAACCACACAGAAGTTTAACCTGGAAAGTTTAATATAAGGAATTAATTATCTACTAAGGCAGTGACGCCAAGATTTAAGAACACCACAGGGGTGAGAGGGGGTGCCCTGCCCAAGGCCGGGGTCACAACCCATTGGAGGCGGCACAGGGAGGCCCCCGCGTGGTGGGTGCCTGCGCTGGGTTGCCCGGGCCGGTCCTGGGCGAGCAAGAACGCTCTTCCGGAGGGCGTGCGGGCGCCAGAGGGAGTCGGGCACTGGGAGCCTCGGCCCGGGACTGGGACCTCACGTCAGGTCTGGGCACGCGCCCTGGCTCCGCGTCACCCCACCCCGGCAGGCGGAGCCACACGGAAACCAAGGGGCTCCCACCCCCGGGCCCGGAGCCCCTCCTCATGGCGACTCACCGCCGCCCTCGGCACCGTGCTGGCTGCACGAGACGCAGAGGGAGCAGCCCGCGGCCCAGGGCAGGCGACCGGGCGGCTCTGGGGCGAAGCAGGGACAAGGTCATGGGCGTGCCCTCCCCCCATAACCGGCAAGAGCCACCTCTGTCCTGACCAGGCCCGGACGCGTCCCAGCCACAAGCCCACGCAGCGGAGACCTCAGCAGGAGCGGCGCAGTCACCTCCCGCCCTCGGACTCCGACAGAGGAGAGCCGGCTGCGCTGTAGCCCCTCGTCCCGGGGGCCGGGAGGGACACGCTGATGTTTATGAGATGCCGCCGCCGTGCCCGGCGCTTTGCAGTTTGCAGACGGAGACGGAGGCTTCTGGCGGTGGGGAGGGAGGTCGGCCCCAGGCCGGCTCCGAGGCTCCCGGCCGCAGGGCGTGCCCGGGCGGCTCTAGAAGACGCCGGGCAGCAGGCGGTAGGGCACGGCGGCCGTGTAGCGCGCCCAGTCCCCGCCGTACTTGCTGGCGCAGCGGTGCTCGTCCCGCAGGCAGCGGTGGGTGAGCAGGATGGCCATGTAGGCCGCGTAGAAGTAGGGCAGCAGGTGGCCGCCGCCACAGGCCAGGCAGTAGGCCAGGCTGCCCAGCAGGTCGCCCGTGTAGTTGAAGTGGCGGGCCAGGCCCCAGAAGCCTGAGGCCAGCAGCTTGCTGTGGTGCCGCTGCCCGTCGGCCGACGTGTACACGCAGGCAATGGCCTTGGGCTTGCGGCCCCAGATCAGGCAGCGCCCGTCCGTGCGGCGGAAGAGGTCCTTCTGGTGGTTGGCCACGCGGAAGACGTAGTAGCCGAGCAGGCCCAGCAGCAGCACGCCCGCCGCGTGCGGGGCCGCCAGCTGCACCGGGTGGTAGACCAGGTACAGGCCCTGCGGGCGACAGGCGGGGTCAGAGGGCAGGGGCAGGCAGAGTCAGGGGCAGGAAGGGGCATGGGCGGGGGCAGGTGGGGCAAGGTTCAGGCCCTGGCTCTGTCCCCCTCCTGCCTGCCTGTCTGCCTGGGTTTCCTCTTCTGCAAACAAAGGCACCTGCCTGGAGGGTGGTTGGGATCAAGTGTAAACGCACAAATTGCGTGTCTACCTGCCTGTCTTCTATCAGTGCGCACACACACGTGTCACACACACACATACACAGTATACGCGTATCTCACACATACACGCGTATCTCACACACACGTATCTCACACACACACATCTCAAACACACGCATATACACACGTATCTCTCACACACACACATCTCAAACACACACGCATATACACACGTATCTCTCTCACACACACACACACACACACACACACACACACAGAAGTTTACACACACACACACACACACACACAGATGTAACGCAGGCTGTAGCCGAGCCCGGGGGTAGCGCGGTGTGGCTGACTGTCTCCTTGGTGAGGCCACACCAGCTCTTGCTCAGCCTCCCTCTGGCAGCTCTTCCTGCCTCCCCCACGCCCCCTCGTCCTCTGTCGCGGCCACACGGAACGTGGGTGCCTCAAGGCCTCCTCTGCTCCCACACGCCCCTCTCTGACATGTGCTCTTCCATCTCTCTGGAATGTTCTCCGCCAGCCTCACGTGCTCTCAGCCCGCCGTGCCGACCCCGTGCTGGTGGGGTGGGGGCGCCCTCCCAGGGTCAGCACCCCTCCTGTCCGGCTGCCTCTCCCCCAGGGCGACTCTGAGGGGGTGTCCCCTTGGCTCCTGCACCCCGCATGCCGGGTGCTTCCCAGACCCGCGTGAGGTGTTGACGGGACAGAAAGGAGACGCCCCCCGACATTCAAGCATGAAGATTCGGGTAAACGAGGACGTGACCCCCTTCACCGCCAGTTCCCCCAAATCCTTCCTTCTTACCCAGGGTCTACCGAGCATCTTCTTTAAATGCTGTGGCCGAGTGTGGCCCCCAAATCGCTACGTTGGAGCCCTGACCCCCAGCACCCCAGCATGTGGCTGTGTGTGGAGTTGGGGCCTTTAATCAGATGATTAAGGTAAAATGGGGCCACGGGGGACCCCCCAATCCAGTGTGACTGGGGTCCTCATGAGAAGAGGGGACCAGGACACAGACACGCACAGGGACCACGTGGGGACCCGGGGAGGAGACGGCGCCCACACGCCCAGGAGAGAGGCCTCGGCGCCAGCCTCCGGGACGGGCAGGGAGTGTCTGTGGGACTCTGGCCCGAGCTGATCCCACACTAACCCGCCTCCCTCCAGCTTCCGCACCACCCCGGGGGCACACACACAGCGGCAAAGCTCAGCGTGTTCAGCCGTGCCGGTCTGGAGGGGAGCCCGGGCGCCTGGGGACCAAGGGCGATGCCGCTCACCTGCAGCGTGTAGAGGTAGGGCAGCCACACGCAGTCGCCCCAGCCCAGGTACCAGCCGAAGTGGTCGTGGCAGATGTCGATGGTCTTCAGGTACCAGGCCTCGTTCCAGAAGAAGTCCAGCACGTAGATGGCCTGCGGACAGAGCGGCCGTGTGCCATCTGCACCCTTGGGGGGGGGGGGGCAGAGAGCCCTGAAAACCGCCCGCGGAGGTGAGGGGCACTGGGCGCACTGGGCTTCGTGTCATGTGCCACTGGGCTGGGCTGTCCCGGCACTGCCCCCCGCCTGGGACCCGGGGGAGATCCCGGCACTGCCCCCCGGCCGGGACCTGGGGGAGTCTTGTCCTCGGAGAGGAGAGTCCGAACTCCGAGAGGACAAGGAGGGACCCACAGCGTCCAGGGAGGCAGAGGGGGGCGGCTCAGGGTGGCAGGCTCGGGGTCTCCAGGGAGGAGGGGCACATCACTGCCCACGGGTGAGCTCAGCGTAAGCCCTGCCAGTGGTCCCTGCAGCACCACGATGGATGTCACGGATGGTGACACTGTGGCCCACGGGGTGGAGGAGACCTACGTCCAAGTACACAGATGGCACAAACACACTCGCACTCCCACCCTGAGGGGGTCACCTGACACCCACCAGGACGACCTGGCCGGGGGGTGGGGGGGGCACATGGGAACCGCTGGAGGCCACGAAGTGACGTGGCCAGGACCACTCACGGGCCCAGAGTTGTCAGAACACACCTGAGCCCATAGCGGGCGTCCCCTGGGGTCACGGCCAGGGCGGCACTGGCCCGCGATGATGGAGCTACCACTACACGCTCACCAGCCCACGCCCACACGTACGCGGGAGGGTGGGCTCCTGCACCCAGTGCCCTGAGGCGCGGCGCTCCCGCTGGCGGCCACACGGTACCTGCAGCACGTTGACCAGGATCATGGAGTTGGTCACGTGGCCATGGAGCTCACGCTGCTTGGCCGCGAAGGACAGGTTGATGAGTGTCCAGGCCACGATGCCCGGGCGCCCGTTGAAGAACAGCTTGAAGTCAAACCACTTCCCTATCCGGGGGTTGAACTCGATGCCCATCATGTAGTTGTAAAAGAAGTTGCCCGTGAATTTGCTAGAAAATGTAACGAAAGGACACCATCGGTCCAGGACCGCGGGGCACACCGGGGCCTCCTTCGGGCACTGGGCACATGCGCTCAGTCCACCGTGGTGCTGAGGGGGCAGGTGATCTGGGCGGAGGCGGGCATGAGCCTCAGAGAACATGCAACAGGCACCCTCCCGCTCCCCCGCGGCCCAGCCGTCCCTGCAGCCGCGCACGGCAGCCTCAGAGCAGCACCAGGCAGCCGCTCGGGGCCAGGGCATGGGACAGGCACCGGGCTTAGGGCTCCCTGGGCTGCAGCCAGGTGTCCCGCCTCCTCCCCAGGGCCCCTGAGGCCAGCACAAATGGACTGAAGTTGTGCTCCATCCACAGCCATGCGTGTGATTGGAAGTGACCTCGGGTGGCAAAACCCGGAGTAAAAAAGGCACCGTGCCCCGAGCTAGGTGCAGGCTCCGGCCCACATCTTCCCTCGCTGACCAGCTTCTTAACCGTCAGCTGCCTGGTCACCTGACCCCACAGGCCTCTCCAGGGGCGACCAGAGACTCCGCCCAGACCTGCAGGCAGAGACCGTGAGGTACACACACCTCACTGCGTGCACGGGGATGGCTGTGCCGATCACAGAAACCGCGTCCTGTCCGTCGCCCTCAGGATAGGGGACAGGAAATGTGCGAAGTCTGCGGCAGGCGCTGTGACCGTAAGGCCGCGCGTGGTCTCCGAGCCACAAGCCGCCTCACCAGCTGATACCACACTGGGCACCACCGTCCGGACGTCGCCCCAGAGCCTGAGCGTCAGACGTGAAGGAAACACACTTGGGTTTTGTTTGGGCCCCAGATTAAAACGTAAGCACCCCCCCCCCCAGGAGCAAGAATCTTATTCATGCCTGAAGCCTCACTGCCTACACCTGTCTACAGAGAACCCGACAAACATCTGCTGGTGAATGAATGGAGAAAGAGGGACAAGGGAAAAAGGAGGAAGGATGAAAATGGAGGGGGGCTGGGGTGAATGGTGAATGGATGGAGAAAAGGATAGATGGATGGAGAGATGGAGGGTTGGAGAGAGGGATGGATGATGGATAGATGGATGATGGATGGATGGAGAGATGGACGGATGATGGATGGATATGGTGGAAAGAAGGATGGATGGATGGATGGATGGATGGAGATGGATGGATAGATGGAGAGATGATGGATGGATGGATGGATGATGGATGGAGAGATGGATGGATGGAGAGATGGGCAGATGGATGATGGAGAGATGGATGGAAGGAGAGATGGATGGATGGATGGATGATGGACGGATGGGGAGACGGATGATGGATGGAGATGGATGATGGATGGAGAGATGGATGATGGAGAGATGGGCGGATGGATGATGGATGGATGAGGGATGGATGGAGAGATGGATAGATGGATGATGGAGAGATGGGCAGATGGATGATGGAGAGATGGGCGGATGGATGATGGATGGATGGATGGATGGATGGATGGAGAGATGGGATGGATGGAGAGATGGATGATGGATGGAGAGATGGATGATGGAGAGATGGATGGATGGAGAGATGGATGATTGAGAGATGGGCGGATGGATGGATGGAAAGATGGATGGATGGAGAGATGGGAGGATAAATGATGGATGGAGAGATGGATGGATGGGTTGATGGCAACCCCAGGCTTCCCTGGGAAAGGAAGGACTCTCGGTGGGAAGCTGCTGAAATGACAAGTCTTCTCACAAGACTGCTCCGGCCACACTGACGTTCCAGAGAAAGAAGCAGAGTGCTGTCCTCACCCTGCGGACAGAAGTCGCCTTCCCACCTGCCTGCTCCCCTGACCCAGCCGCCAAAGGCAGGCCTGGCCCTTCACTCATTCTCCCGAGGGCAGAAGCCACCAGACACTTAGGAAGGATGCTCCCAGATCAACCCAGTACCATGAAGCTCCCCTTCAAGGACTCGTAACCCGCGGGCTCCACTCGTAACCTGTGTGCTCCCCTTCGGCGCGACCAGTTGCGCAGGGCGGGGCGGGACGTACCAGTCGCGGGCGTTGGTGGGGAACAGGTAGCCCTTGACCATGGCGAAGGTGGACACGGTGTAGCCCAGGATGTTGGCGCACCACAGCAGCGGGATCCAGTTGTCGAAGATGATGGTGGAGAGAACCAGGAGAGGAAGCGGGCGTTGGCGAGCCAGAGCAGGTGCGTGATGAGCCAGGCCTGCAGGCCGTTGATCTCGTACTTGTTGATGACCCCTGCGGAGGCAAGACTGGAACCTCAAGAGCGTGCTCCCGCCGTGACGGCAGCCGGCTCAGTCCCACGGGCTCTCGGGGCCTCAGCTGCTCGGGGCCTAGTCTTGGGCACCCAGACTCCAGCACTGAGCGCGGCCGGCTTCGGCGGCGGCGACTCCAGGCCCAGTCAGGACACCAGGGTGCACCTCCCACCTCCGTCTGGGGAGGGGCGGGGCCCAGGTGGTTCCTCTGGTTCTGCTTCTCCCCATGGCCACGGAACCGGCGCCAACAGTAATCAGGTTTAGGATCAGATCAGAGTGGAGGGGCAGGTGTCAGCCTCCACTAACTGTCCCATTGCTTTGGCTGCCACGCACGCAGCTCACAGTCAAGATGAAGAAGGGATGCTGGCGTGTCCTGGGGGCCTGCCGGCAAAGCACGGCCCCGGAGAGAGGTTTCAAAAGGCGCTGTGTCTGGCTGACAGAGAAGTGGAGCTCGCTGAGCACCAGGCAATGACAGCTTCGCCGTAACTAAGGCCACAAGATGTTTGGTTTCTGCCTTTTGCTCTAAAGATGGCCTCACACCCGGCCGGCGTGGCTCAGTGTTTCAGTGTCAACCTATGAACCAGGTCACGGTTCGATTCTCGGTCAGGGCACATGCCTGGGTGGTGGGCTCCATCCCCAGTGGGGAGCGTGCAGGAGGCAGCGGATCAATGATTCTCTCTCAGCACTGATACTTCTCTCTACCTCTCCCTTCTACTCTGAAGTAAAAAAAAAAAAAAAAAAAAAGATGTTAGTGCATTTTAAAAAGATGGCGTCCCTGATGCAATCACCGGTGTTTGCAGTCTTGGCTCCCTCGGCCACAGTGACGCCAGGAGCCGGACAGCCGGCAAGGAAAGCCGCGCAGCGCGCAGAGAACTAGCCAATGGCCTCCCACGCCCCCGACGCCCACCCCTCGATCTTGCCTTTAAAAACCTTCATTAAAACCATGGAGAGCGTGGGGTTAAGCCACAGCTTCCTGGGCTCCTGGCGAGGCGCCCTGCCAATAAACTTCTCGCCACAGAGCTCAGGGTTCAGTGTCCGGCCTGCTGCACGGAGGGCGGGCAGGTGGGCGGGTGGGCCCTCGTCGGTTCGGTCACAACCAGAGGCTGAGTGACCGGCCTGCGCTGCAGTAGTCTGGGGCTGAGCTGGAGAAGCACGTGGGGACGCCCTGTGGGACTCGGGGAATAATGCCCCTCCCTCTGGGCCCAGGGGGACCCACCTGCCGGGCCCCTGGGTTCCTGGAGACCGTGGGGAACAAATGGACAGACAGCCTCCCCCCAAAAAACCCCATCCACACCCACCCCTGCCCCCGACACCTCAGTGGGCATGTGGTGCTGGGCACATGGTGTTCTGGGCTGGGAGAGGCTCCATTCGCCCAGTTTTGGCACCAGCCGTGGGGCCGGCGGTCACTCAGGTCCCTCCACTGAAGAACGTGACCTTCGACCTCAGGCCCGGGACGCCCTGGCTGCTCTTGGTGCCATGAGGCCGGTGCCCGGGAAGCCGCGAGAACATGCCGCTGTGGGTGAGAGGCCTTCGGGCCGGGAGCAGCAGGGGAGGCCCGAGATGAGGGGACAGGGATCTGATGCAGCTGAGCCGGGCCTTACCTGCGGGAGTCACCGCGCCCTCCTGGACGCCGCCCACGTAGCCGGGCAAGAACCTGTGACAGACGTCAGGCAGCGCCACGTACAGGAGCACCTGCAGGAGAGTCTCCTGAGTCACCTGGCCTGGCGGTGCCCGCGGCCTGGCTTTGCTGGCCGAGGCGGCGGATGTGGAGGCCCCTCGGGCTGAGGTCCCCACGCAGGGTGGTTACTCCTCCCAGGTCCGCCACTCCCCAGCCTCGGGCGGCTACTCCCCAGCCTTGGGCGGCTCCCACTGCGAGCAGCCATGTGGGCACCCTCTGCGTGGGGAGGCGGCCGGGCACACCTGGGCCCCGGGGACGCGCTGCCAGGAAGAACAACCCCGGCAGAAGGCGCCGCCAGCACCTGACCCCGCCACGCACCTGACCCCGCCACGCACCTGACCCCGCAACGCACCTGACCCTGCAACGCACCTGACCCCGCCACACATCTGACCCCGTAATACACCTGACCCCGTAATACACCTGACCCCGCCACACACCTGACCCCGCCACGCACCTGACCCCGTAACGCACCTGACCCCGCCACACATCTGACCCCGTAATACACCTGACCCCGTAATACACCTGACCCCGCCACGCACCTGACCCCGCCACGCACCTGACCCCGCCACGCACCTGACCCCGCCATGCACCTGACCCTGTAACGCACCTGACCCCGCAACGCACCTGACCCCGCCACGCACCTGACCCCGCCACACACCTGACCCCGCCACGCACCTGACCCCGCCACGCACCTGACCCCGCCACGCACCTGACCCCGCAACGCACCGGACCCGCCGCGGGAGGCCTCACCTGGAAGGAGACCCACAGGGCGTAGATCTGGGCGGCCTCCTTCGTCACGGACGGCGTCTTGGCCCAGATGTCGGAGAGGTGCACGCGGCCGGCGGCCAGGTCCAGCACGGGCGCGGTGAGCGAGCAGGCGTACTGGTCACACGTCATGATGAAGAAGTACACGATGAAGGGCGCAAACAGCAGCAGGAACAGGACGCTCGCCAGCGAGAACCAGTCCACCTCCCTGCAGAGGCGGCCGGTCACCGGGCTGTCCCCCGCCCTCCCAACCACGGCTCTGGGCCACGCCAGCCGGCACCTCCGAGGCGGCCACTCCACGTGCATGCTCCGGCCACGCAGGGGGCACTTCGGGGCACCCACGGGAAGCCCAGGGCCCAGCGTCTGGACGCGGCGAGGTGGCTGCGGGCGTGGGGGACGCGCAGTGACCCCTCAGTCCCAACACCCAGGACGGCAGCGTCAGAGCCAGGCGCCCACCCACCGGCCTGTGAGTGCGTTTCCGCCTCCTCTTGTCCATCCTGGCCACACTCACAACAGCGCCTCCTTCCTCGGCCTCCACAGGAGATGCCGAGATGGCCTAGGACAGGCCCGAGGCCGGCCCCCTCTCCCACCCCCTCCCCACCCCCACGCCATCCCTGGCCGGGGAGACGGCGGCATCCTTACCAGGCGCGGCCCCACTGCCCCTGGGCCGCAGCCCCGCTGCCAGCAGCACTGGTGTGGGGGGCGCTGGGCCGGTATCTTGCAGCCATAGGTCCTGAGGAGGGAGACACTCTGCTCAGATGGTCCCCCAAAGTGCAGACCTCTCCCTGCCGCTGCCGCCAGGATCGGGGCCCATGGGGCTGCCCCCTCTCCCCCTCTCCCCGTCTCTCGACCGACCGTGTCCTGGTGGCAGAGTCCCCCAGGGAAGAGGCCAGCGCAGCTCAGACGCTCCTGGACCTGCGACCGCCCCCCCCCCCCCCACCTCCCCGCTTCTGCTCGTCTCCTCCGACAGACAGCAGAGCCCCCGGAGCCTGTGCCATCGGCTCCTGCCCGCTACCCGCTACACCCGCTGCCGCAGGTCCCCGGCGTCCCGGCCCACATCGGAGCGAGAAGGGCCCCGGGGAGGGAGGCTGGGAACCAGGACCGCGGTTGTGTCCGAGTGCAGACAGCGACTGCACGGAGCTTTGGGGAGAAGCAGCTGAGGGATGAGGCGCAGACCCCTCAGCAGAGGGAAACGCGAGGCACCTGCTGTCCCGGAACAGCCTCGGCGCGGCGTGGGGAGGGCGCCTTCCGCGGGCTGAGCGGGTACAGAGCTCACGCGCCCAGGAGTCACCTGGGTCCTACACCGAACCGGGCGACACACATGTCACATCCGTGACCGTGGACGGCTGCCAGGGGGCGGGACTCAGACCGGATCCGGCACGGAGGTGAACGCACCTGCTGTCTCACTTCTCACCGCGGGGAGGTCGCTGCCTGTGCCACGCACCGCGGCGCTCGCCAGCCTCTTGTCACGGGACCCCCGGCAGCACGGCTCCCCTTCCTGCAGAGGCCCCACCGCGCACAGTCCTGCCGGGGACAGAGGTGCGGAGGACACTCAGGGAGCTGACCTTCCAGGGCCCAAGGGACACGCATTCAAGGCCACAGCTGCAACACGTGAGGGCACACGCTCGCTCGGGGGTCACCATCGGAGGAGGCCCATGGAGGGCCCCCCTCACCCGCAGTGGCTCTGCCGGCACACCCGGGCCCGGAACAGCAAGTACTTACAACGGGGGTGGGGTTGGGGTGGGGTGGGGGGATGGAGGCCTTCCTGAAGGGTCACCGTGGACACGAGCCTTCCCGTGGCAGACACAACCCTGGCCAGTGTGGCTCCGTGGAGAGAGCACTGGCTTGTGGACGGAAGGGTCCCGGGTTCGATTCCCGGTCAAGGGCCTGTACCTCGATTGCAGGCTCGATCCCTGGCCCTGGTCCGGGCTGTGCAAGGGCAATCAGTGTCTCTCTCACACTGATGGTCCTCTGTCTCTCCCCCTCCCTTCCACTCTCTCTGAAAAGTCAATGGAAAAAGATGCTCGGGTGAGAATTAATAATAAAATAAAATAAAATAAAATAAATAAAACAAAGTAATTTTAAAATAAAATAAAATAAACAAACAGGCAGATGCAGACCTGGGAGCAGCCACAGACCCAAAGGCGTGCTCTCTGCGGACTCACACCCAGCAGCCCGCGCTCCTGCCGCAGCCTCCCCTGTGCCATGCCCAGCGGCACGTTTGCGGAGCCGCTGGGTAACTGGCTCTGCACGCCCGCTGACCCCACGCTCTTCCTGGTGTGCAAATGCCCACGCACATGAGGCGTTGTGGTCATAGTTGAAGCTAAGGGAGGGTGTGTGTACCCCACCTGGCAAAGGAGTTGCGCCACGGAAACCGAAGGGGCTGCCTGCACCCCCTGGCGCCCCAACAGGCTCCCTCAACGGGAATCTGAGCTCCAGAAACAAAAGCTAACGGAGCCGTGGTCCTGAGCATCTGGGATGATGCGGTGACACGGCTGAGGTTCAATGTCTGATCGCTGCCCGGCCTGTGTGGCTCAGGGGTTGAGCGTCGACCTAGGAACCAGGAGGTCAGGGTTCGATTCCCGGTCAGGGCACAGGCCCGGGTTGCAGGCTTGATCCCAGCGTGGGGCGTGCAGGAGGCAGCCGGTCCATGATTCTCTCTCATCACTGATGTTTCTCTCTCTCTCTCTCCCCGCTCCCTTCCTCTCTAAAATCAATAAAAATATGCTTAAAAAGAAAATGTTTCTGATTGCTGAGCCGTTCGTTTCAGACACATCCATCCTTTATTAAGTGTTTGCTGGGACCAACGACACCGACGTCAGGCCCACGGCAGCTTTCGGGGCGTCCCGAGGGTGTAGGAAGACGGGGCCGTACCACAGACCCATGACCACCTGGGGCGGTGACTGCCCAGGAGGCTCAGGGTCACCGCCAAGGCTGCGCATTCCTGGCAGGACCTGCTCCTGCTGCCGACCTGCCCCACGAGGGATTCCAGTGTGTGACCTGGAGCACCTTCTCACACTCAGACGCGAGGCCTGTTTCCCCGTCCGAAAGTAACACCACCCGTCACGGAAATGAGTTCGGGGTGCCGAGGGCCCACCCCCATCCTTGTCAGAGTTCCCCTAAGAGCATGATCACTAGGGCTACCTGGGTGCCAACACCACCCGCCCTGGGGACCATGCTAACTGGGCATCGACGCCCCTGTGGGGGTCATGCGGGCCTGGGGAGGCTCAGCCGGGCTCGGGTTCCCACTGGCCCTGAGAGAGGGGTGCGCCCACAGCCCCCTCTCCGTGTGTGGTTACCCCTCAACGTAGTGGCTTACACCGTCTTATCATCTCTCATGGTTTCTGTGGGTCAGGAATTGGGGGAGAACCTGGCCAGGCAGCCATGCCTGGGGGTGTCCTGGGGCGGCTGCTCTTCAGAGGGTCCCCGGGGGCTAGCCTGGGTGTCCCCACAGCGCGGTGGCCACAGGGCCATGGGCATGGGAGGGGGCAGTCCGGGGACCAGCGAGGCTCCAGCAAACGTGACAGAAGCTGCCGTTCCTGACCCAGCCTGGCAGGCGTGAGCCACCCCTCCCCGAACACACGGCCTCTCTGGGGTGGCCGGACGTAAAGGGACACGAGCTGTGTGGGGCTGTCGGCGGGGGTGGCCGGATGTAGAGGGACACGAGCTGTGGGGCCGTCAACGCGGGGGGTGGGGGGGGGGCGGAAGAGAGGGACACGAGCTGTGGGGGGGGGGGGGGGGGGGAGTGGCCGGACGAGAGGGACACGAGCTGTGGGGTGGGGGGGGTGGCGGACGAGAGGGACACGAGCTGTGGGGCGGGGGGCGGACGAGAGGGACACGAGCTGTTGGGGGGGCGGACGAGAGGGACACAAGCTGTGGGGGGGGGCGGACGAGAGGGACACGAGCTGTGGGGGGGGCGGACGAGAGGGACACGAGCTGTGGGGGGGGGCGGACGAGAGGGACACGAGCTGTGGGGGGGGGCGGACAAGAGGGACACGAGCTGTGGGGCGGCGGGGGGGAGGCGGGGGGAGTGGCCGGACGAGAGGGACACGAGCTGTGGGGCCGTCGGCAGGTGCTGCAACCTCTCCCGGAGGTTGAGGAGCTCTGAGCACCTGCCGAGCCCGCCTCCTGTGACCTCCCCGAGTCCTCGCTCGGGCCTGGGCAGCTGGCACCACCAGCCCGTTTCCCAGGTGAACACGTTGCTCTCGCTCAAGGGGCGCAGCTGGAACCGCGGGAGCCCCACCCGCCAGGCCCGGCCCCACACATGCCGCGGCCATCCACGCAGCCATCGGACGGCGGGCAGCCTGCTCCGGGAACGAGTCCGCGGAAGGTGTGGCACAGACTGAACCAGCAGCTGCGCACTGGACTTCGGACAAGATCCAGGACCGCGAGGGGTGGCAGCTGCTCCGGGAGGCCAGGCAGACCCCCCACCCCCTCCCGCCCCAGGAGTTTCGGGCCACGCACAGGAGGCAGCGAACCTGCGGCGGTGAGAGCCACGGCGGGTGTGCTGTGCACACGGGACATGCGGGCAGCGGCTGCAGACTATGGGTGAGATCAGGTGTGGCGGGCACGCCCATCCACGGGAACACGGCCGAGGACAGGCTGCCAGGCAGTCCGCCATGAGAGAAAAGCCACGGACCAAATCCTTAAACGGGACACAGAGCGGAGTTTTTCCCTCTTTGCCTAGTTTTCTGGTAGAAATGTACTCGTGTAACAAAGTCATCTAACCACAAAACGGGTGTTTGTTTTAACAGCTCTCGGAATTATAAGATGCACAATTCCGGGAACGTGTGGCACTCACTGTGGGTCATCTGTCCCCACGGGACGGTGAGAATGACTGTTGGGGTGATGCTGGGGTTCACCTGAAGCCGCCTACACCCCGCCCCGCCCTCCGCAGGCTGTGTGGCCACCGCCTGGGCTCCCACACGCCTTCCCAAGCCTCACTCGCCAGACGCTCCCAGGCGTGCGGCCCCTCTGAGCTTGGCGCTGCGGAGCTCTGGCCCGGCTGACCCTGGCAGGGTTGGGGTCCTGGCCTGGGGTCCCGGCCGGGCCACCTGGGCGGCCTGCAGAAGTGGGCGGGTGCCCGAGGGGGAAGGAAAGGCAGCTCAGGGCTCGGCTTCTGAGAAGCCGGACCGTCTACGCTCAGGATCACACGAGGTTAAAGGTCAGACACTCTCAGGATCACACCAGGTTAAAGGTCAGACACGTGGGCCCCGCGCCTTCGCCAGCCCCAGCGCCCACCCGGGACTCGTGAACTCCGGCCTGTCTTCTCCCACGCGGCTTCCCGAGCTCTTGCCCAATACACACCCACACGCCGTCCTCCTTTTCCAAACCCCATTCCCACTCCAACCCTCTGCCCTGCCCGGCGGACAGGTTCACTCTACAAACCTGCCACCGCCCCCCCAAACCGCCTGAGGGGATTGTGTCAGGAGTCCAACCGCTCTGAGGTGGCTGAGTTTCGCCTGCACACCCGGCTGGCTTTCCCGAGGCAAAGTGTCTGCAGGTGGAGACTCCGAGCTCCGGGACCTGCCCCCGCCGCCCTCCTGCCGTCAGAGGGCCCAGCTCCTCGGCTCCCGCCGGCAGCCAGCTGGGTGCCGGTCTGAGAACCAACCTCAAAGGCCCAGCAGGTGCCTGGCGCCGGGAACGCCCGGGAAGCCACAGGTCACACACTCCTTTGGATGAAAACGTCCCTCAGCTCGCCGTCCCCTCTCCTTTCTTGGCCTTCGGTCAGAAATCTTCCCAAACCCGTAAAAACCCTTTTCATAGAACCACCGTGTCCAGGCAAGACGCGCTGCCGTTGTTTTGGGAGTTGGGAGGGGAGAGGGCCCAGTCTCGGGGCATCCACAGCCTCCCCGCGCCATTACCCCCTTCCCTGAAGCCGAGAGCGCCTCTCCCCGCTTCCAGCAGCTCCTCCATTTCCCCAAACAGAAAGCCGCGTCCGCCCCGCGGGGCCGGGCAGAGGCGGGCCAACCGGCCCCGGAGGCCCTCACCAGGCTCTGCCCCCGCCTCCGCCCCGGCGCGCTCCCCAACACCCGGGGGACCGGCGCCCCGAAGGGCCGTCTGGGTGAGCCAGCCGGCGCCCCTAACCCCTGGCCTCTCCTCACCTGGCCACGCGCGACCCCCCACACCTGCGCGCGCGGCTCCAGAACCGGGCCCCAGCTCACCTGCGCGCGGCTCCAGAACCGGGCCCCTGCTCACCTGCGCGCGCGGCTCCAGAACCGGCCCCCAGCTCACCTGCGCGCGCGGCTCCAGAACCGGGCCCCTGCTCACCTGCGCGCGCGGCTCCAGAACCGGGCCCCCAGCTCACCTGCGCGCGGCTCCAGAACCGGGCCCCTGCTCACCTGCGCGCCTGCCCGGCACCTGCGCGCGGCTCCCAGAGCTCACCTGCGCCCAGCATCCGCCCGGCACCGCGCGCGGCTCCAGAACCGGGCCCCAGCTCACCTGCGCGCGGCTCCAGAACCGGGCCCCCAGCTCACCTGCGCGCGCGGCTCCAGAACCGGGCCCCCTGCTCACCTGCGCGCGGCTCCAGAACCGGGCCCCAGCTCACCTGCGCGCGCGGCTCCAGAACCGGGCCCCAGCTCACCTGCGCGCGGCTCCAGAACCGGGCCCCAGCTCACCTGCGCGCGGCTCCAGAACCGGGCCCCAGCTCACCTGCGCGCACGCACCCGCCCGGCACCGCGCGCGGCCCGCTCACCTGCGCAGCCCACGGCTCCCCGGCGCCCTCGGACCGGCCGCCTCCGGGACGCGCGCCCTCCGAGCCAGCCGGAGCCCCGCCCCCGCGTAACGTGGTGCGGCGGCCGGCCAATCGGAGGCGGCTCCTGCGCGCCGAGCGTCCCCGCGCCCCGCGATTGGCCGCAGAGCCTCGCCCCACCCCCTGAGCTGACGCCGGGCCACCGCACGCGCCAATCCGCGGAGATCGGGGCGCGAGATTGACGGCTGGGGGGCACCGCCCCGAGGACGCCCTGCCCCGCGAAGGGCGGGAAGCCGGGCACCCGGGGGCGGGGTACGGGGCTGCGGGGTGGAACACGTAAACCCGCGTGGTCGTGGGCAAGCTGCTTACCCCATGCCTCAGTTTCCCCTTCCGCCAGGGGGGCTTCAGAGGCGCGAGCAAATACAGAGCATGCGGGGTCCCGGAGGGCAAAACAAACGCGATCCCTGCTTTGGGGGCGGAGGCGGAACCCATAGGCCACCCGGGAGGTGCACGGGCGTCGGGTGGCTGTTGGAGGGGGGTTTGGGGCGCTCCGGAGAGGCCGCGGACTGTGCCCCAGATGGGTTGTCAGTGCTGACACCAGGGGTCTCATGGCCCCTTCCCCTTGCACCTCACAAATAGCCTCGAAGATAGAACACTGCCCGCTTTCCCCAGAACAGGACGACCTGTCAATAGCGTGGTCAGCAGCACGGCCCTGACGTTGTTTGGGAAAAACTGTCTTGAATTGGGTTGCTTACTCTGCAAAAACAGGATGTGGTTAATGTGCTTAAAAGGTGGTCTTGCCGAAACCGGTTTAGCCCAGTGGATAGAGCGTCGGTCTGCAGACTGAAAGGTCCCAGGTTCGGTTCCGGTCAAGGGCAGGTACATCCCCGGTAGGGGGTGTGCAGGAGGCAGCTGATCGATGTTTCTCTCTCATCGATGTTTCTAACTCTCTATCCCTCTCCCTTCCTCTCTGTAAAAAATCAATAAAATATATTAAAAAAAAAAAAAAGGTGGTCTTGCACAAAGGGTCGGGGCTGCTCTCTGACCTCCCTCTCTGGACAGCAGAACAGCCGCCGGCCGGCAATAAAGGCTCCCTAAATTTTAATTTGGCCTGGACTCCAGTGGTCTTTACTCGCATTCGCACCACAACAGTGGCGAGGAGGGGTGGGCGAGACCACAGGCGGGTCACAGGTGTGTGCGGAGAGGGGTTATTTGGGGCTGGCAGGCCGGGCTCTCTGCTCGGAGGCCATCGCAGGCCGGTTCCCCAGGAGGTGGCCGGACCTGGACTTTAGGGTGTTGATCACCCCTGTGCAGAGATGGGAGGGGAGGAAGCCGCATGGCTGGGCACAGGGAGAAGCCGAGTTGCCAAGCACGCCCCTCGGCTGTGGCCAAACGCATGGGAAGCTCTGATGGATAGAGAGCCTCTCAGAGCCGCCCCCTGGGCAGGGATGGCCCAACCAGGCACTCCTGCCTCCATCCGTCACGGGACACCCATCCGTCATGGGACACAGGTCATCGTTGCAAGGGCATGACCTTGAGCTAGGCCGCTGTTCAACCAGGCGGCCCTGGAGAGAGGTGGGCAGCTGCAGGTGCCTGCAGGACCCGCTTCCTACATCGGGGGTGTCAGAGGGATCTGCGTGGCACGTCTCTGTGTTCCTCACAGAGGCCCTTGTTTTTTCAGCAGTTTTTTTTTTTTTTATTTTGAAAAAGTGTCAAACCAACCAACCAGTTGAGTATACACTGAAGGGACGCCCATCCCCGGAGATTCAGCAGATTCATCGTTCCCCTCCCCGCTGTGTGTGTGTGTGTACCCCCCCACTCCCCCCTGAAGGATGAATACTCCCTCCCAAACACATCAGCATCCATCTCCTAAAAACAAAGGCATTCTTCTACATGGCTGAAGTGAAAGGGCACGCTCTGGAAGTTACCATCACGGCAACGCTGGCATCTAACATCTTGTCCGTATTCCGTGTCCCCCATGTCCCAGTGCGGTGCTTTCTAGCTTTTCTAAAAAACCCAGGATCCTACCAGGAAACCACAGGTGCGCTTCCTGTCATGGCTCCCGAGCCTTCCTTAATCTAGAGCGGGGGCCCAGTCTTCTTTTCGGTCCTCTGTGACAGGACAGTTTAAAGAGCCATGACGGGTGTTTGTTGCTGTCTGGCGTGGGGTTTGGCTGTTTTCCACGCCCGTGCATTTAGGCTGCGCACTCCGGGGCAGGATCGCGTGCTGCATACAGGATGTCGTGTCTCCTGCATCCTAGCGGGAGGCGGCACGATGCCACTTTGACCCCCGGCCGAGGGTCAGGTCGACTGTGCGGTGCGGGTGCTTTGTGCCTCCATGTTTCCTCTCGGGATTAATAAGTAACCTATGAAGTGACACTTTGAGACCGGGTCAACCTTTCACCCGGCCACCCAGCAGTTAACGACGGCTCTTGCCAGCTACTGAATCACAAAGTCTCTTTCCCCTAACCAAGGACACTTAGGAGCAAATAATGTACACGCCAGACCAAGCACGTCAAACTCCAAGGCTGACACGGGCCAGATAAACAAGGTTTAAGTGTATGTGGGCCGCAAACCAAAATCTTCAGTTTTCATAGAAACGTCGGTTCATTTCGATAGAGACATGCTGAATACAAAGGGCTGAAATAAATGAATCATCGTTAGCATAGAACAGTGATGGCGATCCTAAGACACGCGTGTCAGCACTGACACGCGTAGCCATTTCTGATGACACGCGGCCGCATGCCAAGGATGAAACATTTGCTGCTCCTGAGGGTGAAAAATTTGCGACTAGAGTTTTGGAGTTAGTTTTTTCCTCAAAGTGACACACTACCCGAGTTGTGCTCAGTTTTTTGGCGAAGTTTGACACACCAAGCTCAAAAGGTTGCCCGTCACTGGCATAGAATAATAGAACATTTTAATAAAAATCAGTATTTTTTCTTGAACGTTCACTTACCAGACACTGAATAACTGCACAAAATAATAAGCCTAATGCAAATAAACCTATTTTTCTTGTTCTCCAAAAGCGAAATATTTCCTGTTGCGCACACCAAACAAGTCAGTCCAAGTCTAATAACGTGGCCATCGGCTGCTAAATATTCGCTCTTAGTTATTAGTGGAGAGAAATGGTGCGCCTGCGCGTAAGGGAAATGAATGCAACAAGATCATAATCATCAGTCATTATCGAATGCTGTAGTTTGTTATTAATAATTATGTATAACAGGATATTGTAAAAGTTAAGTTACTAAATTTTTATTAAAACGTTTCTCACAGCCCTGGCCGGTTTGGCTCAGTGGCTGGAGCGTCGGCCTGTGGACTGAAAGGTTCCGGGTTCGATTCTGGTCTAGGGCACATGCCCGGGTTTCGGGCTCAATCCCCAGTAGGGGGCATGCGGGCGGCAGCTGATCAGTAGTTCTCTCTCATCATTGATGTTTCTATCTCTCTCTTCCTCTCCCGTCCTCTCTGAAATCAATAAAAATATTAAAAAACAAAACGTTCCTTACACACCGTTATATTGCGGGGCCGCAAAAGTATTCGTTGAGGGCCGCATGCGGCCCGCGGGCCGCGAGTTTGACATGCTTGCTCCAGAGTCCTGGCCCGCCTTCCCTGGCATTCTTTAAAGATGAAGCTGGCCAGAGACGGACCCGCCCCCTCTACACCCACTCCGTTGGTCCCCACGCCGAAGGGCACCCCTGGCACCCAGTAAGGCTCCGCTGAGACCCGCCCGAGACCTCCCCGGGTGCCCACCCGCGGGAGAGAGAACCCTCAGGACGGGCAGCGCGCTCCCCAGCACGCCTCTCCCCGGCATGGCCTCTACTGTCTTCCTCCGAAACTCTATGGGTCTCCCCAAGATTGCAACCAGGGGAGCGGCGGACAGCCGCCCTCTAACAAGCACTCACTCCCCGGAATGAACTGGTGACGCCCCGCAGCTCGGCGGCCCCCCGGGACCAGCGCCGCAGGAAAAGCGTCCGGGCGCAAAGCACAGGGAGGCGCCGTCCGGGGGGCGTGGGGTAGGGCAGAGGGGCGCGCACCCCGGGCAGGCTGCCCCACACCGGCGCCCCGGCACCCGGCGACCAGCCCCCGGCCCGGTAGCCCGGGAGCCGCGGGTGCAGCGGGCGGGGGCGGGGCCGCGTCACCCTGCAGGGGCGGGGCCTCCCCTGCGCACGCGCGGCCGCGGTCCGCCGGGGCTGGGGGCGGGGCCTGGCGCGGGGCGGGGCCTGGCGCGGGGGCGGGGCCCGGGAAGGGCCCGGCAGCAGGAGCCGCGGGTCAGGATGGGCCGGAAGGTGACCGTGGCCACCTGCGCGCTCAACCAGTGGGCTCTGGACTTCGAGGGCAATTTGCGCCGGATCCTAAAGAGTGAGTCGCAGCAATAAGAGCAATAAAAACGCCCGCTTTTTAGAAAGTGAGTCCGGGGCGGGGCCCAGGTCCCCCGGGCCGCCCGGCCGGCCCTGGACACACAGCCGGCCCCGGGCAGCGCGGCCGCGGGCGTGGGGACGGGGAAGCGGTGGCGGCGGCCACGCGTGTGCGTCCTCCCCGGGTGGAGGGGCCGTGGGGTGCCTGGGAACGCGGCGCGCACCCCCGGTGAGAAAAGTCTGGTCCCAAGCGCCGAGGGGGTTGGGGCGTTCCTGCCCTCGGATGTCTCTGGGGTCCCACGTGTCATATCGAGAGTTAAGCTGCCCTTGGGGGGTGTCCTCCGTGGGTGGCCCCTGGTGCCCGAGGACCCGCCTGGGGGTGGGCATTGGGAGGAGCGGCCAGAGGGACGTGGAATAAAGCGGAGCCGCAGGCTGAGAGACCAGGCGCTGTGGCCAGGCGGTGGGGTCACCGTGGGTGCCGCCTGTGCTGGCTCCCCTTTGAGGGTGAGCTGCCCACCTGCCCTGGGCGCCCTGCGGGGGTGGCCCTGCAGGTTGTCTGGCACGAGCTGCTGAGGCGGGAGGGTTGCCAGGAGCAGTGAAAACGGGACGGTTCCAGCGGGGACGCCGTATCGGCCAGGTGCCTCGGCCTCCATCCTCATATTTTCTTCAGTACCAACTGCTGTCACCCATCAGAGCTCAGAGCAGATCTGTCGGGGGATCTGGGGGGCGGGGGCGCAGAGCCGCCTGCACACAGCTGGCCTCTCCGGCTGTCCTGGGGAGCTGCTGGCTAGCCCAGGGTTCATGGTGCCTCCCCCTCACTGTGCCTCCATGCTGCCCTCTCCCTGCGGGCGGGGCCTCCCGCATCGCTCGTTAATAAGTGACCGGGGAGCGACTTCCTCGGCCCAGGGCCCGGTCAGCGTGCGGCGCCGCCCG
The DNA here is from genome assembly GCA_025583905.1 of Ia io. Taxonomy (NCBI): domain Eukaryota; kingdom Metazoa; phylum Chordata; class Mammalia; order Chiroptera; family Vespertilionidae; genus Ia; species Ia io. The sequence goes on from JAJQQW010000015.1 coordinate 2,072,275, forward strand.
CGTCTCAGGTCCTGCCGGTGTAAGCGGGCCAGAGATGCCCTCCACCTGCGTCGGGGCCAGCAGGTCGCCGGGCGCGTCATGCCTCGCTTGGTTGGGTCTTCTCACACCTCCTCAGCAGGTGTGGGTGCCTTCGCCCATGTTGGTGCTGACGTTGGCCCCCCCCTCTGTCCATGTAGGCATCGAAATCGCCAAACAGAAGGGAGCCAGGTACAGGCTGGGCCCAGAGCTGGAAATATGGTGAGAGCAGAGCTTAGGAACATGGGGCGGGGGGGGGGGGGGGGGTGAAGGGAGGTGTCCGCAGCCGCGCACCTGGGCCACACACCTGGGCGCTCTGACTTGACCGGCCCATGGGCTGCGCCCCGTCCCCGCCTCACCTTCTGTCCCTCCTCGGCAGCGGCTACGGGTGTTGGGACCACTATTACGAGTCGGACACCCTCCTGCATTCTCTGCAAGTGCTGGCCGCCCTCCTGGAGTCTCCGGTCACTCAGGACATCCTCTGCGACGTGGGCATGTAAGTGCCGACGGCGCGATGACAGGCCAGTGCAGAAAGAGACCCACAGGTGGAGGCCCACAGGAGTGGAGGCCCACAGGTGGAGGCCCATAGGAGTGGAGGCCCATAGGTGCAGGTCACGTGGGTGGAGGGCACATGGGTGGAGGTCACATGGGTGGAGGCCCACAGTTGGAGGCCCACAGTTGGAGGTCCACAGGTGGAGGCCCACAGGTGCAGGTCACGTGGGTGGAGGTCACATGGGTGGAGGTCACATGGGTGGAGGCCCACAGCTCGAGGCCCACAGATGGAGGCCCACAGGTGCAGGTCACGTGGGTGGAGGCCCACAGGTGCAGGTCACGTGGGTGGAGGCCCACAGGTGCAGGTCACGTGGTGGGCCCTGGCCTGGCGCTATCCCAGTGTGGGTCTGGGCCACACGTTGCTAACAGCCCGTTGGTGGGCCCGGTGTTGCGTCTGTTTAGCTCTCCCCTGTCTCCCGTGAACATGGCCGCCTTCGCTCCCCCTCTCCCAGCATCGGCGTGCCTGCGTCCTCCCCCTCATCCTCGTCCTTGCTGTGACCGCTGGTCACTGGGTCTCTGCAGCACACGGGGTGGGGCTCGGTGTGTTCAGTGAGGCGCCCTCTCCCCGCAGGCCCGTGATGCACCGTAACGTCCGCTACAACTGCCGGGTGATCTTCCTCAACAGGTGGGTGGCCGGGCTCCGGCAGGCTGCGACCGTCCCCGGGGCGTCCTGGGCACCAGGCAGGCGATGCCAGTGACGCTGCTTCTCCCGGCCCCTGCCCCCCTCACACAGGCTCCTGGGGGTGTTAGAGAGAGACCCCGGGTGAGGTTTGGGGGCCCTGGGCCCTGGAGAGGGAGGTCAGTCGCACGAGGGTGGGCTTCCCCACTGCCCCCCGCAGCCCCGCGGAGCGATACCTGCTGGACGTCAGCCTCCGCGACGGGGAGGGCGGGCTGTGGCTGCCCCTCGTGCCAGGCCTGTGATCTCAGGGGCCCCTTGTCCCCGGCCTGCAGGCGGATCCTGCTCATCAGACCCAAGATGGCCCTGGCCAACGAAGGGAACTACCGCGAGCTGCGCTGGTTCACCCCGTGGTCCCGGAGCCGGTGAGTCCCCGTCCCACGCGCAGTCGCGTCCTTCGGGGTCTGTGAGGCGTCTTCACCCGGAGGGGCCACCTTCCGGATCACGGGGAGACCACGGGATTCGGCCACGGCTCCGGCCCCAGCCCCTGGCATGGAGATGCTGCTGATGAAATGGCAGCCGGTTCGTCACAGGCATCAGCCGTCCCCGCCCCCACTCCCGGCCCGTCTGCGTGCCTGTGTGTCGGTCTCTCCACGCCAGCCCTGCTGCTGGGGCCGGACCGTACGCCTGTGGGCTGTGCTCCCCCGGGAAGCGTGAGCTGCCTCCCTGGCCGCCACCTGACTTCTGTCCACTGGGACCACCAGAAGGTCGCAGACATGTGGTCACATGTCCCCTGGGGGCAGACTGGGTTGCAGGCTCAATCCCCCGCCCCGGTCAGGGGTGCGTGCGGGATGCAACCGATCGATGTGTCTCTCGCACATCGATGTTTCTCTCTCTGTCTCTCTCCCTTCCACCCTCTCTAGAAATCAATGGAAAAATATCCTCAGGTGAGGATTAACCAAAAGAAATTAGAATTTAGGAATACTGTATCAAATAACGTTGAACTTTCTCACCGCAGTACGAATAACGTACAATATAGTGTGAGGTTTTGCTTTTGGTGGTGGAGAGCATTGGTGCAGTCGGCACCCGCGGGCAGAGGGGATGCTCCTGCCGCACCTCCTGCCCCCGGGCAGGGCGCCCTCCCAGAACGGGCTCCATCGCTGGGTCTCACACGGAGTCATGCATGCATGCGTGCTTTCCTAGCTGGCTCCTGTGCAGGATGCTTGTGAGAGTCATCCAGTGGTTTATTCCTGTATATAGTTCAGCTACTTTGCTTTTTTATATAAGAGCTAGAGGCCCGGTGCACAAAATTACTGCACAGGTAAGGTCCCTAGGCCTGGCTGGCGATCAGGGCCGATCGGGGCCTTCCTTCCCCAGCTGCTGGCTGCTGGCTGCTGGCCAGGGACTTCCTTCATTCTGCGCCGCCCCCTGGTGGTCAGCACACGTCATAGCGAGCATTCGAACTCCCGGTCTCCCGGTCAAACTCCCGATCGAACTCCCGAGAGGGCACTTTGCATATTAGCCTTTTATAGATCAATCGGTAGATTCGGTTTTAAACGCCATCAGTAGCTCCGTGAGCCTGATAACAAGCCAGACCCCCGAGTGCTGCCCGGTGCCTTGCTCCTGTCTCCAGGCACCTCGGGTCTCGCCTCCGCGTTTCTTTTTTTTAACACATTTCTGTTGATTTCAGAGAGGAAGGGAGAGGGAGAGAGGCGTCAGTGACCAGCGCAGCTCAGGTCCACGCTGTTTCCCTTGCAGGCAGACAGAGGAGTATTTCCTCCCTCAGATGATCCAGGATGTGACCAAGCAGGTGAGTTGCGGGGAATAAAATGCACTTCTTGCTCTGATGTGGCCATTCGAGGCGGGTGGGGGGCCGTGGGGCGGGAGCCCTCACGTCAGTCACAGTGACAGGACCACCGTGAGCTGTCGGCCGTTTCTGACCCGGGGATGGGCGACTTCCCTCGTGATGTGCCAGGCGCATGGACGCGTAGAGGAGGCAGAGAGCGCTCAGCGCCGGGCGGGGGGAGCCTGGAGGGACCCTGGGCGAGGGAGAGCTGTTGTCGGCGTAACCGTGGTGACGTGGCCCTTTGCGCCCGAGCACTTGCAGAGCTGATCCCGTGCGCTGCAGCCACGTGAGCTCCAGGCAGCTCCCAGCTCGGCTCTGGCTGGTGAACGTGTGACCAGAGGCCCCGAGGGGCCGCAGGGAGGGGCCCTCCGCGCCGGCCACCTGGGCTGGGAGGGCTCCCAGCTGAGGGCGCTTTGGGCTCGGAGCAGAATGGCGGCGCCGTGACGGTCCCGGGGGACGCGGAGTCCTAGGGCAGCACGCAGCCCAGACGGTGGCCACGGTCCCGTGCTCTCGTGCCGCCCGCAGGAAACCGTGCCGTTCGGCGACGCGGTGCTGGCCACGCGGGACACCTGCATCGGGAGCGAGATCTGCGAGGAGCTCTGGACGCCCCAGAGGTGAGCCCACCCGCCTCCCGCATCTCCGGAGCCAGTCCTTGCCTGGCCAGCCGGGAGCACGGGGACTGGTGACCGACCGGAGTCCCGGCCTTGGGCTGTGGAGACGGGAGACGCCTGGGAACTTGCAGGGCTGGGGAGGCAGGTTGGGGGGTACAGCGGTCTCTTCACCCCTTCACCGGTTCTGCCCACAGCCCGCACATCGCCATGGGTCTGGACGGCGTGGAGATCTTCACCAACGCCTCCGGCAGCCACCACGTGCTGCGCAAAGCCCACACCAGGGTGGACCTGGTCACCATGGCCACCTCCAAGGTAGGCACCGGGCCCGGGGCGCTGGAGCACACGTGCACCAGGGCCGGGCGCCGTGCCTCGCACTCGCCCGAGTCCCGGTGACTGGCACAGGGTGTGGCCACACACGGGGGCCACTCGGTCCTGCTGGTGCGGCCGGTGCTCAGCAAGCGGCCTCGCTCCTCGGCTGGGGGCCGCCTGCCCGGCCTCTTTCAGCCCTGGCATCCACCCTGCGAGGCAGGCGCTGTGACATCCCCTCTGGAGCGGGGCCCGGGGCACACGGTGGTCAAGCCTGCGGGGCTCACGCGCCAGCGCCCGCCTCCCGCCCTCACCCACGGCATGGTGTTTCGGGACAGGTGACACGGGGCCGGGAACCGGGCTGAGCCTTTGCCGTTGGCTTCGCTGTGCAGCCCGGGGGCCATCCGCACCTTCACTCTTTAAAAATGTGTCTTTATTGGATTTTAGGGAGAAAGGGAGAGAGAGACGCCATTGACCGGCTGCCTCCTGCACGCCCCCTCCTAGGGATGGAGCCCGCAACCTGTGCATGTGCCCTGGCCGGGAACCCAGCCGGCCCCCTCTTGGTCCCTGGTGGACGCTCGTGGCCGAGCCAGCCGGCCGGGCCATTTGCCATCTTGCTGGCGACAGCGAGGCCGTGCTGTTGGGTGGCTCGCGGGACAGGGTGCCTCAGCTGAGCTGGGTCAGGACCTCGGCTTCGTCACGGGGGTCTGTCTTCTCGGCACCTTCGTGTCCCCTCCTGACTGGGAGCTGCCAGCGCCCTCTGGGGGGGCTGTTGGGGGAACGTGGACACTTAGGTCCCGCCTGGGACCCCGAAGGCCGGTGCGGGGTGGCCGCAGGCTGTGGGCCTCCTGTGCGTGCGTTTCCTGCCGAGGACACGGCCGTGGGCGCGGGCGGGTCTGCAGCCTGCGGGCCGGTGGCGGCCACGGCATGGACCTCGCCGACCCGCTGGGCCTGCCCTCCAGAACGGCGGCATCTACCTGCTGGCCAACCAGAAGGGCTGCGACGGGGACCGGCTCTACTACGACGGCTGCGCCATGATCGCCATGAACGGCGCCGTGTTCGCGCAGGGATCCCAGTTCTCGCTGGATGACGTGGTGAGAGCCGCGTGGGAGCTGCTGGGGCCCTTCCCGTCCGTGCTCATCCAGAGGCCATTTCCTCTGTCCCCCCACAACCAGGGTGTCCAGTGGGGGCCCTGGGGGCCTGCCTGATGGTTCCCCTCCACCGGCTGCACCTGCCCCGACACGCACCACCAGGGTCGCCCTGAGTGGCGCTGGGCGGCCGGGGACCCCGCGTGGCTGTGGGAGGAGGAGGCTTTGTAGTAACGAGAGGGGGCGACCTTGCCCCTCCCCCCTCAACCCCCCAGCATGTGGCGGGCGGGTTTGGATGAGTCCGCAGCAGGCAGGCGGGAGGAGTGGGGGGACCTGAAGCGCTGGGGGCGGGTTGGAGGGAGGGAGGCAGGTGGAAAGGCCCTGAGGACTGTCCTGCCTCCGTGCATGAAGCCCGAGGGGACGGTGGCTGTGATTGCCCGAAACGGACGGAACGCAGTTGTGCCCAGGATCCCACTCGGCTCTGCGGACGCCGCGTGAGCGTCGGGCGCTCCGGCCCGATCGCCCGTCCGGGGCCACAGAGCTCCACCCCATGCAGGGGGCGCCTGTTAACTCGGTCAGTAACAGGTGAGCGGGCATGAGGCCCTCACTCTCCTCCAATCCTGCAGGAGGTCCTCACCGCCACGCTGGACCTGGAGGACGTCAGGAGCTACCGGGCCGAGATGTCCTCCCGGAACCTGGCGGTGCGTGGGCGCCTGGAGGGCGGTGCGTGGGCATCTGATAGGGCGAGCGTGGGCATCTGATAGGGCGGAGCATGGGCATCTGATAGGGCAGAGCATGGGCGCCTGGAGGGCGGAGCATGGGCATCTGATAGGGCGGAGCGTGGGCATCTGATGGGGCGGAGCGTGGGCGCCTGGAGGGCGGAGCGTGGGCATCTGATAGGGCGGAGCGTGGGCATCTGATAGGGCAGAGCATGGGCGCCTGGCAGGGCGGTGCGTGGGCATCTGATAGGGTGGAGCATGGGCATCTGATAGGGCAGAGCATGGGCGCCTGGCAGGGCGGTGCGTGGGCATCTGATAGGGCGGAGCGTGGGCATCTGATAGGGCAGAGCATGGGCGCCTGGCAGGGCGGTGCGTGGGCATCTGATAGGGCGGAGCGTGGGCATCTGATAGGGCAGAGCATGGGCGCCTGGCAGGGCGGTGCGTGGGCATCTGATAGGGTGGAGCGTGGGCGCCTGGAGGGCGGAGCGTGGGCATCTGATAGGGCGGTGCGTGGGCATCTGATAGGGTGGAGCGTGGGCGCCTGGAGGGCGGAGCGTGGGCATCTGATAGGGCGGAGCGTGGGCATCTGATAGGGCAGAGCATGGGCGCCTGGCAGGGCGGTGCGTGGGCATCTGATAGGGCGGAGCGTGGGCATCTGATAGGGCGGAGCATGGGCGCCTGGCAGGGCGGTGCGTGGGCATCTGATAGGGCGGAGCATGGGCGCCTGGCAGGGCGGTTCGTGGGCGCCTGGCGGGGCACTGGCCCAAGACCCAGAACTCTTTAAAAAAAATAACGGCTTCGTTGCGGTGTCTTTCCCACACCACAGCTCTCTGACCTAGCACGGTCCGTGGTTTAGTATATTCGTGCATAGACTGTGAGCCGTCATCACAATCAGGGTTAGAACATTTCTTTTTTTTTTAACTTAAATTCCTTATTGCTTAAAGTATTACATAAGTCTCCTTTTTTCCCCACTGACCTCTCCCCAGCTGCTCCCACCCCCCCATTTTCTTTTTCTTTTTTTAAAATTTATTTGTATTGACTTCGAAGAGGAAGGGAGAGGGAGAGAGAGAGAAACATCAATGAGGAGAGAGAGTCATGGATCGGCTGCCTCCTGCACGCCCCACACTGGGGATCGAGCCCGCAACCCAGGCATGTGCCCTGACCGGGAATCGAACCCTGACCTCCTGGTTCATAGGTCAATGCTCAACCCCTGAGCCACGCCGGCCGGGCTGGAACATTTCAGCACCCCGAAAGGGAACCCTGACCCCTTCACCTCTGGTTATCCAGGCAGCGTGTGGAGGGCTCACCTGTGTGCTGGGACGGCTTCCCATGGAGCAGGATCTTTCACGCTCCATGCATGTGGCAGCGTGTGCGGGGCTCCACGCCTCTTGCTGGCTGAGGACATGCCACGGCGTGGATGGACCAGCGCTGTTTGTTCCTTGTCCGTAGTCGGGCGTGTGGGCTGCTCCCACATTGTGTCCGGGACGACCGGGCTGCTGGGAGCACAGGCCCGGTTCTCCCAGGGGTATAGCCGCCCGAGCGCTGACTCACGGGCCCTTCTACCGTTAACCTGTGGGGAGCGGCCCGCCGTCCGCCCCTCCTGCATCCCCACCGGGCGCGCATGTCCGAGGGCTCCTCCCTCCACCTCCCGCCGACACTGTGCCGGCGGCCTCTCCAATGTGGCGTCCAGGGGTGGGAAGGGTCTCCGCTGCGGTGCCGAGTGCGTCCCGCTGGCGGGCAGAGTCCTGCGCAGCCCGTGCGGGGCCCTGAGCGTGGCACCGGGTCACCGTCCGCCCTGACCCCACCCGCAGGCCAGCAGGGCGAGCCCCTACCCCCGCGTGAAGGTGGACTTCGCCCTCTCGTGCCACGAGGACCTGCTGCAGCCGCTGTCGGAGCCGGTGGAGTGGAAGTACCACAGCGTGGGCGAGGAGATCAGGTGGGCGGGGCTGGCTCTCAGAACCCGCCCGGGAGCCCTGGGTCGGGAGGCGGCCACAGCACCTGGGGCCACCCCAGCTCCGAGCGAGCTCCCCCTGAGACCTCGGGACAAAGGCCCTGTCCTCTCCCTTCAGCGCCTCGGTTCCCCATTTCAAAACGGGGCGATGGCAGCACCCCGCCCTGGCCAGGGCTGTTTGGAGACTAAAAGTCCATCAGTTCAGTGAGGGCTCAGACAGACCAGGTCCACAGGGCCCAGTGCTGCGGGCGGGACTCCCTGACCCGCCTCCCCAGGCACCTCCCCCCCAGGCACCTGCCCCCCCCCGTACCTCCCCCAGGCACCTCCCCCCCAGGCACCTCCTCCCCCCAGGCACCTCCCCCCAGGCACCTGCCCCCCTACCGCCCCCAGGCACCTCTCCCCCAGGCACCCCCCCCCACCCCCGCAGGCACCAAATCCCAAACCTCCCCCCGTTGCTCCCCAGCCTCGGACCCGCTTGCTGGCTCTGGGATTTTCTGAGACGAAGCCGACAGGTGAGACCTCGGCCGCTCCTGGCTGTTCCGCGGAATCCGCGCAGGCGGGTGACGTTTGTTTGGCTGTTTGCTTTCTTTAGGTGCATCGTTACTATGTTTTAAATTTTAGTTTGTTTGTTTTTTGATTTCCGAGCGGAAGGGAGAGGGAGAGAGAGAAGCACCAACGATGAGAGAGAATCACGGACCGGGTGCCTCCTGCACGCTCCCCACTGGGGATGAGCCCGCAACCCGGGCCTGTGCCCTGACCGGGAATCGAACTGTGACCTCCGGGTTCATAGGTCCACGCTCACCCCTGAGCCGCGCCTGGCGTTTGGTTTTTAAGCGCAGCCCACGCCAAGCGTCTCCCGCTGGGACTGAGTCGGGAGCTCGGTCTGCACGGCCGGGCGCAGGGCACGGAGGCTGGGCCCCGTGTGTGGCCAGCTCTGGGTCAGGCCGTCTCCGATGCCCGTGGCGTCAGCCTTGGCCGCTCCCCCGCGGAAGGCCCTGCCCCCGGGGCCCACCGTGGAGTGTGGGGCGCCTTCTTCCGCCCCGTGAGCCGGGCGCCCGCGCAGTTTTGTGGGCGCTCGTCAAGGCTGGCGGGGGCGGGGCTGGGCTGGGCGCCGCGTCCCCGAGGCTGGGCTCAGGCTGCGTCTGGTTGGCCCGTTGCAGGCGGGGTTCTTCCTGCCCCTGAGTGGCGGCCTGGACAGCGCGGCCACCGCCTGCCTCGTCCACTCCATGTGCCACCAGGTCTGCGAGGCCGTGAGGAACGGAAGTAGGTGGCACCTGTGGCTGAGGGAGGCCCGGGGGGGGTGGGCACGGGTCCGCGCTCGCTGCCCGTGGGCGGAGCCGAGGAGAACCAAGTCCCGGAATGCAGGGGGCTTTGCGGGCGTGCTGAGCGGTCACAGTGCTGTGCCGGGGCCGAGGCCGGGGACAGCAAGGCCGTTCAGGTCCCTTCCTGGATCCTGGCCGATGTGCCGTCCACGATTCAGATGCCGGCCGAGCTGTGTGTCATTGTGGCCGGTGCCAAGCGCACGGCTTCGGGTCGGGCAGCCCAAGTTCAGACCCTCCCCATCTGCCTCGACATCGGGGTCCCCTTAGAGACACAACCAAAGAATGGGGGTGACCGACGCTGCTCAGGGGACGAGATCCCGGGGTGACGGGGAGGGTGACGGGGAGGGCGGGCCCAGGGAGGGCGGGCCCAGGCTCCGCGGGCACCGTGCCCAGCACACCGCGGCCACCCTCTGCGGCGGCTTTCAGATCAGGAGGTGCTGGCCGACGCCCGGACGCTCGTGAGCGAGGCCGGCTACACCCCCCAGGACCCCCGTGAGCTCTGTGGGCGCCTGCTGACCACCTGCTACATGGCCAGCGAGAACTCCTCCCGGGAGACCAGGGACAGGGCCCAGGAGCTGGCTCAGCAGATCGGAAGGTGAGGGGGTCCCCGGTGGCGGCCGGGGCGGGGGCCGTGACCACGTTTGTGGCAAAGCACGCATCCAGGGTCGAGCAGGGGTCACTGCCTCGCGGTCTAAGCCAGTCCCGGGAACCTGTGTCCGTGTCCCCGCATCCCAGCTGCCTGGTTTCCGCCCCCTCCCTCCCCGGGTCCCGGGCCCGGCTGAGGGCTGCGTGCTGCCCTCGCCCCCGCACCCCCTGTGCCTGAGGAAGGTGGGGACCGGCCTCTCTCCAGAGAGGGGGCAACTAGGTCCTCTTGCAGTGCCCCTCACTCTGCCTCTTAGGAAAGAGGGGGCACTGCCCGCCCGTGTGCTGAGCTCCACGAGGCTGCCCGTGCTCCCACTTGCAGCCGGTGCCTGAGGGACCGCTGCCAGCTCAGGTCCGGGGGCGCCACGTCCCGGCGTCAGTCACGGCCACGCACGGCCCCCCTCCTCACAGTGGAGTTCACTGTCTGGTCCCCTGGGCCGTGAGGACGTGGTGCTGAGAATCAGCCAGACATGGAGGGACTGGCCCTATGTGACCCACGTTGGGAAACATCCCGAAGAGGCAGAGCCAGAGGGACAGGGAGTGGACGAGGTGTCCTCGGGCTGGAGGACGAGAGGGGAAAGACAGCTGGGGGGTCCAGGGTCTCCTTTTGGGGTGATGGAAAGTTCTGGAGCGAGACAGAGGTGGTGACTGCACAGCACTGCGGATGCACTGAGCCTGCATTTTGTAACGGTCGGCGTGGATTTTGTGTTGTGTGTGCTTCGCCACATGCACATGCAGGCGTGCCCCTCACACACGTGCACACGCCCCTCACACCCACCCCTAACGCACATGCAGGCTCGCCCCTCACACCCACCCCTCACACGTGCACACGCCCCTTACCTACCCTTAACGCACATGCACGTAGCCCCTCACACCCACCCCTAACGCACACGCACACACCCCCCTCACACACACCCCAACGCACACGCACACATGCCCCTCACGCCCCTCGTGCGCACGTGCACACACGTCCCTCACACCCACCCCTCGCACACGTGCACGTAGCCCCTCACACCCGCCCTCTCTTCCAGCCACCACATCAGCCTCAGCATCGACCCCGCCGTGACGGCCGTTATGAGCATCTTCAGCCTGGTGACGGGGAAGAGGCCTCTGTTCGCGGCCCACGGGGGCAGCAGCAAGGAGAACCTGGCTCTGCAGAACGTGCAGGTGCGCCTCCCAGCCCGCCCTGTCCCCGCGTGCGGCCTCAGGGAGCCCGGAGACACTGACCACGCAGCCTCCTGGACAGGGCCCAGTCAGCGTGTGCGCATGTGTGTGTGAGCGTGTAAGGGTCAGGGTGTGAGACAGCAGGCATGTGAGTGTAAGTGTGCAAGAGTAAGCAAGTCTGAGGGGGTGCATGGCTGAAGGTCTGTGTGAGCAAACCATGTGTGTGAGTTTGAAAGTGTGCGAGTGAGGTGAGGCTGTGAGTGTGTGTGCACATGTGTGCACAAGAGTGGGTGTATGGGTGTGAATCGGCACTGGTGTGTGCGAGATGTGAGTGTGCACAGTGTGTGTGCAGTGTGTGTGTGCACAGTGTGTGTGAGTGTGTGCAGTGTGTGTGTACACAGTGTGAGTGTGTGTTCTGCATCTTCGGTGAGTGGCTGCCTCCGGGGAGCGGGACGCGGGTCGGCCGCCCTGAGCTCGGCTGCTCAGAGCGGCCTCTCCATCCCCTTCTGCGGGACGTGGCGGCTTCCGCTCCTCCAGAGAGGCTGGTGTGAAGGAGCGGACGAGGCGGCCACATCCCTCCCGGCCGCTGTGCAGCCGTCCCGCCACCAACACTCGGCCCCAGGCTCTGGGCCCTTCCGCCTCTGACACGGCCCCGCCGAGCGCCTGCGGGCCCGCAGAGACGGGCCGCCCAGGAGGCACAGCAGGGCGCCCGCACGCCGCCTTCCCGGAGCTGGGAAGCCGAGAGCCTCGACTGTCCCGTGTTGCAGGGGCTGCGTGGGGCGGCCTCTCGAGCTGCGACGGGACCTGGTGTTAGGCCCGCGAGCCCCGCACGTGCCCCGCACACGGTGACGCTTCCCCTCCCGCCATCAGGCTCGGCTCAGGATGGTCGTCGCCTACCTTTTTGCTCAGCTGAGCCTCTGGGCACGGGGCGCCCCCCCGGCGGGCTGCTGGTGCTGGGGTCTGCCAACGTGGACGAGAGGTGTGTATGCCCCGCGGGCGCGGCAAGGGGCCTGGGCACCTGGATCCGGGAGGGCGAGTGCTGCCACAGCGGTGTTCCCACCGCATCTGCCGACTGTGAGGTGCACAGGGGGTGCCAAGCCCTGGCTCCACGGGCCCTGGAGAGGCCGGGGCCCCCCACGCTGGGGACTCTGCAGCCCCTCGGGTCCGCCACACGGAACCCCGCGTTCTCTCGCGCAGCCTCCTGGGCTACCTGACCAAGTACGACTGCTCCAGCGCCGACATCAACCCCATCGGCGGCATCAGCAAGACGGACCTGCGGGTCTTTGTCCAGTTCTGCGTCGAGCGCTTCCAGCTCCCCGCCCTGCAGCGGTGGGTCCCCGCCAGCCCGGGGCCGGGCCCTGAGCCGGGCACACGTCCTGCGTGGCTCCGGGCTCCCTTGTCTCTCCGCCGCCCCCAGCTCCCGGCCGCCTGAACACATCGCCCTCCCGCCGGCACTCAGGGTCCCGCGACCGGGCACCCCTTCCTTCCTCCCTTCCTTCCTGCTCCCCAGTCTCCTGCTCCAGCCCAGTCAGACACCTGCCGCCTGGTCCCCGCCCCCCGCCCCCTGCCCTGCTCCGTCCATCCGTCCGTCCGTCCGCCCCGTGCTGAGTGGAGAGCCTGGTGGGACCTGGTGACATCGTTGGCGTCCGGCCGTCCTGACGCGCCTGTGTCTTGTCCGCAGCATCCTGGCCGCCCCGGCCACCGCCGAGCTGGAGCCCTTGGCCGACGGGCAGGTGTCCCAGACCGACGAGGTAACATGGCGGCTGTGTCCCCACGCCCCGCTGTCTCCCTGCGCTGGCGTGTGTGTGCCGGGCTCCGTCGCGGCCCCCTCCTGCCCTGGGGAACCGGGCACCACTGCTGGGTGTCTGGCCTGGGAGCCCGGCGCGGCGGCCACGGCGGGCCTCTGACATTTGGACTCGGCCGTCCGGGGGTGGGGAGGAGCGGGGAGGCGAGGTGAGTGGGGAGGAGGGGGTGAACGGGGTGGGCGTGTCTGCATTTCTGCGGGCGACCTCACAGGAGACTGTCGCCCCTCCATCCCGGCTGGCCTTTCCTGACGCCGCTGGCCGGGTCCCAGGCCCCGGTTTGTGGCTGCAGCGGGCACGGAGGGCGTGGCCGGGCCTGTGGTCACCTCCCTGACAGCTGGCGTCCTGCCGCAGCCCCTCGGGGCACGGTGACCGTTTTCTTCTCCAAGAGCCAGAGAGGGTGGGTCTCTCGCTCACGTCTGTGGCCGAGTCCGTTGCTGGGAGTGGCGTGAGGAAGGGGTGCGGCGGCACCCGCCTCCCCTCCTCCCCCCCAGGTCACTGGCTGCAGGGGCTGCGCTTCCTCCTGCTGCCTCATCGCAGCGACGTTGTTGGGGATCAGCCGGCGGTAACGGAGGGTTCGCTCTGGTTTCTGTCCCGACCGTCTGTGCGTCCGCGTTCACGCCAGTCCCGCCTGGTCTTCACGGCTGTGGCTTCTGTCGTTGGCACGTTTGGAAATCGGGACATGCGAGGTCTCCCCATCTCGGTTCTTTTTCAAGATAATTTTGGAAATTCTGGGTCCCTAGCGTTTCCACATGAATTTTGAGATCAGCGTGTCTGTTTCTGCCAGAAAAAGAGAACCCAGCATGGACTTGCCTGGCGAGCGCGTTGACTCTGTAGATCAGTCGCCTCCTGGCGCTGTCCGGTCTCCTGGCCCAGGGCCGGGGCGTCTTCCCGTTTACCAGGTGCACCGGTTAATAATGCGCATTTTTTTCAATAGATGGGGTTACACATGTGTTGATATATATGTGATTTGATATGTATGCTATTTTGTTGTATTAACAAGCTTCAAAACTTCATATGTCAAATTTGCTGAAGGTGTTAACATCATAGATATTTTTACACTTAAAAATGTCAAATTTCGTGCCAAAAGAGCATTTGCAGGACGTTTTCATTCATTACTTTATTTTGAAGAAAAAGTTACCATATACTTCTGGAAGCTTATGGTGAACATGCTCCATCTCAAGATACTTGTGAACGCTGGTTTAATAAACGCTTTAAAGGTGATGATTTCGATGTGAAAGACAAAAGAACGTCCAGGTCAGCCGAAAAAGTTTGAAGACCAACAATGACAAGTGTTATCGGATGAAGATGCGTGTCAAACTCAAAAACAACTTGCAGAAAGATTAAACGTTGCTCAGCAAACAATTTCCGATCGTTTACAAGCAATGGGAAAGATTTTAAAGGAAGGAAAATGGGTGCCACATCTGAATGGAAGACAAATGGAAAACTGAAAAGTCATCAGTAAAATGTTGCTTCAACGGCACGAAAGACAGTCTTTTTTACATCGAATTGTGACTGGCGACAAAAAGTGGATTTATTTTGAGAATCTCAAATGCACAAAATCATGGGTTGATCCAGGTCAACCATCAACATCGACTGCAAGACCAAATCGCTTTGGAAAGAAGACAATGCTCTGCGTTTGGTGGGATCAGGAAGGAGTGGTGTATCATGAGCTTCTAAAACCAGGTGAAACCGTTAATACTGATCGCTACCGACAACAAATAATCAATTTGAACCACGCTTTGATCGTGAAACGACCAGAATGTGCCAGAAGATACGGCAAAGTAATTTTGCTTCGTGATGACGCACCATCACACACTTCAAAACCAGTTAAAGACACGTTAAAAGGTCTTGCCTGGGAAGTATGAACCCGCCCGCCATATTCACCAGACCTTGCTCCTTCAGATGACCACGTGTTCCGATCGGTGGCACACGCACTTTCTGAGCAGCCCTTCAAGACGTACGAAGAAGTGGAAAACGGGGTCTCCGAATGGTCTGCCTCAAACAAGAAAAGTTCTATTGGGATGGTATCCACAAATGACCTGAAAGATGGGGGAAATGTGTAGCTAGCGATGGACATTACTTTGAACAGAGCACTTTTGATGTTTCTCTTGAAATTATCGTGTTTTCTTTGATTACAAAATCCACATTATTAACTGGTTAATGGTTAATCGGCATTAGTAACCGGTACACCTAGTAGCTAGACCTTGTTAATACCTTTCGACGACTAATCCGCATTAGTAACCGGTACACCTAGTAGCTAGACCTTGTTAATACCTTCCGACGACTAATCCGCATTAGTATCCGGTACACCTAGTAGCTAGACCTTGCTAATACCTTCCGAGTACGACCGTGCGCTTGTTTTGTCCCGTCACTTGTTGAGTAGTTGGTTCCTTTGGATCCTGTTGAAAATGGAATTGTTTTCAGTTTTGCTTTGGGGGCTCCTTGCCAGTGTCTAGAAACAATTTTCTTTTTTTTATCTTTATTGATTTCCGAGAGGAAGGGAGAGGGAGAGAGAGAAACATCAAGGGTGAGGAATTTTGGAGACTAAAAGTCCATCAGTTCAGTGAGGGCTCAGACAGACCAGTCCACAGGGCCCAGGCTGCGGGCGGGACTTTCCCTACCCCCCCCCCAGGCACCTCCCCCCAGGCACCTGCCCCCCCCCGTACCACCCCCAAGGCAGCAACCTCCCCCCAGGCACCTCCTCCCCCCAGGCACCTCCCCCCAGGCACCTGCCCCCCTACACCGCCCCCAGGCACCTCTCCCCCAGGCACCCCCCCCCCCCCAACCCCGCAGGCTACCAAAATCCCAAAAAACCTCCCCCCGTTGCCCCCAGCCGCGGACCCGCTTTGTGGCTCGGGATTTTCTGAAGACGAAGCCGACAGGTGAGACCTCGGCCGCTCCTGGCTGTTCCGCGGAATCCGCGCAGGCGGGTGACGTTTGTTTGGCTGTTTGCTTTCTTTAGGTGCATCGTTACTATGTTTTAAATTTTAGTTTGTTTGTTTTTTGATTTCCGAGCGGAAGGGAGAGGGAGAGAGAAACATCAAGGGTGAGGAAGTTATGGATCGCCTGCCTCCTGCACGCCCCACACTGGGGATCGAGCCCGCAACCCGGGCCTGTGCCCTGACCGGAATCGAACTGTGACCTCCGGTATATAGGTCCACGCTCACCCCTGAGCCGCGCCTGGCGTTTGGTTTTTAAGCGCAGCCCACGCCAAGCGTCTCCCGCTGGGACTGAGTCGGGAGCTCGGTCCTGCACGCCTGGCCGCAGGGCACGGAGGCTGGGCCCCGTGTGTGGCCAGCTCTGGGTCAGCCGTACTCCGATGCCCGTGGCGTCATCCTTGCCGCTCCCGCCCCAGCCCCGCGTGAAGGGCCTGCCCGGGGCCGTACCGTGGGAGTGTGGGGCGCCTTCTTCCGCCCCGTGACCCGTGGCTGCCCGCTGCAGTTTTGTGAGCGCTCGTCAAGGCTGGGCGGGGAGCGGGGCTGGGCCGGGGCGCACGCGTCCCCGAGGCTGGGCTCAGGCTGCGTCTGGTTGGCCGTTGCAGGCGGGGTTCTTCCTGCCCCTGAGTGGCGGCCTGGACAGCGCGGCCACCGCCTGCCTCGTCCACTCCATGTGCCATACCAGGTCTGCGAGGCCGTGAGGAACGAAGTAGGTGGCACCTGTGGCTGAGGGAGGCCCGGGGGGGGTCGGCACGGGTCCGCGCTCGCTGCCCGTGGGCGGAGCCGAGGAGAACCAAGTCCCGGTAAGCAGTGCTTTGCCGGGCTGCTGAGCGTGTCACCAGTGCTGATGCCGTGGCCGAGGCCGGGGACAGCAAGGCCGTTCAGGTCCCCTTCCTGATCCTGGCCGATGTGCCGTCCACGATTCAGATGCCGGCCGAGCTGTGTGTCATTGGGCCGTGCCAAGCGCACGGCTTCGGGTCTGCAGTCCCCAAGTTCAGACCCTCCCCATCTGCCTCGACATCGGGGTCCCCTTAGAGACACAACCAAAGAATGGGGGTGACCGACGCTGCTCAGGACGAGATCCCGGGGTGACGGGAGGGTGACGGGGAGGGCGGGCCCAGGGAGGGCGGGCCCAGGCTCCGCGGGCACCGTGCCCACACGCCGCGGCCTACCCTCTGCGGCGGCTTTCAGATCAGGAGGTGCTGGCCGACGCCCGGACCTCGTGAGCGTGAGGCCGGCTACAACCACCCAGACCCCCGTGAGCTCTGTGGGCGCCTGCTGACCACCTGCTACATGGCCAGCGAGAACTCCTCCGGGAGACCAGGGACAGGGCCCAGGAGCTGGCTCAGCAGATCGGAAGGTGAGGGGGTCCCCGGTGGCGGCCGGGCCGGGGGCCGTGACACGTTTGTGGCAAAGCACGCATCCAGGTCGAGCAGGGGTCACTGCCTCGCGGTCTAAGCCAGTCCCGGGAACCTTGTCCGTGCCCGCATCCCAGCTGCCTGGTTTCCGCCCCCTCCCTCCCCGGGTCCCGGGCCCGGCTGAGGGCTGCGTGCTGCCCTCGCCCCGCACCCCCTGTGCCTGAGGAAGGTGGGGACCGGCCTCTCTCCAGATAGGTGGGCAACTAGTCCTGCTTGCAGTGCTCCTCACTCCAGCCTCTTAGGAAAGAGGGGGCACTGCCCGCCCGTGTGCTGAGCTCCACGAGGCTGCCCGTGCTCCCACTTGCAGCCGGTCCTGAGGGACCGCTGCCAAGAGCTCAGGTCCGGGCGCCACGCGACCCGGCGTCAGTCACGGCCACGCACGGCCCCTCCTCAAGTGGAGTTCACTGTCTGGTCCCCTGGCCGTGAGGACGTGGTGGCTGAGAATCAGCCAGACATGGAGGGACTGGCCCTATGTGACCCACGTTGGGAAACATCCCGAAGAGGCAGAGCCAGAGGACAGGGAGTGGACGAGGTGTCCTCGGGCTGGAGGACGAGAGGGGAAAGACAGCTGGGGGGTCCATGGGCTCCTTTTGGGTGAATGGCAAGTCCCTGGAGCGAGACAGAGGTGGTGAACTGCACAGACTGGCGGATGCACTGAGCCTGCATTTTGTAACGGTCCGGCGTGGATTTTGTGTTGTGTGTGCTTCGCCACATGCACATGCAGGCGTGCCCCTCACACACGTGCACACGCCCCTCACACCCACCCCTAACGCACATGCAGGCTCGCCCCTCACACCCACCCCTCACACGTGCACACGCCCCTTACCTACCCTTAACGCACATGCACGTAGCCCCTCACACCCACCCCTAACGCACACGCACACACCCCCCTCACACACACCCCAACGCACACGCACACATGCCCCTCACGCCCCTCGTGCCGCAACGGTCAACACACGGTCCCTCCACACCCACCCCTCGCACACGTGCACGTAGCCCCTCACACCCGCCCTCTCTTCCAGCCACCACATCAGCCTCAGCATCGACCCGCCGTGACGGCCGTTATGAGCATCTTCAGCCTGTGGGACGGGGAAGAGGCGCTCTGTTCGCGGCCCACGGGGTGAGGGCAGCAGCAAGGAGAACCGGTAGCTGAGCGATAGCAGAACGAGGGCAGGTGCGCCGTCCCAGCCGCCCTGTCCCCGCGTGCGGCCTCAGGGAGCCCGGAGACACTGACCACGCAGCCTCCTGGACAGGGCCCATTCAGCGTGTTGCGCATGTTTGGGTGAGCGTGAAGGGTCAGGGTGTGAGACAGCAGGCATGTGAGTGTAAGTGTGCAAGAGTAAGCAAGTCTGAGGGGTGCATGGCTGAAGGTCTGTGTGAGCAAACCATGTGTGTGAGTTTGAAAGTGTGCGAGTGAGGTGAGGCTGTGAGTGTGTGTGCACATGTGTGCACAAGAGTGGGTGTATGGGTGTGAATCGGCACTGGTGTGTGCGAGATGTGAGTGGTGCACAGTGTGGTGTGCAGTGTGTGTGTGCACAGTGTGTGTGATGTGTGCAGTGTGTGTGTACACAGTGTGAGTGTGTGTTCGCATCTTCGGTGAGTGGCTGCCTCCGGGGAGCGGGACGCGGGTCCTCCGTCCCTGAGCTCGGCTGCTTCCCAGAGCGGCCTCTCCATTCCCCTACTGCGGGACGTGCGGCTTCCGCTCCTCCAGAGAGGCTGGTGTGAAGGAAGCGGCGAGGCGGCCACATCCCTCCCGGCCACGGCTGTGCAGCCGTCCCGCCACCAACACTCGGCCCCAGGCTCTGGGCCCTTCCGCCTCTGACACGGCCCCGCCGAGCGCCTGCGGGCCCGCAGAGACGGGCCGCCCAGGAGGCACAGCAGGGCGCCCGCACAGCGCCGCCTTCCCGGAGCTGGGAAGCGCGAGAGCAACTCGCTTGTCCCGTGTATGTGCAGGGGCTTGCCGTGGGGCGGCCTCTCGAGCTGCGACGGGACCTGGTGTTAGGCCCGCGAGCCCCGCACGTGCCCCGCACACGGTGACGCTTCCCCTCCCGCCATCAGGCTCGGCTCAGGATGGTCGCCGTCGCCACCTTTTTGCTCAGCTGAGCCTCTGGGCACGGGGCGCCCCCGGCGGGCTGCTGGGCTGGGGTCTGCCAACGTGGACGAGAGGTGTGTAATGCCCCCGCGGGCGCGGCAAGGGGCCTGGGCACCTGGATCCGGGAGGGCGAGTGCTGCCACAGCGGTGTTCCCACCGCATCTGCCGACTGTGAGGTGCACAGGGGGGTGCCAAGCCCTGGCTCCACGGGCCCTGGAGAGGCCGGGCCCCCCACGCTGGGGACTCTGCAGCCCCTCGGGTCCGCCACACGGAACCCCTGCGTTCTCTCGCGCAGCCTCCTGGGCTACCTGACCAAGTACGACTGCTCCAGCGCCGACATCAACCCCATCGGCGGCATCACAAGACGGACCTGCGGGTCTTGTCCTGTTCTGCGTCGAGCGCTTCCAGCTCCCCGCCCTGCAGCGGTGGTCCCCGCCAGCCCGGGGCCGGGCCCTGAGCCGGGCACACGTCCTGCGTGTCCCGGCTCCCTTGTCTCTCCGCCGCCCCCAGCTCCCGGCCGCCTGAAACACATCGCCCTCCCGCCGGCACTCAGGGGTCCCCGCGACCGGGCACCCCTTCCTTCCTCCCTTCCTTCCTGCTCCCCAGTCTCCTGCTCCAGCCCAGTCAAGGACAACCTGCCGCCTGGTCCCCGCCCCCCGCCCCCTGCCCTGCTCCGTCCATCCGTCCGTCCCGTCCGCCCCGTAGCTGAAGTGGAGAGCCTGGTGGGACCTGGTGACATCGTTTGCGTCCGGCCGCCTGACGCGCCTGTTGTCTGTCCCGCAGCATCCTGGCGCACCCGGCCACGCCGAGCTGGAGCCTTGGCCGACGGGCAGGTGTCCCCAGACCGACGAGGTAACATGGCGGCTGTGTCCCCACGCCCCGCTGTCTCCCTGCGCTGGCGTGTGTGTGCCGGGCTCCGTCGCGGCCCCCTCCTGCCCTGGGGAACCGGGCACCACTGCTGGGTGTCTGGCCTGGGAGCCCGGCGCGGCGGCCACGTCGGGCCTCTGACATTTGGACTCGGCCGTCCGGGGTGGGGAGGAGCGGGGGCGAGGTGAGTGGGGAGGGAGGGGTGAACGGGGTGGGCGTGTCGCATTTCTGCGGGCGACCTCACAGGAGACTGTCGCCCCTCCATCCCGGCTGGCCTTTCCTGACGCCGCTGGCCGGGTCCCAGGCCCCGGTTTGGTGGCTGCACCCCCGGGGGTGCCCAAAACGGGAGGGCGTGGCCGGGGGGGCCTTTGGTCCCGTCCCTTACGCTGGCGTCCAGCCGCAGCCCCTCAGGGCACGGTGACCGTTTTCTTCTCCAAGAGCCAGAGAGGGTGGGTCTCTCGCTCACGTCTGTGGCCGAGTCCGTTGCTGGGAGTGGGCGTGAGAATGGGTGCGGCGGCACCCGCCTCCCCCCCTCCCCCCCAGGTCACTGGCTGCAAGGGCTGCGCTTCCTCCTGCTGCCTCATCGTAGCGAACGTTGTTGGGATCAAGCCGTCGGTAACGGAGGGTTCGCTCTGGTTTCTGTCCCGACCGTCTGTGCGTCCGCGTTCACGCCAGTCCCCCGGCCCGCCTGTCTTCACGGCTGTGGCTTCTGTCGTTGGCACGTTTGGAAATCGGGACATGCGAGGTCTCCCCATCTCGGTTCTTTTTCAAGATAATTTTGGAAATTCTGGGTCCCTAGCGTTTCCACACACATGAATTTTGAGATCAGCGTGTCTGTTTCTGCCAGAAAAAGAGAACCCAGCATGGACTGCTGGCGAGCGCGTTGACTCTGTAGATCAGTCGCCTCCTGGCGCTGTCCCGGTCTCCTGCCCAGGGCCGGGGCGTCTTCCCGTTTACCAGGTGCACCGTTAATAATGCGCATTTTTTTCAATAGATGGGGTTACACATGTGTTGATTATATATGTGATTTGAATATGTATGCTATTTTGTTGTATTAACAAGCTTCAAAACTTCATATGTCAAATTTGCTGAAGGTTTTAACATCATAGATATTTTTACACTTAAAAATGTCAAATTTCGTGCCAAAAGAGCATTTGCAGGACGTTTTCATTCATTACTTTAATTTTGAAGAAAAAGTTACCATATACTTCTGGAAGCTTAAGTGACATGCTCCATCTCAAGATACTTGTGAACGCTGGTTTAATAAACGCTTTAAAGGTGATGATTTCGATGTGAAAGACAAAAGAACGTCCAGTCAGCCGAAAAAGTTTGAAGACCAACAATGACAAGTGTTTATCGTATGAAGAATGCTGCCAAACCTCAAAACAACTTGGCAGAAAGAATTAAACTTTTGCTCAGCAACAACTTCCGATTCGTTTACAAGCAATGGAAAGATTTTAAAGGAAGGAAAATGGGTGCCACATCTGAATGGAAGACAAATGGAAAACTGAAAAGTCATCAGTAAAATGTTGCATATCAACGCCACGAAAGACAGTCCCCTTTTTTAACATCGAATTGTGACTGGCGACAAAAATGGATTTATTTTGAGAATCTCAAATGCACAAAATCATGGGTTGATCCAGGTCAACCATCAACATCGACTGCAAGACCAAATCGCTTTGGAAAGAAGACAATGCTCTGCGTTTGGTGGGAACAGGAAGGCACGCTCACCCCTGAGCCGCGCCTGGCGTTTGGTTTTTAAGCGCAGCCCACGCCAAGCGTCTCCCGCTGGGACTGAGTCGGGAGCTCGGTCTGCACGGCCGGGCGCAGGGCACGGAGGCTGGGCCCCGTGTGTGGCCAGCTCTGGGTCAGGCCGTCTCCGATGCCCGTGGCGTCAGCCTTGGCCGCTCCCCCGCGGAAGGCCCTGCCCCCGGGGCCCACCGTGGAGTGTGGGGCGCCTTCTTCCGCCCCGTGAGCCGGGCGCCCGCGCAGTTTTGTGGGCGCTCGTCAAGGCTGGCGGGGGCGGGGCTGGGCTGGGCGCCGCGTCCCCGAGGCTGGGCTCAGGCTGCGTCTGGTTGGCCCGTTGCAGGCGGGGTTCTTCCTGCCCCTGAGTGGCGGCCTGGACAGCGCGGCCACCGCCTGCCTCGTCCACTCCATGTGCCACCAGGTCTGCGAGGCCGTGAGGAACGGAAGTAGGTGGCACCTGTGGCTGAGGGAGGCCCGGGGGGGGTGGGCACGGGTCCGCGCTCGCTGCCCGTGGGCGGAGCCGAGGAGAACCAAGTCCCGGAATGCAGGGGGCTTTGCGGGCGTGCTGAGCGGTCACAGTGCTGTGCCGGGGCCGAGGCCGGGGACAGCAAGGCCGTTCAGGTCCCTTCCTGGATCCTGGCCGATGTGCCGTCCACGATTCAGATGCCGGCCGAGCTGTGTGTCATTGTGGCCGGTGCCAAGCGCACGGCTTCGGGTCGGGCAGCCCAAGTTCAGACCCTCCCCATCTGCCTCGACATCGGGGTCCCCTTAGAGACACAACCAAAGAATGGGGGTGACCGACGCTGCTCAGGGGACGAGATCCCGGGGTGACGGGGAGGGTGACGGGGAGGGCGGGCCCAGGGAGGGCGGGCCCAGGCTCCGCGGGCACCGTGCCCAGCACGCCGCGGCCACCCTCTGCGGCGGCTTTCAGATCAGGAGGTGCTGGCCGACGCCCGGACGCTCGTGAGCGAGGCCGGCTACACCCCCCAGGACCCCCGTGAGCTCTGTGGGCGCCTGCTGACCACCTGCTACATGGCCAGCGAGAACTCCTCCCGGGAGACCAGGGACAGGGCCCAGGAGCTGGCTCAGCAGATCGGAAGGTGAGGGGGTCCCCGGTGGCGGCCGGGCCGGGGGCCGTGACCACGTTTGTGGCAAAGCACGCATCCAGGGTCGAGCAGGGGTCACTGCCTCGCGGTCTAAGCCAGTCCCGGGAACCTGTGTCCGTGTCCCCGCATCCCAGCTGCCTGGTTTCCGCCCCCTCCCTCCCCGGGTCCCGGGCCCGGCTGAGGGCTGCGTGCTGCCCTCGCCCCCGCACCCCCTGTGCCTGAGGAAGGTGGGGACCGGCCTCTCTCCAGAGAGGGGGCAACTAGGTCCTCTTGCAGTGCCCCTCACTCTGCCTCTTAGGAAAGAGGGGGCACTGCCCGCCCGTGTGCTGAGCTCCACGAGGCTGCCCGTGCTCCCACTTGCAGCCGGTGCCTGAGGGACCGCTGCCAGCTCAGGTCCGGGGGCGCCACGTCCCGGCGTCAGTCACGGCCACGCACGGCCCCTCCTCACAGTGGAGTTCACTGTCTGGTCCCCTGGGCCGTGAGGACGTGGTGCTGAGAATCAGCCAGACATGGAGGGACTGGCCCTATGTGACCCACGTTGGGAAACATCCCGAAGAGGCAGAGCCAGAGGGACAGGGAGTGGACGAGGTGTCCTCGGGCTGGAGGACGAGAGGGGAAAGACAGCTGGGGGGTCCAGGGTCTCCTTTTGGGGTGATGGAAAGTTCTGGAGCGAGACAGAGGTGGTGACTGCACAGCACTGCGGATGCACTGAGCCTGCATTTTGTAACGGTCGGCGTGGATTTTGTGTTGTGTGTGCTTCGCCACATGCACATGCAGGCGTGCCCCTCACACACGTGCACACGCCCCCCTCACACCCACCCCTAACGCACATGCAGGCTCGCCCCTCACACCCACCCCTCACACGTGCACACGCCCCTTACCTACCCTTAACGCACATGCACGTAGCCCCTCACACCCACCCCTAACGCACACGCACACACCCCCCTCACACACACCCCAACGCACACGCACACATGCCCCTCACGCCCCTCGTGCGCACGTGCACACACGTCCCTCACACCCACCCCTCGCACACGTGCACGTAGCCCCTCACACCCGCCCTCTCTTCCAGCCACCACATCAGCCTCAGCATCGACCCCGCCGTGACGGCCGTTATGAGCATCTTCAGCCTGGTGACGGGGAAGAGGCCTCTGTTCGCGGCCCACGGGGGCAGCAGCAAGGAGAACCTGGCTCTGCAGAACGTGCAGGTGCGCCTCCCAGCCCGCCCTGTCCCCGCGTGCGGCCTCAGGGAGCCCGGAGACACTGACCACGCAGCCTCCTGGACAGGGCCCAGTCAGCGTGTGCGCATGTGTGTGTGAGCGTGTAAGGGTCAGGGTGTGAGACAGCAGGCATGTGAGTGTAAGTGTGCAAGAGTAAGCAAGTCTGAGGGGGTGCATGGCTGAAGGTCTGTGTGAGCAAACCATGTGTGTGAGTTTGAAAGTGTGCGAGTGAGGTGAGGCTGTGAGTGTGTGTGCACATGTGTGCACAAGAGTGGGTGTATGGGTGTGAATCGGCACTGGTGTGTGCGAGATGTGAGTGTGCACAGTGTGTGTGCAGTGTGTGTGTGCACAGTGTGTGTGAGTGTGTGCAGTGTGTGTGTACACAGTGTGAGTGTGTGTTCTGCATCTTCGGTGAGTGGCTGCCTCCGGGGAGCGGGACGCGGGTCGGCCGCCCTGAGCTCGGCTGCTCAGAGCGGCCTCTCCATCCCCTTCTGCGGGACGTGGCGGCTTCCGCTCCTCCAGAGAGGCTGGTGTGAAGGAGCGGACGAGGCGGCCACATCCCTCCCGGCCGCTGTGCAGCCGTCCCGCCACCAACACTCGGCCCCAGGCTCTGGGCCCTTCCGCCTCTGACACGGCCCCGCCGAGCGCCTGCGGGCCCGCAGAGACGGGCCGCCCAGGAGGCACAGCAGGGCGCCCGCACGCCGCCTTCCCGGAGCTGGGAAGCCGAGAGCCTCGACTGTCCCGTGTTGCAGGGGCTGCGTGGGGCGGCCTCTCGAGCTGCGACGGGACCTGGTGTTAGGCCCGCGAGCCCCGCACGTGCCCCGCACACGGTGACGCTTCCCCTCCCGCCATCAGGCTCGGCTCAGGATGGTCGTCGCCTACCTTTTTGCTCAGCTGAGCCTCTGGGCACGGGGCGCCCCCGGCGGGCTGCTGGTGCTGGGGTCTGCCAACGTGGACGAGAGGTGTGTATGCCCCGCGGGCGCGGCAAGGGGCCTGGGCACCTGGATCCGGGAGGGCGAGTGCTGCCACAGCGGTGTTCCCACCGCATCTGCCGACTGTGAGGTGCACAGGGGGTGCCAAGCCCTGGCTCCACGGGCCCTGGAGAGGCCGGGCCCCCCACGCTGGGGACTCTGCAGCCCCTCGGGTCCGCCACACGGAACCCCGCGTTCTCTCGCGCAGCCTCCTGGGCTACCTGACCAAGTACGACTGCTCCAGCGCCGACATCAACCCCATCGGCGGCATCAGCAAGACGGACCTGCGGGTCTTTGTCCAGTTCTGCGTCGAGCGCTTCCAGCTCCCCGCCCTGCAGCGGTGGGTCCCCGCCAGCCCGGGGCCGGGCCCTGAGCCGGGCACACGTCCTGCGTGGCTCCGGGCTCCCTTGTCTCTCCGCCGCCCCCAGCTCCCGGCCGCCTGAACACATCGCCCTCCCGCCGGCACTCAGGGTCCCGCGACCGGGCACCCCTTCCTTCCTCCCTTCCTTCCTGCTCCCCAGTCTCCTGCTCCAGCCCAGTCAGACACCTGCCGCCTGGTCCCCGCCCCCCGCCCCCTGCCCTGCTCCGTCCATCCGTCCGTCCGTCCCCGCCCCGTGCTGAGTGGAGAGCCTGGTGGGACCTGGTGACATCGTTGGCGTCCGGCCGTCCTGACGCGCCTGTGTCTTGTCCGCAGCATCCTGGCCGCCCCGGCCACCGCCGAGCTGGAGCCCTTGGCCGACGGGCAGGTGTCCCAGACCGACGAGGTAACATGGCGGCTGTGTCCCCACGCCCCGCTGTCTCCCTGCGCTGGCGTGTGTGTGCCGGGCTCCGTCGCGGCCCCCTCCTGCCCTGGGGAACCGGGCACCACTGCTGGGTGTCTGGCCTGGGAGCCCGGCGCGGCGGCCACGGCGGGCCTCTGACATTTGGACTCGGCCGTCCGGGGGTGGGGAGGAGCGGGGAGGCGAGGTGAGTGGGGAGGGAGGGGTGAACGGGGTGGGCGTGTCTGCATTTCTGCGGGCGACCTCACAGGAGACTGTCGCCCCTCCATCCCGGCTGGCCTTTCCTGACGCCGCCGGCCGGGTCCCAGGCCCCGGTTTGTGGCTGCAGCGGGCACGGAGGGCGTGGCCGGGCCTGTGGTCACCTCCCTGACAGCTGGCGTCCTGCCGCAGCCCCTCAGGGCACGGTGACCGTTTTCTTCTCCAAGAGCCAGAGAGGGTGGGTCTCTCGCTCACGTCTGTGGCCGAGTCCGTTGCTGGGAGTGGCGTGAGGAAGGGGTGCGGCGGCACCCGCCTCCCCCCCTCCCCCCCAGGTCACTGGCTGCAAGGGCTGCGCTTCCTCCTGCTGCCTCATCGTAGCGACGTTGTTGGGGATCAGCCGGCGGTAACGGAGGGTTCGCTCTGGTTTCTGTCCCGACCGTCTGTGCGTCCGCGTTCACGCCAGTCCCGCCTGGTCTTCACGGCTGTGGCTTCTGTCGTTGGCACGTTTGGAAATCGGGACATGCGAGGTCTCCCCATCTCGGTTCTTTTTCAAGATAATTTTGGAAATTCTGGGTCCCTAGCGTTTCCACATGAATTTTGAGATCAGCGTGTCTGTTTCTGCCAGAAAAAGAGAACCCAGCATGGACTTGGCTGGCGAGCGCGTTGACTCTGTAGATCAGTCGCCTCCTGGCGCTGTCCGGTCTCCTGGCCCAGGGCCGGGGCGTCTTCCCGTTTACCAGGTGCACCGGTTAATAATGCGCATTTTTTTCAATAGATGGGGTTACACATGTGTTGATATATATGTGATTTGATATGTATGCTATTTTGTTGTATTAACAAGCTTCAAAACTTCATATGTCAAATTTGCTGAAGGTGTTAACATCATAGATATTTTTACACTTAAAAATGTCAAATTTCGTGCCAAAAGAGCATTTGCAGGACGTTTTCATTCATTACTTTATTTTGAAGAAAAAGTTACCATATACTTCTGGAAGCTTATGGTGAACATGCTCCATCTCAAGATACTTGTGAACGCTGGTTTAATAAACGCTTTAAAGGTGATGATTTCGATGTGAAAGACAAAAGAACGTCCAGGTCAGCCGAAAAAGTTTGAAGACCAACAATGACAAGTGTTATCGGATGAAGATGCGTGTCAAACTCAAAAACAACTTGCAGAAAGATTAAACGTTGCTCAGCAAACAATTTCCGATCGTTTACAAGCAATGGGAAAGATTTTAAAGGAAGGAAAATGGGTGCCACATCTGAATGGAAGACAAATGGAAAACTGAAAAGTCATCAGTAAAATGTTGCTTCAACGGCACGAAAGACAGTCTTTTTTACATCGAATTGTGACTGGCGACAAAAAGTGGATTTATTTTGAGAATCTCAAATGCACAAAATCATGGGTTGATCCAGGTCAACCATCAACATCGACTGCAAGACCAAATCGCTTTGGAAAGAAGACAATGCTCTGCGTTTGGTGGGATCAGGAAGGAGCGGTGTATCATGAGCTTCTCAAACCAGGTGAAACCGTTAATACTGATCGCTACCGACAACAAATAATCAATTTGAACCACGCGCTTTGATCGTGAAACGACCAGAATGTGCCAGAAGATACGGCAAAGTAATTTTGCTTCGTGATGACGCACCATCACACACTTCAAAACCAGTTACAGACACGTTAAAAGGTCTTGCCTGGGAAGTATGAACCCGCCCGCCATATTCACCAGACCTTGCTCCTTCAGATGACCACGTGTTCCGATCGGTGGCACACGCACTTTCTGAGCAGCACTTCAAGACGTACGAAGAAGTGGAAAACGGGGTCTCCGAATGGTCTGCCTCAAACAAGAAAAGTTCTATTGGGATGGTATCCACAAATGACCTGAAAGATGGGGGAAATGTGTAGCTAGCGATGGACATTACTTTGAACAGAGCACTTTTGATGTTTCTCTTGAAATTATCGTGTTTTCTTTGATTACAAAATCCACATTATTAACTGGTTAATGGTTAATCGGCATTAGTAACCGGTACACCTAGTAGCTAGACCTTGTTAATACCTTCCGACGACTAATCCGCATTAGTATCCGGTACACCTAGTAGCTAGACCTTGCTAATACCTTCCGAGTACGACCGTGCGCTTGTTTTGTCCCGTCACTTGTTGAGTAGTTGGTTCCTTTGGATCCTGTTGAAAATGGAATTGTTTTCAGTTTTGCTTTGGGGGCTCCTTGCCAGTGTCTAGAAACAATTTTCTTTTTTTTATCTTTATTGATTTCCGAGAGGAAGGGAGAGGGAGAGAGAGAAACATCAAGGGTGAGGAAGTTATGGATCGCCTGCCTCCTGCACGCCCCACACTGGGGATCGAGCCCGCAACCCGGGCCTGTGCCCTGACCTCCCGGGAACCGGACCGCGACCTCCTGGTTCATAGGTCGACGCTCACCCACTGAGCTGTGCGGGCGGCTACACGGTCCATTTTCTCCACGTTTCTGTTGTTTCACTGATTTCCGCTCTGACCCCGTCATTTCCTTCCTCCACGCCGGGAGGGGGCAGGAGTCAGGTCCTGCTCATGAGGTCGTTCGTCCCCTTTGTGAGGGCAGGTGTTTGAGCGCGACCCGTCTCCCCGCAGCCCCTGCTCCGTGTGGGGCCCTTGTGTTCGCCCTTTGTAGGATGCGCTCGAGTTTTCTGCGGGCTCTCCCTGGACCTGTGGGTTATTTAGGATGGATTTTACCTTTTCATCTGTTTTCAGTTTGTGAGTTTCCAAACGTCTGTCAGCGACTCGTCACCTGCTGTCAGGACCAGGGAGCTCACCGCGTGCGACATCCGTGTCCTCTATGGTCATGCCTGACTCCTGCTTCCTCCAGCCCTGGCCTCTCCCTCGTCGCCACGCGGCCGGCTCTGCCTCCTCTCCCGTCTCTGATAAGGACCCCTCCCTGGACGTAGGGTCCACCTCAAACCCAGGCTCATCTTATCTGAGATCCTTAATTGCACCTGCAAGCCTCTCTCTGCAAATAAATTCACAATTTGCAGGTCCTGGGGCGTAGGGCAGGGACGTCTCTTTTGAGGGGCCGCAGCGCCAGTCTCCGAGCCACATGTCTGGTTCGTCCTTTTTAACTTTTACTTTTTAAAAACATTTTTTTTTAAATTGATTTCAGGGAGGAAGGAAGAGGGGGAGAGAGAGAAACATCAGTGATGAGAGAGAATCATCGATCGGCTGCGTCCTGCACGCCCCACACTGGGGATGGAGCCCACAACCCGGGCCTGTGCTCTTTATTGGAATCAAACCCAGGACCCTCCAGCCAACACTCTATCTATTGAGCCAAACTGGCTAGGGCTTTTTTTAATTTTCAGAATTAATTTGAGAAGGGGAGAGGGCGAGAGAGAAAAACTTGGATTCGTGTTCCACTCATCTGTGCATTCACTAGTTGACTCCCGTGTGTGCCCTGATGGGGGATCGAACCCGCACCCTTGGCGCATCGGGACTTCGCTCTAACCACTGAGCCTCCAGCCCGGGCTGGTCCGTCCTGCTTTCTGAAAGTGGCCTCCTTCTCGGCCGTCGGTGTCGGGGACCGAGGCCTGGTCGCTCCTGGCCTGGGGAAGCCCCGTCCCGGCCCGGTGCCTGACCCGCCCTCGCCCTCGCCCTCGCCCTCGCCCGCAGGAGGACATGGGGATGACGTACGCCGAGCTCTCGGTCTACGGGAGGCTCCGGAAGATTGCCAAGGCCGGCCCCTACAGCATGTTCTGCAAACTCCTCCACCTGTGGAAGGACGTCTGCACCCCCCGACAGGTACCCCCGACGCTCCACAGGGCGGGGGAGGGGGGGCAGCTGGTCACCTGGCAGCGGCGGGTTTGACTGGCCGGGCAAGTGTGAGCTTAAACCAGGACGCTCTGCCTCACCCACACCCGTCCAGTCCCAAGCGCCCACCGTGGGGCCTCCCTCGGCCCCGGCCACGTTCACAGGAGGGGCTGACCCCCCCAGCAGGCGCCCACTCCTTCTGTGGGGAGAGCGCGGACGGAGGTCGGAGCGTCGCCGCTTTCGGCCTGTTGTCGGACTCGTTAGGGCTGCAGCCTGCAAACCCGGTCCCCCCAGAATCGCTGGGCAGCGGGTGGGCCAGGGCCTCTGGACCCGCTCAGGGCTCCACGCTGCTGTCGGAGCCACGTGCTTACAGCCCCGCCCCGCCCCGCCGAGTGCCGGCTTTGCCCTCTCCTGCCTCTGGGCCCTGCGAGGCAGCGGGACCGTCAACGGGCGCCGCCCAGGGTGACGCGGCCCAGCCCCGGCCTCGGGTCTCCAGCGCTGGGCCTCCCTCGCCCGCCAGGTGGCCGACAAGGTGAAGCGGTTCTTCTCCAAGTATGCCGTGAACAGACACAAGATGACCACGCTCACGCCCGCCTACCACGCCGAGAGCTACAGCCCCGACGACAACAGGTTCGACCTGCGGCCGTTCCTCTACCACGTGGGCTGGCCCTGGCAGTTCCGCCGCATAGAAAACCAGGTGAGCGGCCGGCGGAGGCTCGGGTGGGCACGGCCCCTGTCACCCTCGCTGCCGCAAAGGCCGGGGCCTGGAGTCGGCGTTCGGCACGCGCGGCTCCGGGCTGGGCTGTAGCTCCTGGCGCCGCGTTCCCCAGAATGAGCGGCCGGCCCTCGCGGGACGGACACGGGGCCGGTCGCTGTCCGTGCTGGACGACAGGCCTCACAGCTGCCAGCCCACGCTGTCCGTCCTTTTCCTAATTAATAACACAACCAAGGGAGGGTCAATAAAGTCAACTTAAAAAGCAGGCACGGCCCTGGCCGGGCGGCTCCGCGAAGAGAGCGTCGGCCTGTGGACCACAAGGTCCCGGGTTCGATTCCGGTCAAGGGCACGTACCGCGGTCGCAGGCTCCTCCCCAGCCCGGGCCCTGGTCAGAGTGTGTGCAGGAGGCAGCCAATGGATGTGTTTCTCTCACATCAATGTTTCTCTCCATCTTTCCCTCTCTCTTCCACTCTAATAATCAATGGAAAAATATCCTCGGGTGAGAATTAACAAAAAAAAAAAAAAAAAAAAAAGCAGGCACAGGGCCCTGGCCGGGCTGCTCAATGGTCGGAGCATCAGCCTGTGGGCTGGGTTCGAGTCCAGTCAAGGGCACAGACCTCCGTTGCAGCTCAATCCCCTGGCCTGGTCTGGGCGCGTGGGCGAGGCAACCAGTTTGTGTGTGCCACGTCGATGTGTCTCTCTGTCTCTCCCCCTCCCTTCCACTCTCTCTAAAAATCAATGGGAATGCCCTCGGGTGAGGGTCAACAACAGAAAGCAGGGCTAGGGCCCTGGCCCACGGCTCATCCTGTGCACAAAGGTCGCAGGTTCAATGCCGAGTCAGGACACACGCCCAGGTTGCAGATTTGATCCCTGGTTGGGGCGTGTATGGGAGGCAACTGATGGATGTTTCTCTCTCACATCGATGTCTCCCTCCCTCCCTCTCTCCCCATAAAATGAAAATATAAAAAACATCCTCGGGTGAGGATTATGGAAAAGGAGGTATAGGCCCTCCCCTCCTTCCCTTTTCCACGACAGACAGACAGACAGACCGCAGTTAGACACGCCCCCCCACCCCCCCCACCCCGAGTGCATGTGGTAATCGGTGGCCCGAGAAAGATAATGAGCTCAGGGTACATTGGACACGCGACGCTGTGGTGAGGGCACTGCTGAGCTAGAGAATGTGGGGCCGGGGGAGCCCCCTTTCAACCTGGTGATGGGGGCATCTCTGAGGGGTAAACTGAGGCTGGAGCAGCCACACTGCGCTCCGTGCGTGGCTCTCAGAGGGTGTTTTCCCCAGGGGACATCGGCAGCGGCTAGTGGTGACCTTGCCCAGGGACGGCCCGGGGCTGAGCCAGGGATGCCGTTAAACGTCCCATATGCACAGGACGCCCCCCGCCCCACGGAGTTAGTGCGAGGTGGGGCTTGGCCCCCACCTGATGTGCCCAGTGGTGGTCCCCCAGATCAGGAATGGGGTTCGGAGGCCGTGCACCCAGAAGACAGGCAGATGTGAAACCTGAGAAGCCATGCCAGGGAAAGCCGGGGCCGCCGGCAGTCTCCCCATCAGGCAGTGACCACGAGGATGTGGGGCGTCATGCCCGCGTCTGTCCGACCACGTGGAGAACCTGGCGGATGCCGTGCGATACCCGCTTTCCAGCCCGCAGCTGCGGCCTCTTTGCCGTGAATCCCGTTTCCACAGCGTGGTCGTCCACGCCGGCCGGACGCCGGGTGCTCACGGCTCCTCCTTCCAGGTGCTGCAGCTGGAGCAGAGGGAGCGGCAGGACCTGGACGGCGTGGACTGACTCGGCCCGCCCCGCGTGGAGGGCCCCTCGCTGCCAGGATCCCGCGTGGGACAGCCGCCTCGCTGGTGACCTTGGCTGGTGACCTTGAGCAGGAGCCCAGCCTCTCCCTGCCCTGGGCAGGGGGAGCATCAACAAGTCTTGTTTCGTGTTTCAAGGGAGAGGGGTCTTTAAGTCTATTCCTTAAAAAAAAAAAGGCTGAAATAAAGAGAAGGCAATTTCTAATTCCCGGTCTCTGTCCAAGTGCCCCTGCGTGTCCCGAGGCCCACGTGGACCAGGGTCGGATGGAGGCCAGGCAGGGTCCCGGATGGTGCTCCCCGCTGCTCCCCCTCCCGCCGACTCCCCTCCTTCCCCTCGCACCTGACTCCGTCCCCCATTCTGAAGGGGCTCCTCTCCCCAACGTGTTCCTTGGCCGTCATCATGTCCGTCTGAGCACCTGAACCTGCCGGGGACAGATGCCGTCCTCCGGGCCCGCGGGACGGCTAACAGGCCCACGTGGTGCTCAGGCCGCCGCACCTTCACCCCTCCCCCACCTGAAGTGAAAGCGCCGCCCAGCCTGCCAGCCGTGATGCAGACACGGGCGCTGGGGAAAGGCAGGTGGTCAGGACACAGCAAAAACCCCGCTGAAATGACCCCGGATGAGGCAGAACTGCTAGAGGTGTGTGCCACGCCAGCACGGCCAGGGGTGAACCTGGGGGGTGAGGGGGGTGCAGGATTAAAGCAGACAGACGAGAAGAAAGCTGGGGCTGGGGGGACACTGTTCTTGGATGGAGAGACAGCGCCACAGCCTGCAAGCCGAGTCTTTATTTTATAGCCGGATCCCACTCGGCAAAGGAAGGGCGTGGTCACGATGTTTACAATGTTCTCGAGGGTTTCGAATCGACTCAATTCCATGCACCTGAACTCTATCAAGCTTTGTTTACTTGCTGCACCTCCTGCAGCCCACATCACTCAGCCACCTCGGACCTCAAGTTCGGACCATCAGGTCAAGCTTACAGCCATGGCCTTTGGCTATAATTGTGCTGGGAGGGCTTTGCCCTCCACGCTGGGACCTGCACGTGGCTTTGCCACGAGAGAACTGTGCCCTCTCATTAGTCTGAGGCTTGAACCTGTCCAAACGCTGTAGCCGCTCTCCACAAAGGTGATCTGGCCAGTGTTGCTCAGTGGTTAGAATGTCTGCCTTCGGACTGAAGGTCCTGGGTTTGCTCCCTGGTCAAGGGCGGTCAAGGGCACGTACCTGGGTTGCAGCTCAATCCCTGGCCCTGGCCGGTGGACGCAGGAGGCAACCAATCAATGTGTGTGTCTCTGTCTCTCCCCCTCCCTTCCACTCTCTCTAAAAGTCAATGGGAAAAGGTATCCTCAGGTGAGGATTAACCAAAAACAAGTAAATAAGTAAATATAAAAATAAATTTTGAAAAGTGGGAGAGAAAGGCTCTTCTCTCTCTGGAAGGAAGCAGCCAGCACCCCGGGCACCCACAGGCGCCCTCCCTGGAGCACACCTCACCCGGGTGAGGGCTGCCGTGGGTCCCCGTGGAGGGGACTGGGGGGGGACTGGCCGCTGCAGACCGCCCATCTCCCTCA
Organism: Ia io; assembly: GCA_025583905.1. Lineage (NCBI taxonomy): Eukaryota > Metazoa > Chordata > Mammalia > Chiroptera > Vespertilionidae > Ia > Ia io. The sequence goes on from JAJQQW010000015.1 coordinate 2,106,127, forward strand.
GGCTTCCAAGGAGCCGGAGCCGATGAATCACTTTCCCCGGAAGCCTGCTTTGGCTGCACGTCGGATCTAACCGGACGGGCTCCCCGTCTCACGATTCCTGACCACAGAAGGGGAAGCGGGGAGCCCCCTGTTTCCTTCCATGCGAGTGACACCCACAGCCCAGGGGAGCCAGGCTGAGAGCAACGCGGGCACGGGCAGAAGGCAGGCAGTCCCGCACGCGTGGGAGACGGCGGCCGCCAGGAAGGGGTTCCCGGATCTCTGTGGCGAGACACCCCAGCTTTCCCGGCGGGAATAAGGCCCGCCAGCACCCAGAGGCCGGGAAGCGCCACGTTTCCAGGCCCCGGGAGGGACCACGTCTCCTGCTGTGGAACCTGGGGCGGGACTGACTCCGTGGAACCTGGGGGGGGGGGGGGGGCTGCGTGGGACCGAGAAGGCGTGGTCACTTGAGCCCGTGGGCCCTCGGCTCTGCCAACAATTGTGGCGTCTGCTTCTCGGGTGCCACCCTCGGCCCGGTTGTGGGAAGAACCCCAGCGGGACCAGCGTTGCTGGCGTCACGGTGATCGGTACCTGGTGCCACAACGTCACCGTGTGATCGGTACCTGGTGCCACGCCATCACCATGAGTGACCAGTGAGGGCAGGTGTGAGGTGGCAACAAACCCAATGGCCAGGGAAGGGGCTGCTGCGGGCACATTCCTGGAGCACTTGCCATCCCGGGACCGGCTGCTCTCGGGAGGTTCTGAGGCCCCGAGCGTCCCGGTCGTTTATGGCCGTGAGAAGAGGCTGGTGTGAGCCGCGGGGACCGGGCGCCCGGCTCTCTCAGCGGCGATGTCGCTGCCAGCCAGCCCAGCGCCGGCCTCTCGGGCCCATCCGGTCCGTCGCCGGTAAAGCGGGGAGCGGCCTCCACGCCCCTCCGCAGGGAATCGCAGGCACGGCGTGCTCCGAGGCTGGGGTGCGGGTCCGAGTGCCGCTTCCGCTTGGAGCAGCAGCAGGACGCGGCCGGTTAAACCTGGGTAAGTCTCCTGGTCTTGCTGCCGCCGGTGGCCACGCAGCAGCTAACCAAGGGGCGCCCGGACCTCCCCCAGCTGCTCATCTGGAAATGTCCCGACCCACGGAAACATGGGGACAGCAGCACAAGCCGGCGGCTGGCTCAGGGGCCGAGTGTCCAGCCAGGAGCCAGGAGGTCCCGGTTCGAGTCCGGCCAGGGCACCTGCCCGGTTGCTGCAGGAGGCAGCCAGTCAGGGATTCTCCCTCATCACTGATGTCTCTCTCTCTCCCTTCGGCCCTGACAGCAATAAAATACGTTTAAAAAAGAGAGAGAGAGGGCACAAACCACACTGCATAGGCCCTACTGCAGGCGCGCTGCTGGCTGCTCTCTCCCTTCCTCCCGTCTAACATCCGCCAGCACGGCCGGCCGGGGGGATGAATCAAGTCTCTGACCTCAGGTCAGGGCCCAGGTCCACGCGTGTGCAGGGCCGCGGGCAGCCCCGAGCCTCCTCCCGCCTCCTATGGGCCGCGCTGCCTGGGGGGGCCCCGGCCTGGGAACCCGGCTCTTATCAGCAGAAAGCCGCGCAGAGGCGCCTGAGTGACCGAGGTCACCGGCGCAGCCTTTCCTGCAAACCAGACACCGCCCTGGGTCTGCCCCAGACAAGGCCAGGTCAGGGGTGAGGGGTCAGGCGGCCGGCGTGGGGCTGAGGGCCTGACCAGCCTGGTCCGGGCGCGGGAGCGGGTCCAAGGGGTCAGCCCCTGGTGCCGCCTCCCCCTTTCTGCCCCATCTTCCTGCACCCCCTCCCTCTTCCCCACCGGCCCCAGCCTGGCGCGTCTACCTGCACCCCAGCCGCAGCCCACACCCCTCATTCCGCTCGGCTCACACGGCACCCGCCCTGGGCACCCACCGCCGGGCCGGGCAGAGCCTCGCGCTGGCCTTTTAGCCGCAGAGGATGCTGGGCTGCGGGCGACCTCGTCCACCTGCAGGACACCTGACCTTCTCCTCTCGGACCCCACGTGGCCACGCCCCTCGGACCTCACGTGGCTCCCAATTCGGGGCAGGGAGGAGGCCGCCCAGGGCCAGAGGCAGAGCCCCCCTCGTCCCTGAAGGACCAGGAAGCCCGGGCAGGACCGGCCAGGACAGGGTTCCAAGAAGGGGGGCCCCTAGGGGACCTGCGGGTGCGGCCAGGCTCGCGCCTCAGCTTCTGAGCTCAGAAGTTGGAGAAACACAACACTCCACCCAAAGCGTGGCTCCCCCTGGGGACGGTGCCCGGCCGTCACTCCGCTGGTCACAGGGCCCCGAGGACGGAGAGCGGGACGGGCACGGCCCCGGACATGGCGCCTGCACCCCGGGCTCAGGATCGGCCGCCCGAACCAGCGTGTCCTGTGGCCAAGCCCCGTGCACCCCCAGCGCCCCCTCGGACCACGTGCCGAGCAGGACCAGCCCCGCTTCTGCGCGAAGGTGACCTGACTCCCGCCCCTGCCCGGACGGGGCGCAGGGCATTCGGTCCCCGGTCCCCCTGTGCGTAGGCCTGCCCTCCAGAGCCTGGTGAGGGGTGAGGGGTCGGGGGTCAGAGGCCCCGCCATGCTGTCATTGCCCCGCATGGCTGGGCCTGCACCCCGGCATCGGGCAGGTTGGGGTGCAGGGACCGGAGCGCCCCGGCCGCTCCCCCGCAGGGGAACCTCCAGTCCCCCTCCCCCCCACACCTCCAGGACAGATGGTCAACCTCGATTACTCAGTTTTGGGAAACAAGACCCAGAAGAGGAAGTGGCCTCAAGTTCTGCTCTCGGGGCGGATGTCAACTTCCCCCGAAGCAGGCGAGCCCCGCAGGAGCGCAGGAGCCGCCGCGTCCCCGCCGCGCAGGCCCCGCAGCAAACCCTCCAGGGTGACGGGGCTCCGAGGGTCCCTCAGCCGCTCAGACTGGAGCGTGGCAGAGCCCAGGCCCCCGCCTGCTCCCTGCACCCGCCAGACAGGCGCCCGCCCTGCTCGCCCGCCCCCCTTGCCTTGTGGGTTAGGCCCTGGCCAGTGACCTTCAGGAGCTCATCCTTCCCAGAGGGTGCACCCTCATGTCAGGGGTTTGGGGGTGTCCCGACGCCTCCTATCGGCCCCTGCAGTGGCTTCCCTGAGGAGCCCCAGAAATGCAGAGTCCTGTGGGGTCCCCATGGGAACTGAGCCCACCCCCACCTTGTGTGCCCGATGGGGCCTGTGTTCTGTCTGCCGGGATCTGCCTGCTCAGCACCCCTCCTGGGGTCCCGGAGACCTCAGGACCCAGGACCCGGGACCTGGGGAGGGCTGTCCTTGCGCTGGGCGGAGCCTGGGCCCAGGACACCAGGCAAGGACACCCCTGACCTCCGCTCTGACCCCCGAGCCTGCAGCTCCTGTGCTGCCCCCAGAGGCATGAGGGACCCACGGTGGACCTCCCCTGATGGTGAGGCCACAAGGCAGCCCCTTCCGGGGACCTCACGTGGCTTCTGGTCAGGGCGGGGGGGCGGGAGGGGGCAACTCAGGTCCAAGGAGCCGCCAGGGCCAGGGCGCCGGGCTGGGCCGGCCGGGACAGGGTCCCAGGAACAGGCCCCCAGCCAGGCTTCCCGGGAAGGGTGGGCCCCCCTAGGGGACCTGCAGGAACGCGGCCTGGACCGGCTGTGTGTTTCAGGACACGAGGCAGCCCGGCCTGTGGACCAGGGGCCAGGGGAGGCGCCCACATTCCCCCCACCCCCAACTCTGGCTACAAGTTGTAGATGATGTTTTTTTTCATTGGGTGAGGCCAAGCTCACGCCTCAACTATTTAGTTATCTAAGAAGTTGGAAAAACACAACAAAAACGTTCAACCTAAAGCATGACCTCTCCCCAAGTGTTCTTTATATTCTAGTATACTAATACATATATTTTATTGACCTCAGAGAGGAAGGGAGAGGGAGGAGAGATAGAAACGTCAATGATGAGAGAGAATCATCCGTCGGCTGCCTCCTGCACGCCCCCCACTGGGGATCTAGCCTGCATCCCGCGCATGTGCCCTGACCAGGACTAGAACCCTGACCTCCTGGTTCATAGGTCGATGCTCAACCACTGAGCCACGCCGGCCGGGCAGTATTATCTTCTTTTCATGACCCCGAACCCTTCATCCCGGGGCGGGGGTGGGGGCGGTGAGGGGCGCTGGGCGGGGCTTGTTCCTGCAGAGGGGCCGAGGGTCCTCCCCCCTCCCGCCTCCCGCACCCCGCCTCCTGCCACGCAGCTCCCTACGGCGGCTGAGCTTGGTGACTTTCAGGAAGGGGTGTTTTTACAGGAACACCTCATTTAAAAAAAAAATTTTTTTAAATCCTCGCCCGAGGACCTTTTCCCATTGATTTTTAGGGAGAGTGGAAGAGAGAGGGAAAGACAGAAACACCGATGTGAGAGAAACACATCGATGGGTTGCCTCCTGCACGAGCCCCGATCAGGGCCCGGTTGGGGGAGGAGCCTGAAACCGAGGTACGTGCCCCTGACCGGAATCGAACCCGGGACCCTGCAGTCCGCAGGCCGACGCTCCACCCACTGGGCCACATGGGCCAGGGCCTCACCTCATTCTTTAAACTCTTCACAGCACAGGCCCAGGCTTTCCTGTGTGCTGGGCACGGATCCAGCATGTGACATGGGTGGCATCACCTAGACCTCACACGTGGGAAACTGAGGCTCGGGGAGACAGAGACCCCAGGCCAGGCCCCTCTGCCCTGCTGGTGGCAGGAGGTGGCAGGCAGCCCCGGGGGAGGGGCCGTGCAGGACCCCAACCTGGGAGTGGGGGCAGGGGGGCTGCGGGGCCCCAGCCTCAGGCCCGGTGCCCTCGCCCCGCAGCCCACAGCACCTGCCGTGCCGACCGCCTCTCTCTTCTGTCCCCCGCCTTTTCTCTTCTGTCCCCCGCCTTTCGCTTCCCCGATGCTGAGGTCGGGCTGCGGGGCTGCCCCTCTGAGGCAAACCAGTTCCTAGAAATAAAAACCACTGCAGGGCAAGGTCTTCAAATACCACCAGCCAGGGCTCAGCCCTCACCCTCCGACCGCCTCTCCGGTTCCTCCTCGTGCTCAGGGCCACGACCTTGGCCGCCTTACCCGGGCAGGTCCCAGGCACCAGGGACGGTCCTGCCCCCAGAGCCCCTCAACGGATTCAAGCAGCCAGCCCCGCGCCTGCTCACCGCCTGCCACCCGTTCTTCCCCGGAACCCCAGGCCCAGCTCCCGCCCCACGGCCGCCCCTCTGCCTCCGCCCAGCCCAGCCGGCTCCCCTGCGGCGGTCCCGTGGCTGGTCCCGTGGCGGGTCCTCCGAGAACTGTGAGTAACACTGTCTCAGGGACAGTCGTCCCGGGTGGGTGCTTTGCCTCCTGACAACGTGAACATGGAGACCCCGTCTCCAGCGAGCCCTCCCCAGACGGGCGAGGCGCCGGGACCCCCCACTGCGAGCCCTCTGCCTCTCCCTGTGCGTCTCCTCTCCCTTCTCTCACGAGGATACTTGTCCTTGGGTCCCGGGTGACCTCGTCCCAGAACCCTCACTTCCTCCCACGAAGACCCTTCCTCCCAACCACGCAGCTGGGCCTGGACAGGGATGCACCTCGGGCCGTGCAGCCCGGGAGCCAGGCCACACGGGTGTGCTGCCGTCATTGCCGACACGGGGGGGGGGGGGGGGGGGGGCGGTGCTGCCCTGGGAGCTCCGTGTGCCCGAGGCCGGCGCGCAGCAGCGAGGGGACAGCCGGGCGCGTGCAGGGAACAGCAGGGCCGGGCAGGCGGGGCCACCTGGAGGCGGGGGCGCCCCCCAGCACGCCGAGAGGGTCCCGGGCCCATGTGACAGACGGCAGCCACCCCCATGACGTGAGGACAGACATCCTCTCAGGACCTGAGTCCTCACGGATGAGCTGGGGTCCCCGGGAGCCACAGAACACAGTCCCCCGCAGCCTCATCGGGGACCTTCAGGGTATGGAGCTCTGCAGACAAAACTTGGAAAAGCATTCTAACCCCAGAGGACCCGTGGGCACGGGCACGGGGGTGAGGCAGGGTGGCAGATGGGCGGTAAAGGGGCAGGGCCTTGGAGGGCGTGGCAGCCCCTGCAGACCACCCACAGCGGCACCGGCCAGTGACCCATCGCGGGATCCGGTCCCGAGCCAGGTGCCCCGGGTCTGTGATCGGTCAGGCCAAGAAGTGGGGGGAAACTGAGGTCCTGGGGTCAGGGCATTCTCACAGGCAGGCAGGGTCAAGCCGTACCCACAGCCCCGGCTCACACACACCTCCACACCCAGCCCAAGGGCCGGAGCAAGTGCCACCCGGGGACCACCTGGCAGGGGTGGCCCCGCCCGTGGCCGGGGGAGGGGCACTCGTGTGCTGGAGCCCGTGGTCCAGCGGGCTGAGGAGGAAGGGAAGGACGGTGCACGGACAGCTCCTCTGAGCTCACCCCGCAGACGGGGAGCTCCCTCCGCCCACTTCCAGGGAACTGGCCCCAGGCCCACGGCCAGCCCGCCGGGCCCCAGGGGGCGAGGGAGGATTAAAGCCGGGTTAGCGCAGCGGCCCCAGCTGCCCTGAGAGGCGCCAGGCAGCAGGTGAGAAGCTCAGCGCCCCCGCGCCCGCACCTGCCCCCAGGTGAGGAGCAGCCCGCTCACCCCGCTCACCCCGCTGGGCTGAGACCTGAGGACGGGCCGGCTTCCCTGGGGCGGGACATGGCGGGACGGGGCGGGAGGCAGAGGGATGGGAAGCCGACTGACGGGCAGTTTTTAAAAAATTCTATTTTCCTATTGATTTCAGAGAGGCAGGGAGAGGGAGAGAGAGAGAAACATCAAGGATGAGAGAGTCATTGATGGCTGCCTCCTGCACGCCCCCCACTGGGGACCGAGCCCACAACCCCGCCTGTGCCCCGACCGGGAATCGGACTGTGACCTCCTGGTCCATGGGTCCACGCTCCACCCCTGAGCCCCGCCGGCCAGGCTAAGGGCAGCTTTTAAAGCCAAGACTCGGGGTCCTCCTAGGGTGTGGGGGCAGGTGCGCCCACCTGAGAGCTCTGGGGACCACCCCATGCCCCCCTCACCCCCCTCGCCTCCGTCCAAGAGCAGAGCCCCTGCCCCAACACACACACACTTTCCCAGGACAGCCCAGGAGGCTGGTCAGCTCCCTCGGTACACACTGGGGAAACAGGTCCAGAGGGGGAGGGTCAGCGCAGTCACCCCACGACACCAGAGGCCAAGCTGGCTCACTGCACCCCCAAGAGAGGACCTCTGTGTGCTGATCTCGGGGCAAGGCCCAAGGGGGCCAGGTGAGACCCCCGTTGGGGACCGGGCCAGCCACAGGGAAGGAGCGGTGAGGAGACATGGGTGTGCTCCAGGCGGGGGCTCAGAGCCGACGGGAAGTCCCGGGGCCTCACGGGAGGTGGGACCCTAGGTAAGGGGGGGGGACAAGGGTACTCGGTGGGGCACGGCCAGCCGGGGTGCCCAGGGGTGCCAGTGGGCTTTCCTCTGTGCCCCCCGCTCTGTGCCTCCCCCTCCCCATCTGTCTCTCTCTCTCCCTGTGTCTCTCTGTCTCTGTGTCTCTCTACATCCTTGTCTGTCTCTGCCTCTCCCCCCATTGCCCTCTCCCCCACAACCCCCTCACCTCACCGCTGAGTCCTGATGGTCCCTCAGCTGACCCCTCCGGGCTGGGCACAGGACGGGTGGGTCCTGGGGGCCCAGCTCCCCCTGGAAGGACGTCCTCTCTGCTGGGACTGGCCGGCAGCAAACACCGCGCCAGCTTCTCCCCAGAGGCCGGCCTGTGCCCTGTCCCCAGGCTCCCTGCTTAGGGTCCTGGAGAAGGTCCCACACGTGTGGTCCCCATGGGTGCCCCGCACCTGCAGAGACCTGCCCACCCACCAGCCTCTGCAGCCCTCACTGTGCAAGCCCCCCTCACTGGGCAGGGCCCCCCCTCACTGTGCAGGCCCCCCTCACTGTGCAGGGTTGCCCCCCTCACTGTGCAGGGCCCCCCTCACTGTGCAGGCCCCCCTCACTGTGCAGGGCCCCCCTCACTGTGCAGGGCCCCCCCTCGCTGTGCAGGGTTGCCCCCCTCACCGTGCAGGCCCCCCTCACTGTGCAGGGTTGCCCCCCTCACTGTGCAGGGCCCCCCTCACTGTGCAGGCCCCCCTCACTGTGCAGGGCCCCCCCTCGCTGTGCAGGGTCCCCCCTCGCTGTACAGGGCCCCCCCTCGCTGTGCAGGGCCCTCCTCGCTGTGCAGGGCCCTCCTCGCTGTGCAGGGACCCCCCCTCACTGTGCATGCCCCCCTCACTGTGCAGGGCCCACAAACCTGGTGCATGCTGTGCCCGGCTAGCTGGGGGGCTGGCGGGGGAGGGGGAGGAGGGGATGGGGAAGGGCCCCCCCACCTGGCCAGTCTCCTTTTTTTTTTTAAACCTTCACCCAAGGATATTTTTGATCATTTAGAGAGAGTGGGAGAGGGCAAGACAGAGAAACATCGATGTGAGAGAGACACATGGATTGGTTGCCTCCTGCACACGCCAACCAGGGCCTGGGCCAGGGAGGAGCCTGCAACCTGGGTATGTGCCCTTGACCAGAATCGAACCCAGGACCCTTCGGTCCGCAGGCCGGCGCTCTATCCACTGAGCCACACCGGCCGGGGCTGCCTGCCCATCTTGATCTCTGAGGCACTGGCCGCCTCACCCGTCCTCTTACAAAGTGGCCCTTGAGGCCGGAAGGCTCGGAATTCACCGGGAGGGTGGCCCCGAGCGGGAGCCCGTCCGACGGCTGCCCCGGGGGACACCGGCACGTGGGGGCCCTGCCCCCGCCTCCCCACCAGGGGGGCGCGATGCCAGCGGCTCTCTGTGCTCCTCCCAGGTGCCTGCTCCGCCGCCATGTTCGGGCTGTGGCGCACCTTCACCAGCGTGGTCTTCTACCTCAGCCTGGCCGTGGGCCTCGGCGGGCTGCTGGGCAACGGGCTGGTGCTCTGGCACCTGGGCCTGCACATCCGGAAGGGCCCCTTCGCCGTCTACGCGCTGCACCTGGCGGCCGCCGACTTCCTGTTCCTGGGCTGCCAGGTGGCCTTCTCGGTGGCGGAGGCCGCGCTGGGCGCGCAGGACACCCTGTACTTCGTGGTCACCTTCCTGGCCTTCGCCACAGGGCTCTGGCTGCTGGCGGCCTTCAGCCTGGAGCTGTGCGTGGCCGAGGTCTTCCCCGCCTGCCACGCGGGCTGGCGGCCGCGGCACACGTCGGGCGTGGTGTGCGGGCTGCTGTGGGCGCTGACCCCGCCCGCCGTGCTGCTGCCCGCCGACGCCTGCGGCCTGCTGCGGGGGGGCACGCGCCTGGGGGCCTGCGTGCGGCTCCACGCGGCCAGCATCGCCTGGCTGCTGGCGCTGGCCTGCGGGGCCTGCGGCGCCGGCCTCATCCTCTTCCTCTGGGTGGCCTGCTGCTCGCCGCGCCCGCGGCCCCGCTTCTACGGTGCCGTGCTGGGCTCGGCACTGCTGCTCGCCTTCTGCGGCCTGCCCTACGGCCTCTACTGGAGCCTGCGGCCCCTGCTCCGCTTCCTGCTGCCCCCCTTCCCGCCGCTGGCCACCCTCCTGGCCTGCGTCCACGCCAGCGCCCGGCCGCTGCTCTACTTCACGGCCGGCCGGCAGCCGGGGAAGCGCCAGCCGCTGCGGGCCGTCCTGCAGAGGGCCCTGGGGGACGGCGCCCCGCGGGGGCCCGGGGGGCTGGCCCTGCCCATGGCCACCGTGTAGGGGTTCCCAGGCCCCGCCCGGTCCTCACCCCTCACCCCTCACCCCTCACCCCTCACCAAGCCCTCCCAGGACCCAGTGGGACCCCACCCCACCCCACCTCACCCCACCTCACTTGCTCTGGGACCCAAGGGCCGTGGACAGTGACAGCCGGGTCCTGATCCCTGCAGAGGATGTGGGGAGCATGAGGGAGCCTCTTGGGGGGCTGTCCTTCGACCCTGCCCTGCCGCACAGCAGGTCCCAGAACCCCAGGTCCCAGAACCCCCAGGTCCCAGAACCCCCAGGTGGCCACCTCCAGGGCTTCCCTGCAGTCCCCTCATTGGCCACCAGGTGGGGCTGCTTCCCCACCAACTGCATCCCAAAGTGGGGTCACTGCAGAAGGACAAGGGGCGCCCCCCTTCCAGCCCCACCCCCAGGGACCGAGCGTTCTGGTCACCCTGCTGCCCGGAGGGTGCTCTTGCCCAGCCCCGCCCCCACCCTTCCCTCCCCTGCCCTCCCCGCCCCGCCCCTCCCGGAATCCTCTGCGCACCTCTCCCCCACCACGCCCAGCCAGTGGTCCCTGGACTCTCCTTACGGACAGACAGACAGACAGACGGACAGACTGGGGTGTAACGGAAGCCGTGCTTTCCAGCGGTCACAGCACGATCCGCCTTCTGTGGTTCCGATTTAAAACAGCGGTCATCGCCCTGACACGCAAGCCCCGCAGGACACGCTGAAGAGGAGCTGCCCACGCTTCGGAGCCCCCGGGCAGGTGTTTGGGGCAGACCGTCCAGCCACGTTTATTGTTAACGGGAGCGAAGACATGCCTGTTCTCACCCATATGGAGACGCCCGTGCGCCCCGCGGGCGGCCAGGGAGGCCCCATAAAGTCCGCTTTCTCCCCGAGGAGCCGGCCTGGTTCTTGTCGGGATCTGGGGGGGTGTGAGGAGCTGGAAGGAAACTCTTCACCCGAGACGCCACCTCGCAGGCGTTCTCCCCCCACCCCGGGACCCGCGCGGTTCCAGCCGCACCCCCCCCCCCCCCCCCGTTTGTCTCCCAGACGCGCCCTTAGCCTGGGTGGTTCCAGCGGGGGGGTGGGGGGGCTTGGCTGTGGGAGTGGAGCCAGAGGGGCCTCTGTCCCTAGTGCGTCCTGCCAGACCCCAAGGAGGGTGTGGCCTCCTTCCTGGAAGGCCAGAATGGGGTGCAGGGCGGGGCAGTTCCAGAGGAGGGGTGCCAAGGGTCAGCCCATCCTCGCGCCCCAGGAAATGTCTGCAGGGCCCCCTGCGGGTCCTCTACTGGGGGTGCCCGTGGGGACAGGCGGGCAGTGTCTGGGCGTGTGATCAACAGCTGCCCAGACAGGTGGCGAATTTGGGGTGCGGGGACGCCAGTCTGAGCCCGACCGACCGACCGACCGACCGAGCTGTGCGTCCTGTTCCTGGCGGGGCTGGCGTGGGTCGGGCTCCATCCTGCTGGCACGGCTCCGGCTGGGCACCCCTGGCAAGCCGCCCCACAGCATGGGGGTCCCGGGGGCACTGAGGGCCAGTCCGGCCCCCAAGGCCACAGGAACAGGACGCCTCTCCTGTCCGGGACGGAGCGCCGTGTGCCCAGCCTGCCAGGCTCCGCTCCCACCCAGCGGCTCTGCGGCCTCGCGCTCGGACCTCAGGCGTCGGTTCTTGTGTCTGTCTGTCTGTCCCGTGACACGGGGAGCTTCCTGGCGGAGAGGGAGGGTTCTCAGCTCCTCGCTGTACGATGGTGCGGCTGAAATTGAATGGAGTCTGACCAGCTGGTCCTGGGATCTGGAACCTTCCTGGCCTGCCCAGTCCTGACCCCTGACCTGGAGCTTGAGGAGATGGGGGATGGGAAGGCCCAGGTGGCTCCGTGCAGAGCCCGGAGGGCAGAGCCCGGAGGGCAGAGGGCAGCCATCCCAGACCCTTGCACCCCCTCACGCCAACAAACATC